>OY856410.1:191181906-191689406 GCA_963693085.1 Alisma plantago-aquatica
CACATAAGACTAGACTGTGTGTTGGTTGATGATAGAATCTCATCAGTCATAATATGTGATATCAAACCAAGCACATAGATACTTATTGTAGAACAGTGTATCAGACAGGCCCACCTTGAGAATGACACATGCAATCCTTTATTGGTGGTCATATTCATCTCTAATAGTGAAGGTGGTGATTTTTGGTCCTTAGAGTTGAAATCACTACTCTCATCACATGTTGTTTAGTGTACTTTGACATCATCTACCTTGATTTTGAATAAGAGTTTCCATAAAGGTGATGATCGAATGCACTATGACATATGGGGATGACTGTAAGTGATGTAGATGGGATGTGTCCCTCCTACAAGAGTTTGATATCATGGCCACTTGATAAACAAGACTGAGAAAAGCATGTGCATGAACATGTGAATCAATATATGATATTGAGGTCACATATATCTCAGACAGTCTTCTCTAGTTCAAGGAACATAGATTTAACATTGAAATGATGATGATACCATACCTCAAGTTCAATCCGGATATCAGAGACAAAGGAATTAGACAATCATTATAACACCAACAACAGATTGTAGGTTTAAGTTGTCTTTTGCTTTCTGATTACTTGGGTAGTAATAATGTGTTACTAGATGTTGCTCTTTCATTATGATGTCATAAATGGATTATGGATATACACTTCCAATATAACTTGGAACCTATAGGGTCACACACATAGGATATGTGACGACTGAAAAACAAATTGTCATTAATTGAGCAGAATAAACATAAATAGCGGATTAACAAAAATCACTAAAAATTAAAACCATTTTGCAAAGAGATCCATTTCTAGGAAAACTCTTTAAGGCAGAACCAAAACTTTATATACATCATTGATCACATTGTACATACATTTTACCATCTTTTCTCAAGGATAACATATAGAAGTTGCTCTATCAAAAAACATACTGAAGCAACATAAAACTTCGAGGCATTCAGGCCAAAATCCTCAGATTATCATAAAATCAGTATGGACGAACTCCAAGGACCTGAGAGTACAGAGACGACACATAGGACTACTATCTAGAAGACACGATAGGCAGTACACTCAACTTGAGCTGTCACTACTATCCCTGATGTTGATGTTCTTCCTCTACAATATGGTCTCAATCCCCCTCGTGCACGTCCACCTAAAAAAATGTGGATCCCATGGGGTGAGACAATTGTCCCAGCGAGAGATATAACTCTCCTCCAACAATATTATTATCACTGTTTAAATGGTATAAAACTAAGCAGAAGATAAGCAGTTTAGAATATTCTCATCTTTTAAAGCATTGCAACTATATGTGATAGAGCAGTAAGTCATTTATTCTCTTTATAAGGAATGGGAAGAACATATATATCATGTACTCATCATACTATATCAACATCTCAAGCTTATCCAGTGAAACTCATTATCATGTTATGTCATCCATGAATCATTCTCATTTCTATTTGTTGACCTCAGCCAATCTGCTAACCAGATATTTAATTGTACCAGTCATGTGAGTATACATCATCATATTATATTCAGGCATTGGACTATGACAATCATGTGCAACTATTTCAGGCATTGGACTATGCCAATCCTGTGCAAACATCATTGAATACCACATCACTTTTACTAGGCATTATACCTTGGCCAAGCCATCATGCTTATTCACATCCTTTCTATAAACAAGTATCCCTCTCATATGTTTCAAACACTATAACCCTTATTTGGCTATAATCATAAATCATGTATGATTAAGATTTCATTATTATTATTATTATATCCATTTATTATTATCATTATATTACTAAGTTTCCATTTCTTAGTTTATTTTGAACATTATCATTTCTTACATGAGACTTTTTTAAACACCTTGTTACCTCTCACTAGATAACAACTATCCTCATGGCTCACAAGGCCCATTAAGTATCTTGTCACCTCCTACTAGGCAACAAATTATCACATGGCTCACAAGTCCATAACACATCTTGTCACCTCTCACTAGGCAACAACTTATTCTCATGGCTCACAAAGCCCATAACACATCTTGTCACCTCTCACTAGGAAACAACTTATTCACATGGCTCACAAGGCCCCTAACACATCTTGTCGCCTCTCACTAGGAAACAAATTATCACATGGCTCACAAGGCCCTAACACATCTTATCACCTCTCACTAGGCAAAAACTTATTCTCATGGCTCACAAAGCCCATAACACATCTTGTCACCTATCACTAGGAAACAAATATCCTCATGGCTCACAAAGCCATAACTCATTATACTTGTTATACAAGTATTTAGCATGCCTTTCAAGGCTTATGCAATAAGAGAATCACAACCATCCCATCATTGGGAATAGGGTTTCCCCTTTATGACCGATTAGGGTTTCATGTTTTTTTTATTGATCCAAACCCTAATTCATTGCTCCACACATCTAGAAGCATACATTGCTATCATATGTATCCAATCATACTTATTTATTCTCTACATTTATCATTAAATGATTACCAACATAAGATACGAGTTTCTCTCTCATCCTCTCTAGGATATTGATTACATCATACTTTATTGTTTTGGCTTAACCCTTTCTCAAGGTATGTTAGCCTACACTTATCAAAGTGCATTAAACTCATTACATTTCAATGTAACAATTGGCATGACACACTTCATGTGTTACTCATCCATACATATTGCATTTAAGATGCATCAAGGTGTAGCAACCTTAAAGTGTTGGATGTGATATTTACCATACCTTGGTGTATCACTTCCCTCATCACTTTTAACTTACTTAAGTTCATCAACTTATCTTGTATTAGGGTATTTCCCATCCTAATACTTTATCCACTATACCATCATATTAATCTTGTAAAGTATTGACCATAAGTCATACACTTGAATCACCCAACTATCATCAATGATATGGACTCATCTCGGGTTAAGGCACTGTTGATATAAGGTTGTCCATTATCAACCACTTTAGGTGTTTCACCTATAAAGGTATTAGCCACACCATAACTTGGTGTTACTCTTATAACTCCTAAGAGTGTCTTGGCCTCACCTTTATAAGGTATCTCGGGTTAGAAGTGTGCATATGTTCACCATATCAGGTTGTAAGTATATGAGCACTCACCATATCAGGCTAGAAGTATATACACACCATTCATATCGGGCTCAAGGTGTTTGTATGTGTTACCCATGTCATGCATGAGGTATTAAGACATCACCATGTTGGGCTAGACATCAACTAGGGTTGTGTATCGGGCTACCATATAGTGCAATAGCACTTGCTATTCTTTACTCATATTTGGTTACCCAAATTGGGGTTTCACATCAACTTACAAGTATACAATTGACCTTGTATCGTGCATGGAGTCTATACTTGAGTCCCTATCGTGCAACGGGTGTATACTACACCCCCATATCGTTCAATAAGGTTTACAAACCTATTCATATCATTTTAGTGAAATAGGTGCATCATCATATCGGGTTAGGGGTGCTTGCTTGTGTGCATGCACCAAATATCACTCTTATAAGGTGATATCATCATCTTCAAGTTCTAGACCTTTGTTCTAACTATTATAGTTCATGTCAACAGGTCTAAGAAACTACTAGAATTCATAATTTCATCAACTATTTCAGGAAATTTTGGAATTAAAAGTAGATCATTAAATACAGCAATTTAGGTGATGAATAATAACATGGTTGAGTTCAAGTTATATAACCCGCCTTAAGAACCACTTCAAAGCTCCAAGATCTAAATATCCATGTTCCTAAGGTTGAATATGACTTATGAAAAGTCCAAGGCTCGTTCATAACTCCTTCAAATACAAGGAATCACCACGGATAGGCAATTGGTGAAGAAGAAAAGAAAGGAAGATCAAAACCCTAACATCATGCTTCAATCCAAGGTTGAAGATGATCATGGCCTCACCTTAGGGTCAAGTACGAGCTCCTATTTGCTCCTTAGCACCCTTTCACGATACCATACTGATATTGCACGATATGCCACCACCCATGCACGATATGACACTCACTTGCACGATATGCCACTCAAACCACTCCACTATGGCTGATATCACCCTATATGGCCAATATCACCTACTTGGGCGATATGATCCTTCCATGGGAGATATACTAAGGCCCATGAACGATACAACAGAATCACTTCACGATATGGGATCTCTATGCACGATACCTTATGGTAGGAGGGTGGTAAGGGTCACAAAATTGCACTAAGGGGTGAAACTAGGGGTATATATACTTGTTGCACATGATGGAAGGTAAAAATGAGGTGTCATTATTTTGAACTAGTAGGTTCCACGAGTCCATGCATGGGTGACACGTGTCCAAGCATGCATCATCATTTATCTTGTCTTGCAAAACAGTTGATAATCATCTAGATATGCAAATTCGTCCATTACTTATCCTTTTGAATAAAATATATCAATTAATTCATCACTTTTTGCACAACCCGATACAACTTTGTTAAGGAAGTTGTAACTCGATACAAACCACCTCCTTGAGGTGTTTTGCACGATATTGACTTTTCTAAGAGTTCACAAAACGATATGGGACACCTCCTTGGGCTCCTTGTCTGATAGGAACTCATATATAAGCTTGTCAACTTGATACAACTCAAGTTAAGCTTACAAATTCAACCCTTTTCTTGGTCATTTCTTCACCAAGATTATCATCATTCATAATGGAATCAAGCATGGTGTATCCTACTTTATATCTCCTCTACATGATTCTAAGAGGGAGTAGGAACACTCTAGATGTGGTAATTTGCAAATTAACCCCACATTTTGGGTAAATTGCAATTTGTACCAAAATTGGTGCACAATGCTCCAACATTATTCAAACAAGTTCAAACCTGGAATTTAGGATTTCCACAAGCCACCACTTAGTATCATTCTCTATATTATGATTTTAAAACACATATGGTACATTCAACATGTGACATTTTGCATTATAACCCCTCAACTTGGGTATATTGCACTTTGGTCCAAAATAAAGGAACATTGCTCAAACATCATTCAATCAGGACCAAACTTGAAACATAAGTGTGTTACATGATGACAAAACTCCTTAGAGGATTATATTAGAGTTCTAAGAAACTTTATTAGCCAAAACATATAGGGTTACCTCATAACCCAGGTCAGGGTTGTTATAGGATACACTTGGAATATGAGTTCATTCATGAATATGGTTTAAACTTGATTACTAAAGTATTTAGGTATTCAATTTAAACAACATTGGTTGAATATTAACTGGATAAACTGTGAACCAACCGGTTCAAGTGCTGAACAAATGATTTTAGTTTGTTAGGTCAATTTTGGACGGTGAACCAACCAGTTTAGAAAGTGAACCAATCGGCTCAGGTCCATGAACCAACCATCTCAGGTTGTGAACTGAGCGATTGGTGGATCAATTTGATTGATTCAAGGATTTGTGTTGATGTCATGTTGTGCATTAAATCGGATATTAATTGCCAACAAAATTGTGATTGGGAAACATGATGAAAAAAATAGTTCATTGGTTAATCAATCAACTCACATGCCAACTAATCAGTTCACCTATGAAGCAGTCATTTTTCCATTCACAGGTTGTGAAAATTTGTGAAATCCGAGTCCCTTCCGCTACCACTGAGACTTTAGACCCTGACCCAAACCCTCTTATAAATAGAGGGGTACTAGGGGCTTATCTGACAGAACTCAAATGCCTCTGACAATTGTTTGTCATCTCTGGTTGTGGTAACTGAGAGAATCTAAGCAAGTCCTACTCAATAAAGGGAGGGATAGCAAGAGAGAAAGATTATGGGAGAGCAAGTTGATGACTAGTACGCCAATAGAAAGGGACAACTCCTTCGTGATTCTTCTTCCAGAACAACATGAGTTCCCAGTGGTCTATGTGAACTACTATAGAGGCGTGAAGCTTTTCCTACTAGGAGGACGACGTCAGAGTGTTGTCTGTGGCGATCAACCAGGAGATGTTGTAGGCGTATTAAAGTGTGACTTGAAGAAAATTGCATACAACACTGAGGGAATAGTGGATGGACTTTCTATAGGACCAGGTATGACCTTATAAATTATTATTCCCATTACATAATTATTGATGTGATCTACTGGTTCATGGGGAATATGACAGTCAAAATTTTGTTTCTGCTGCCAACTCTGTCATTATATTTCCCTATAGTGGTTCAGAACCACGTCAATCTACTATATTTTGGAATTTAATCTATATGATATGATTTTAGTTTTTTGCCTTTTTATTTATTACATAGGATGTGAATATTTAAATGACTAATGTGCATATTCGAGTAAAGACCAAATATGATCCCAAACTAATATATATGTGGTATGGTATATATGAAAGTTACATGCTTCTCCCCAAAATCGGTTTTTATGGTGGATGTGTTACCTAGTTATGGCCAATAATCCTAATATGTGTGTGTGGTTGGATGGTTTTTTTATTCCTATTTCTATCTCAGGTTGCATACTGAGCCTCTACCTTCTTCTTCCCAATGTAAAAGTATTATTCTTTCCTTCCTATGCTGCCCTCAATTGTAACTCGTGGTTTCTCATTATCATGTAACAAGATATAAGATAGTTTCTTTTATTTTTATGATGAAGATGATGCATAGCACCAAATGAGCCGACAATCTTGAGGACAAGCTGACCGTTTAGAGGACTAAGGAGGACAGCCACATGAGACGAACCGATTGGCTGGTGGGCCAACTGACCATTTGGAGGGTCCAGACATCAGATGGACAGGAGGCCAAATAATCGGTCTGACATACCAGCTGATAGACTGAAAGGTGGGCTAACCAGTTCAGGGGTTGAACAGATCAACATGGACTGGTCCAAGCACAAATCTACACCAACAATAGGTTCATGCATGTGATGTAGACCTAGGTAGTTGTAATTCCTTGTGGCTTTGAGGAATTAGTTTAGTATATATATATGGCCATAACCATCTCTAATTTTTCATATTGTATGTTTGCTTTTGCAGGATATAGCATGTATATGATACATACTATAGTATGTGGTGATGGGATATGTATATATATTAATAAATAAAATCCCTCAATCAAACATATTAAGTCTAAGATGCTTTTTGTAACATCCCTGACCTGGGTTATGCCTTAACCCTAGATGTTTTACTTAATAAAGTTAAATATATGCTTGCTCTTATTTCTTGAAAAGTAATTAAGGCTCAAGAGGAACTTATGTTTCAATTTTAGTCCTTTTTGAATAATGTTGAAATAATGTTTTGCTTGTTTTGGACTAAAGTGCAAATTACCCAAGTTTAAGGGTTAACTTGCAAATGTCACATGATAAAATGTTCCTCAAGTGTTTAAGCATCATAATAATGAGAATGATGCAGAGGTATGGCTTGAGTTAGACTGAGTACCAAGAAAGAGCTTGTTAAGCAATGTTTATGCATCAAAACCTAGTTTTGGTATAATGTGCAATTTACCCAAAACCTAGGGTTCAATATGCAAAATATCACCTCTACAAGGTCCCTCATGTTTCTTGTCATCATGTAGAGAAAATCAAATGAGATGGGTGCCTCATTTGAATCACTTTGGAGGAGAGAGAATCTTGATATTAAAATAATCAAGATTTAAGCATAATTGAAACCCTAATTCAATTTAATGTAAAAATAAATATATTAATTGAAGTGCCCTTCAACCAAAATTGATATGGTTGAATTTTCATAAGTGTGAACGCCCTTGTTCCTTGCAAAGGCCACGAAATATCCTAAGTGAGTGGAGAGCCCACTCACATTAGTTAAAGGAAAAGTAATATCCACTCAACTTTGGATATTATTATTATAATGGTTAAGGTGCTTAATTTGCTTTCTTTTAATTCTTGGATAATGAAGAGGATTATGCAAGGGATGGATATGGATTCGTATGCAAGGGATGGAGGGGAGTATGTGGAACCAATTTTGGAAATTAAAAGATTATTATAAAACTTTCTCTCTCCTTGAATTTCCTTATATACATCCCATTTCCAACCCAAATGAAAGGCTTTTTCAATCCCTTTTTCTCTCCTTGCTTTGTCCGCGCACAAGGAAGATTAGTAGAAATAGGGGGACGAACTCCAACCTGTAGGTAAGATCCTTAATCATCTTCAACCTTGATTTCATGGTGGAAATCAAAAATCAATGCTTGATTTCTTCTTTTCTTCTTTCAATCTTCAACTCTAGCCATTCCTTTTCACTCAAAGACTTGAGGACGAGCCTTGGGATGTTGTGAAAGCTTCATTCACAATTGGAGATGTGGAGCGTGAAGCTTGGATTCAGTTTTGAAAGTAGGTTATATAACTTGAACCATTAAATGTCATTATTGCTTGCAATTGTTCATTATGTGTTGAACCTTTCTACTATCTCGATTTCCTTTTGATTAGTTGTTCAAATTACCATAAGAATCACAACTATTTTAGAAGGTTTGAATCTTGAAGATGATGATGTCATCTTAAGCAAACACCTCAACCAAGGAAGGGGCAAACGGTTTGCAAAACCAAATGAGCTAATTCGATTTCAAAACTGATTGAATTGATTCAGTTTCAAAACCGAATGGGCAATTGAGTTCAAGACCAAATGGATAGTTGAACTCAAGATCGAATGGGTAAATTACTCAAGACCGAATGGGTAATTGTACCCAAGACCGAATGGATAAATTACTTCAAAACCGAATGGGTTATTGATTTCAAGATCGAATGGTTAATTGAGTCCAAAACCGAAAGGGTAATGGATCTCAAGACCGAATGGGTAATTTAAACTTCAAAACCATTTGAGGTTAATTGTTGATGTCATTGATGAATATTTAATGGCTTAAATTGATTTGATTATAATTAATTTTAGAACGATGATCAATGGATTGCAAACCTTAGTTGATCGATTGAAGAATTTCTAATTGGATTGGATCGATTACTTGGTTGATGGTCCAAACAGTCTCAAGACCGTTTGGAGGCAAACGGTCTCAAGACCGTTTGATGCTCAAAGGTAGTGATGGATGGTTGAGGATCCAAGGGCTATAATTGGATAACTCCCAATGGTTCAATTATTGATTTATTCAATAGAACAAACCCTAAAATCAATCGATTGATTGAAGGAAACCAATTTGATCCAATCGGTTTCATGATGGTTTGGACCAAACGGTCTTGAGACCGTTTGAGTCCAAACGGTCTTGAGACTGTTTGCGACCAAATGATCCTCAGACCGTTTGAAGGGCAATTGTTCACAAACTGTTTAGGGTTCATTCGGTTTCAATAATAAATTGATCAAACGGTATCAAAAGCGATTGAAGAAGTAAGGTAAGACCAAATGGAGGTCAAAGCACCTCAAGACCGAATGGAGGTCAAGGTACTTCAAGATCATTTGAAGGTCTAATTGATTCAAGACATATTAGTACAATAAACTACATGATTGTTGATGATGCCTATCAAAGGTAATTACAATGGTTGTACCTTCAAGGTACTTAAGTGATTAGTACCTTTTGAATGGTTAACCTTTGATGCTTATGGAAGTAATGAAATAATACACTATGTCAACCCTTCATTCAAAACAAGTTGACCTAATCTAATCAAGTTTGAAGTAATTGACATCCGAGAGAGGATGAAAGAGAGAGGAATTCCTACATGAATGATAATCATGTAAAGGTTAAGCCTCAACACTTTCAACATGAATAAAATATGTAATTAGGGTATGATCTTTGATAAAGAGATCATGAAACCCTAATTAAAAAGGAAAATGACCCCTAACCTTAATTGAGGGTGATGATATGTGAAACCGTAATTGAGGGTGATGTCATATGAAACCCTAATTGAGGGTGATGTCATATGAAACCCTAATCAAGGGTGATGACATGTGAAACCCTAATCAAGGGTGATGACATGTGAAACCCTAATTGAGGGTGATGATATGTGAAACCCTAATTGAGGGTGATGTCATATGAAACCCTAATTGAAAGTGATGTCATGTGAAACCCTAATCAAGGGTGATGTTAAGTGAAACCCTAATGCAATGATTTGATGTGAAACTCTAACCTAAGGTAATGATGTGTAATGATATGTAACACCTTGATATGAAATCCTAACCCTGATATAGAGAAAAGGTATGAGAAGCCCTAATTTTGGGTTATAGTGTATGAAACCCTAATCTTGGGTAATATAATGATAAACCATAATCCTAATCTGGGTAATGAGATGATTATTCCTAATTGACATGAATTGAGAAATATTAATTCTAATAAGGAAATAGTGATGTTACTCTTACATTGCCTAGTGCGGATATGTGATTGATATAACTGTCATCATATGCACTAATCATGCAGGTATCATGAGATGTTGGACATAGCCAGGTATGAGCTATGATGTTTTATTAATGTAATTTTTTATGGGACTTGTAAGCCATAACATGCTGTATTGCCTAGTGAGAGGTAACAAGAGATTAATGGGCTTTAAGAGCCATGTGAAATACCTATATTGCAAGTATCATGTTTACCTTAGTCAGATGACCTGAAGGTATTAGTTACTTGATAAGTAGTAACAAGTGTTCTTGATGAATTGAGGGTTTGAATACCCATTTTCCATAATCATGACGATGAGATGTTAAGGGATGAGAATGCCCCTGATGTAACAAGGGATTGAGATTCCAATGTTTGATAAAGTTTTGAAAAGGACTTGATAAATGTAGTACTTATTCTTTGTAGCATTGTTACAATGAATTATGTTTTAAAAGATGATTGATGCTAAAAGAATATGGTAATGTACTTAATTAATCAAGTGAAATCTTATCATGTAGAGCCCTGACCGTAGATCCATCATTGTCAGTAGTTGGTGATGGTGAAATAGGTTTTCCTATGGGAACTCTTGGAGGGCATACTATTGATGTGGGGGTTATGGGCGTGAATATCCTTATGCCCTAATGGAGGAATTGATGTGAGGTAAACATTAAATCTCTCAATTCTTCATTATATATGTCGGGATGGATGTATCACTAATCTCCCGAATGTCGGGATGGATGTATCACTAATCTCCCGATGATGTTAATACCGGATCGATGTGAGATAAACATGAAATCTCTCGATTGCAAAGAGAGTACAACATGCCACTATAACTCTAATAGCAAAGTTGCCAGTATACCCTGGAAGCTATTTAGAAGAGATACAAGATGTCCTGCATTTGGTCCTCACACTGACTGAGGAAAATGAGGTCATGGGAATCCGGCTCTTCTATTGACCTATGTATGGTACCAGTTTTGATTTCGCAATGGTCGATTGGAGTATGAGAAGTATACCTCATCTCCTCAGGGCTTAAGTATGATTGTAAAATGTAATCAGCCGAGTAGCGTATTTACTTAAGGTTTAAATATGAGAATCATTGTTTGATGATATCATGCTTAGTATATCCATATTGGATAAATGTTATACATGTTCTTCATATTCCTTATTGGATAAATGACATATTGCTTTATCAAGATACAAGCTAAAATTCTTTGAAGAAGAACATTGCTCTAATATCCTTAAATAATTGATTTATCTGCTATTGAATACTTATGATTCTTCTGCTCAGTTTTATTCCATTAATTGCAATAATAATGTTTTTGGCAGAGAGTTATATCTCTTGTTGGGGCAATTTCAATTGTCTCACCCATGTGGGATCCAAATTTTTAGGTAGACGCCGAAGAAGAGACAGAAACCCTTCAACAGGGGAAGAGCAACAGCAGCAGTAGGGACAGTAGTGATATCTCAGGTGGAGACACTAGCGGTCATGTTTGTATATAGAGCCATATCTGTCATCTCTGTACTCTCACAGGTCCTAGGAGTCAGTAGTTAGTTAATATTGATATGAGATTTTGGCTTGATGCCTCGAGATTTTTATACTACCTATGTATAGTTTAACATGGCAGTTGATGCTTGTAACTCTCAAGAAAGAATGGTACAAAAGATGTACCGGTGAACCAGAATGTAATTTAATTACTTTGGTTCTTATTATAAGAGTTTCCTGTGTTTGAATCTCTTTGTAAAAAGTTTTAATTTTTAGTGATTTTCAGTAATTCCACTGCTAACGAATGCTTCCGCTTAAGTAAATCATGTTTTTGTAAGTTGGATGCCACAAATTGTTGGTATCAGAGCTCTAGGTTCACTGAGTCTATAGAGACATAGGATTAAGGTTGTTGAGTCCGTTCTAGTGTCTTCCAGTTGTCTGATAGTGTCTTCTTATCATATAGGAGGAGAAGAAGAACTTGAAGATGTCTGGATCACACGAGGAACATGCTACTGAGACAAACGTTGTTGCACCAGGGAGAGGTGCAAGGGACCAAGCTAGGGAAGAACCAGAACCTGAACACCCCCAACTTAACCAGGCTGTATTGGAGAACCCAACCTTCCATGATCTTTTTGGATAGCTCATGGCAACTATGACACATATGGCAGATAGGATGCCACCACATGTGCCAAGGGCACCAACTCACCATGAGGGACAGGGAGCTGGTAAAACTTTTGAGAGGCTTCACCGGGTAGGAGCCACAGAATATGCTGGTACATCTGACCCAGCAGATGCGGACATGTGGCTAACTGAGATGGAAAAGGCGTTCAGAATCCTTAATATCCTAGAAGCTGAGAAGGTTAGACATGCAGTGTACCTTCTTAAGGGGAGTGCTGGCCACTGGTGGACCATATAAGAGGGCAAGAGGCCAGGTGTTGAGATCGGATGGGAAGTATTCCGACGAGAATTCGTTAGTATATATTTCCCTAAGACATTTCTAGATGAGAAGATCTCTCAGTTTGAGAGGTTAAGGCAAGGACTAATGAACATTAGAGAGTATGAAGCTAAGTTCATGGAGCTTTTGCGGTTCTGTCCGCATATGGCAGCTACTGATGAAGAAAGAATTCAGCATTTTGAGAAGGGGCTAAACGCTGATTTGACCACTCCTGTGTCTGCTTTGGAGAACAGGGAGAGGTTTGCCACTTTTGTGGAGTCCATGAGACAGATAGATAGGTCAGTGATTGAGAAGCGATAGACCAAGAGTAAGAAGGTGTATACTCAGTTCCATGGATAAGGGTCCAAAAGTTTTAAGAAATCTAGGTTTTCTGCACCAATAACACTGCCAAGATTCAATACCCAGACAAAATGGATGTCGAGTAGGGGTAGAGGCCATAGTTTACCACTAGAAGGAGCCCACAGCTCAGCATCAATGTCGGTAATAGGACCACCCAGGCCACAGTCGGGGAACAGAGGCTATTTTATATGTGGAAAGATGGGGCATTTGATTAAATATTGTCGAGCCAGAGAAGCAAGTGTGACTCAACCACAGAGGAAGAGTCAACACGGCTCTCAAAGGTGACAGTTTCTGAGTAGCGCTAGAGGATGTGGACAAGCATCCCAAGCTGGTTCGTCGACACCCAACAATCAAGCATAGGGTCAAAAGCAAGCAATGATGAGATTCTATGCGATGAATCAACCTGAAGCAGTAGCCAACCCATAGGTTGTGACAGGTCAGATGGAACTATTTTATTCTGATATGTCTACATCCTACTTCGTATCTGTTTTAATTGATGCGGGTGCTACGCATTCCTTTATCACTCGAAGAGTGATCCATGACTGCAACATGACTGTCAATCATAGATCAGATAGTCTATTTTTAGAAACCCCCTTGTTGGAATCTGCAGTGCTGCGGGAGGTGTGTTCTCCCTGCACTCTTTATTTTTTTGAACATCACATTCATGTGGATCTTATACCACTTGAGATGCATGGGTTCGATATAATTCTGGGGATGGATACCCTAGAAAAGTATAAGGTTGTCTTGGATTGTGATTCCAAGCAAGCTGTGTTCACTAATGATAATGACCCATGGATTTTTTAGAGAGATAGAAAGATTCTTCCAACCTATCTTGTATCAGCTATGGTAGCTGAAAAGCTGATGAGGCAAGGATGATTTGCATTCTTAGCACATGTGGTAGACACCACAATGGAGAGTTCTAATCTTTTTGAAGTTTTGATAGTTAGGGAGTTTGAAGATGTATTCCCTGAGGAACTTCCAGGTGTACCTCCGCCTCGAGAGATTGATTTTGAGATTAATCTAGTCCCAGACACGCAACCAATAGTACAAACACCGTATAGCATGGCACCTGCTGAGATGGAAGAGCTCAAGAAATAGTTGCATGAGTTTCTTGAGAAAGGTTTTATCCGACTGAGTACTTCACCATGAGGTGCTCCAGTTCTCTTTGTTAAGAAGAAGGACGGATCGATGTGGTTATGCATTGATTATAGACAGTTAAATAAAGTAACTATAAAGAATAAGTATCCTTTGCCAATGATTGATGACTTGTTTGATCAGTTGTGTGGTTCAACTATTTTCTCTAAGATAGATCTAAGGTCAAGATATCATCAGTTGTGTATCAAGAAGAGTGACATACCTAAGTCTGCCTTTAGGACAAGGTATGGTCATTATGAGTTCATAGTTATGTCGTTTGGACTAACTAATGCACCAGCTGCATTCATGGAACTCATGAATAGAATCTTTCAACCTTTTCTTGATCAGTTCATAGTAGTCTTCATAGATGACATCTTGATCTATAGTAGATATGCTCAACAGCATGAGCAGCACCTCCGTCAAGCTTTAACTTTTCTAAGAGAGCATAAGTTGTATGCTAAGTTTAGCAAATGTGAGTTCTGGTTACCAAAAGTTACTTTTCTAGGACACATAATATCTGCCTCAGGTATCTGTGTTGATCCTAAGAAGGTAGAATCTGTCCTATAATGGGAACAACCAAAGACACCAACGAAGATACGTAGTTTCCTAGGGCTGGCAGGCTATTACAGGAGGTTCATTAAGAACTTCAGTTCTATAGCTTTACCCCTAACCAAGTTGACCAGGAAGGAGGTTCCTTTTGTCTGGAATGACAAGTGTCAACATTCTTTCCAGATATTAAAAGAAAGGTTAACAAGTGCACCTATTCTGGTGTTACCTGAGTAAGGGAAGGGGTATATAGTTTTCTGTGATGCATCTAAGAACATACTAGGATGTGTGTTGATGCAGGATAATCAAGTGATTTCTTTTGTTTCCCGACAGCTTAAGAAACACGAGGAAAATTATCCTACACATGATCTAGAGCTAGTTGTTGTGGTCCATGGTTTGAAGATCTGGAGACATTATCTCTATGGAGAAACATTCCAAATTTTCACAGGCTATAAGAATCTAAAATATATCTTCTCACAACATGAGTTAAACATGAGGTAATGCCGCTGGATGGCGTTAATCAAAGACTATGATTGTACAATTGATTATCATCCATGAAAGGCTAATGTAGTGGTTGATGCACTAAGTAGGAAATCATCATCACCAGCCCTAGATAAAGCGTAGTTGAACTCCTTAGTGTGCTTTAAAAGATATATGTTTATCTCCTTGAGGCAAAACAATGTACAACTTAAAGTATTGTTGTTAGTCGGGCTGTTAGCTGAGATGCACATAAAACCTACTCTGAGATAGCAGATTAAAGAAGCACAACAAGTCGATTCTGTGGTTCAACAGATTAGGTCAGAGTATGGTAGTGAAAAGTGGGATGGCTTTCATGAGTCAGAGGATCAGGTAGTCTGTTACCATGGTAGGATGGTAGTACCTGATGCCAATGACTTGAGGAAGTTAGTCTTAGAGGAAGCTCATTCTTCAATGTATGCAATGCATCCAGGGAGCACCAAAATGTATCATAAGATAAAAGATATGTATTTGTAGCCAGGACTGAAGAATGATGTAGTTGAGTTTATTATGCGGTGTCCGGTGTGTCAGTAGGTTAAATCTGAACATCAGAAGCCTGCAGGAACAATGAAACCTTTGCCTATACCGCAGTGGAAATGGGATCATGTGACCATGGACTTTGTGGTTGGATTTCCTATAACAACCAAGGGTCATGATTCCATATGGGTGATAGTTGATAGGTTGACTAAGACAGCACATTTTCTTCCTATCAAAACAACCTACACTGCTGAAAATCTTGCACAGATGTATGTAAATGAGATAGTGCGGTTGCACGGGGTTCCAGCTACTATTGTTTCTGATGGAGGTCCCCAATTCACGAGCCATTTTTGGGAACAACTACATAAGCTTTGGGTATGCAGTTAAGGTTTAGTACTAATTTTCACCCACAGACAGATGGACAATCTGAGAGGACTATACAAACCTTGGAGGACTTGCTTAGGGCATGTGTCCTTCAGTTTGTAGGAAGTTGGGATCTACACTTGAGCTTGATAGAATTTGCTTATAATAATAGCTATCATCACAGTATTGATATGGCACCATATGAAGCATTATATGGTAGACGTTGTAGATCTCCTTTATGCTGGTATGAAACAGGAGAATATCAACTTTTGGGTCCTGAGCTAGTATAATAGACAACTGAGAAGATTAAAGTAATCCAACAACAATTAAAGACTGCACAGGATAGACAGAAGTCATACGCCGACAGACGGTGAAGACTTTAGAATTCCAATTTAGAGACAGAGTATATCTCAAGGTCTCACCTTGGAAAGGTGTTCTTAGCTTTGGAAGGAAGGGAAAGTTAGCTCCTAGATTTATGGGACCTTATCCAATCATTGAACAGATTGGAAAGGTAGCCTATAAGCTGGAGTTACCACCTGAGTTGCATAAGTTGCATTCAGTGTTCCATATCTCCATGTTGAGAAAGTGTCATCCTGACACAAAGTTAGTTCTGCAACCTGTGGATGTAGAACTAAATGATGATATATCATATGTTGAAGGACCTGTGATGATCCTTGATAAAAGAATTTAAAAGCTAAAAAAGAAAGACATATGTCTTGGGAAATTTCTCTAGCATCATCGTGGCATTGAAGAAGCTATGTGGGAACTAGAGGAAGAGATGAGGAGGAAGTACCCTTCTCTTTTCTCTTGATGATTTCAGGGACAAAATCCTTGTTAGGGGTGGATAATTTGTAACATCCCTGACCTGGGTTATGACTTAACTCTAGATGTTTTTCTTAAAAAATTTAATTATATGCTTTCTCTTATTTCTTGAAAAGTAATTAAGGCTCAAGAGGAACTTATGTTTCAATTTTAGTCCTTTTTGAATAATGTTGAAATAATGTTTTGCTTGTTTTGGACTAAAGTGCAAATTACCCAAGTTGAAGGGTTAACTTGCAAATGTCACGTGATAAAATGTTCCTCAAGTGTTGAAGCATCATAATAATGAGAATGATGTAGAGGTATGGCTTGAGTTAGACTGAGTACCAAGAAAGAGCTTGTTAAGCAATGTTTATGCATCAAAACCTAGTTTTGGTATAATGTGCAATTTACCCAAAACCTAGGGTTCAATATGCAAAATATCACCTCTACAGGGTCCCTCATGTTTCTTGGCATCATGTAGAGAAAATCAAATGAGATGGGCGCCTCATTTGAATCACTTTGGAGGAGAGAGAATCTTGATATTAAAATAATCAAGATTTAAGCATAATTGAAACCCTAATTCAATTTAATGTAAAAATAAATATATTAATTGAAGTGCCCTTCAACCAAAATTGAGATGGTTGAATTTTCATAATTTTTAACGCCCTTATGCCTTGAAAAGGCCACGAAATATCCTAAGTGAGTGGAGAGCCCACTCACATTAGTTAAAGGAAAAGTAATATCCACTCAATTTTGGATATTATTATTATAATGGTTAAGGTGCTTAATTTGCTTTCTTTTAATTCTTGGATAATGAAGAGGATTATGCAAGGTATGGAGATGGATTCATATTCAAGGGATGGAGGGGAGTATGTTGCACCAATTTTGGAAATTAAAAGATTATTATAAAACTTTCTCTCTCCTTGAATTTCCATATATACATCCCATTTCCAACCCAAATGAAAGGCTTTTTTGATCCCTTTTTCTCTCCTTGCTTTGTCCGTGCACAAGGAAGCTTAGGAGCAATAGGAGTACGAACTCCAACCTGTAGGTAAGCTCCTTAATCATCTTCAACCTTGATTTCATGGTGGAAATCGAAAATCAATGCTTGATTTCTTCTTTTCTTCATTCAATCTTCAACTTTAGCCATTCCTTTTCACTAAAAGACTTGAGGACGAGCCTTGGGAGGTTTTGAAAGCTTCATTCACCATTGGAGACGTGGATCTTGAAGCTTGGATTCATTTTTGAAGGTGGGTTACATAACTTGAACCCTTAAATGTCATTATTCCTTGCAATTGTGCATTATGTGTTGAACCTTTCTACTCTCTCGATTTCCTTTTGATTAGTTATTCAAATTACCATAAGAATCACATCTGTTTTCGAAGGTTTGAAGCTTGAAGATGGTGATGTCATCTTAAGCAAACACATCAACCAAGGAAGGGGCAAACGGTTTGCAAAATTGAATGAGCTAATTCGGTTTCAAAACCGATTGAATTGATTCAGTTTCATAACTGAATGGGCAATTGAGTTCAAGACCAAATGGATAGTTGCACTCAAGATCGAATGGGTAAATTACTCAAGACCGAATGGGTAATTGTACCCAAGACCGAATGGATAAATTACTTCAAAACCGAATGGGTTTTTGATTTCAAGATCAAATGGTTAATTGAGTCCAAAACCGAAAGGGTAATGGATCTCAAGACCGAATGGGTAAATTAAACTTCAAAATCATTTGAGGTTAATTGCTGATGTGATTGATGAAGATTTAATGGCTTAAATTGATTTGATTATAATTAATTTTAGAAGGATGATCAATGGATTGCAAACCTTAGTTGATCGATTGAAGAATTTCTAATTGGATTGGATCGATTACTTGGTTGATGGTCCAAACGGTCTCAAGACCGTTTGGAGGAAAATGGTCTCAAGACCTTTTGGAGCTCAAAGGCTGTGATGGATGGTTGAGGATCTAAGGGTTGTAATTGGATAACTCCCAATGGTTCAATTGTGAAAACCACTAGAGGGGGGTGATTAGGATTTTATGTTGATTTTAAAAATAATTTAACTCAAACAAGCAACCACAAAAAGATTGGATAAGGGGACAAGGATTTAGAGTGGTTCCAACCTTAGAAGATACTAAGGAAGTCAATCCACTACCCGGTTGCTTACCCAACTGGGATTTTGAAAGTATTTAAATTTTATTACCTCGCAAGGATGTTACATAAAATTACAAATACTTTCACCAAACCCTTTGGACATCCTTCACCTAGAAGTAGTCTCACCAACCTCGAAGCAGCCTTCCTTGAAGTAACCTCAAGCTCCCCCATGAAGTAGCCTTCCTCTTGAAGTAGCTTCCCGTTGAGACAGCCTTCTTGAAGTAGTCCAAAGTCCACCTTCTCCACTAAGAAGACCCTTCTCCACCTGAGAAGATAAACCCTCTCCAATCTGCAGCCTCCAACCCTAGGAGTAGCAAGGAGAGTACAAACAATATAAAGGAACAAGAAGGAAAAATGGAAATTACAATATCGTTGTTGCACAAGGCTTGATTTCCTATATCAAGTGTTTTGATCTCCTAACCAATGTATATGAAAGTGTAAGTGTAGTGGGTAGGAGATGCTAGCCTATAGGACACGAAATTGGAGCAATGGAAATGAATAGCAAGTGTTGGAGTTGCTCAATTGCTCATAAGAATGGATTGCCAATTACAAGTATGAAAGCTCAAGTGTTGCACAAGTGTATTTTGGGTGTCCTAAGGCTTGTCCTATTTATAGGAATGGCCTATGAATGCTTAAGGACGTTTTAGACACTTTCTAGGGGGTTCTAAGTGCTCAACTAGCCGTTAGGTATCAACTAATTGCTTTACCAATGACTAGTTTATTAACTCTGAAAAGTGCAGACAGAGATCATCTCGGTCGAAGAATTGTCGACCGAGATTCCTTCTCGTTCGAGGAATTGTCTACCAAGGGACAGTCTGGGGAAATATATACAACATTCGTTTCCAACTCCCAACTACCTTGTATGTTGTGTCTAATGGTTACTTGGATCAATTCTCAGTCAAGGAATTGTCGACCGAGAGTGTCTCGATCGAGAAGTTTGTCGACTGAGAATGACTCTGTTTCAATGTTTTAAACTATGTAAAAGTGTGTGTATCTATGTGCAGTTGTGACACTATTGTAAGGGATGCCCTATCTAAGTGTTGTGATTGGCTAGGGAAGATCTAAATGCTTGATTTACATGATATCTAAGTACATGTACATTATATACTTGTACAAGTTTTAACATTTGATTACAATCATGAATTAAAGCATTTTGAGCATATAGATATTCCAAGTTCTGTCATCCACCTAGTTCCTGCAACACTCAAGTAGCACGTTAGATCCACAAGGATGAAATGTTTGTCATCATCAAAACAAAGGGATTATGATAATGTCCAATTTAGCCAACAAAATGTTGATTGATTCAATAGAACAAACCCTAAAATCAATCGATTGATTGAAGGAAACCAATTTGATCCAATCGGTTTCATGATGGTTTGGACCAAACGGTCTTGAGATTGTTTGAGTCCAAACGGTCTTGAGACCATTTGGGACCAAACGGTCCTCAGACCGTTTGAAGGGCAATTGTTCACAAACTGTAACATCCCAGGATTTGAGCCCTCAGATAAAAAGATCTTATAAGGAATGATTGGACTACCCATATCACCAAGGTGCACCTCCTTTTCAGGAAGCTCATCACTAAAGAACTCCATAGTTAAGCATGCTCGACTTGGAGTAGTACTAGGATGGGTGACCAGTCGGGAAGTTGATCATGGCTTGTGCGTTAGTGTGGACAAAGTGCGCAGTTAAGGCTAGTGGTGGTTTGTGGGGCCAGTCGTCATTCCTAAAACTCTACTAGAGCCTTGGGCAGTGGGCCCAGGTGTTACAAATGGTATCAGAGCCATAACCCCTCCAGTAGGTGGGGCCCACATGGGCATGTGACATGCCATTCTTGATCCGTGCGGTCCAGGCATGTAGGAAAGGGATGTCCATGGTTGACGTAGCCACCCTTGCGCTGGTATTCCATGATCGGGAGTTGGGTGTCCATGGGCCATTGTGGGTCTTCACTGAAATGGTGTCATATTATGAGGTCATATAGTTGAGACTTGATGAGGACGTCAAGAGTCTAAGTGGGGGAGATTGTAACATCTTAGGATTTGAGGCCTCGGATAAGTTGATCTTAAAAGGAATGATTGGTCTACCCATATCACCAAGGTGCACCTCCTTTTTCGGGAGCCCATCACTAAGAAATCCATAGTTAAGCATGCTCATCTTGGAGTAGTACTGGGATGGGTGACCTATCGGGAAGTTGATCATGGCATGCGCGTGAGTGAGGACAAAGCGCACAATTAAGGCTAGTGGTGGTCTGTGGGGACAGTCGTCATTCTTGAAACTCTACTAGAGCCTTGGGCAGTGGGCCCGGGTGTTACACAAACCATTTAGGGTTCATTCGGTTTCAATAATAAATTGATCAAATGGTTTCAAAACTGATTGAAGAAGTAAGGCAAGACCGAATGGAGGTCAAAGCACCTCAACACCCAATGGAGGTCAAGCACCTCAAGACCGAATGGAGGTCAAGGTACTTCAAGACCGTTTGAAGGTCTAATTGATTCATGACATATTAGTACAATCAACTACATGATTGTTGATGATGCCTATCAAAGGTAATTACAATGGTTGTACCTTCAAGGTACTTAAGTGATTAGTACCTTGTGAATGGTTAACCTTTGATGCTTATGGAAGTAATGACATAATACACTATGTCAACCCTTCATTCAAAATGAGTTGACCTAATCTAATCAAGTTTGAAGTAATTGACATCCTAGAGAGGATGAGAGATAGAGGAATTCCTACATGAATAATAATCATGGAAAGGTTAAGCCTCAACACTTTCAACATGAATAAAATATGTAATTAGGGTAGGATCTTTGATAAAGAGATCATGAAACCCTAATTGAAAAGGCTGATGAGCCCTAACCCTAATTGAGGGTGATGATATGTGAAACCCTAATTGAGGGTGATGTCATATGAAACCCTAATTGAGGGTGATGTCATATGAAACCCTAATCAAGGGTGATGACATGTGAAACCCTAATCAAGGGTGATGACATGTGAAACCCTAATTGAGGGTGATGATATGTGAAACCCTAATTGAGGGTGATGTCATATGAAACCCTAATTGAGGGTGATGTCATGTGAAACCCTAATGAACTGTAATGTTAAGTGAAACCCTAATGCAATGATGTGATGTGAAACTCTAACCTAAGGTAATGATGTGTAATGATATGTATCACCTTGATATGAATTCCTAACCCTGATATAGAGAAAAGGTATGAGAAGCCCTAATTTTGGGTTATAGTGTATGAAACCCTAATCTTGGGTAATATAATGATAAACCATAACCCTAATCTGGGTAATGAGATGAGTATTCCTAATTGACATGAATTGGGAAATCTTAATTCTAATAAGGAAATAGTGACGTTACTCTTACATTGCCTAGTGCTGATATGTGATTGATATAACTGTCATTATATGCACTAATCATGCAGGTATCTTGAGATGTTGGACATAACCAGGTATGAGCTATGATGTTTCATTAATGTAATTGTTTATGGGACTTGTAAGCCATAACATGTTGTGTTGCCTAGTGAGAGGTAACAAGAGATTAATGGGCTTTAAGAGCCATGTGAAATACCTGTATTGCAAATATCATGTTTACCTTGGTCAGATGACCTGATGGTATTAGTTACTTGATAAGTAGTAACAAGTGTTCTTAATGAATTGAGGGTTTGAATACCCATTTTCCATAATCATGATGATGAGATGTTAAGGGATGAGAATGCCCCTGATGTAACAAGGGATTGAGATTCCAATGTTTTACAAAGTTTTGAAAAGGACTTGATAAGTGTAGTACTCATTCTTTGTAGCATTGTTACAATGAATTATGTTTGAAAACATGATTGATGCTAAAAGAATATGGTAATGTACTTAATTAATCAAGTGAAATCTTATCATGTAGAGCCCTGACCATAGATCCATCATCGTCACTAGTTGGTGATGGTGAAACAGATTTTCCTATGGGAACTCCTAGAGGGCATACTATTGAGTATGTGGGGGTTATGGGTGTGAATATCCTTACGCCCTAATAGAGGAAATGATGTGAGGTAAACATTAAATTTCTCAATCCTTCATTATATATGTCGGGATGGATGTATCACTAATATCCCGAATGCCGGGATGGATGTATCACTAATCTCCCGATGATGTTAATATTGGATCGATGTGAGATAAACATGAAATCTCTCAATTGCGAAGAGAGTACAACATGCCACTGTAACTCTAATAGTGAAGTTTCCAGTATACCCTAGAAAGCTATTTAGCAGAGACACAAGATGTCCTGCATTTGGTCCTCATACTGACTGAGGAAGATGAGGTCATGGGAATCCGGCTCTTCTATTGACCTATGTATGGTACCGATTTCGATTTCGCAATGGTCGCTTGGAGTATGAGCGGTATACCTCTTCTCCTCAGGGCTTAAGTATGATTGTAAAATGTAATCAGCCCAGTAGCGTATTTTCTTAAGGTTGAAATACGAGAATCATTGTTTGATGATATCATGCTTAGTATATCCTTATTGGATAAATGTTATACATGTTCTTCATATTCCTTATTGGATAAATGACATATTGCTTTATCAAGATACAAGCTGAAATACTTTGAAGAAGAACATTGCTCTAATATCCTTAAATAATTGATTTATCTGCTATTGAATACTTAAGATTCTTCTGCTCAGTTATATTCCATTAATTGCAATAATAATGTTTTTGGCGGAGAGTTATATCTCTCGCTGGGGCAATTTCAATTGTCTCACCCCCGTGGGATCGAACTTTTTAGGTAGACGTCGAAAAAGAGGCAAAAACCCTTCAGCAGAGGAAGAGAAACAACAGCAACAGGGACAATAGTGATATCTCAGGCGGAGACACTGGCTATTATGTTTGTATATAGAGTCCTATGTGTCGTCTCTATACTCTCAGGTCCTAGGAGTCAGTAGTTAGTTAATATTGATCTGAGATTTTGGCTTGATCCCTCAAGATTTTTATACTGCCTATGTACAGTTTAACAGGGCAATTGATGCTTCTAACTCTCGAGAAGGAATGGTACAAGAGATGTATTGGTGAACCAGAATGTAATTCAATTACTTTGGTTCTTTTTATAAGAGTTTCCTATGTTTGAATCTGTTTGTAAAAAGTTTTAATTTTTAGTGATTTTTAGTAATTCCACTGCTAACGAACGCTTCCGCTTAAGTAAATCATGTTTTTGTTAGTTGGATGCCACACTTTCTATTAGCAACATACATGAAAATCTTGATCAACTAAGCGTGGGCACTACAAGGGTGGTTTGATGTCCATCTCGTGGAAGTGTGATGGTAATTATGTGGGCCTACCAAGCAGGGTACACATCTATCAGTTGGCTTTTGGGTTGGGCTTAACTAGGCATCCTTAATAATATTAATCACCTAGAGGCATGCAAGTGACTATGGAAAGGATTTGTGCATACCATCTATCTAAGAATTACATAAGATGCAATTGACAAACATTGACTACCTTAATAATTGATTATGGACACTGGTGTTGGTCGGGTAACAGTTGAATTATTTTGGATCTTAGCTCATTAGAAGTTTGTTCATTTACATCTTCCAAATTGATAATTGAGGGTTATCAATTTGAACAAAATAATGATAGTTGTAGTTAATTGAAGGCCTAATTAAAATCATCAAATTTATACAAATCAAATCAAATCAAAATTGGGTTTTTTGATAAAACAAAATTGCAATTTTCTCTTGTAGAATCAAATAGCAACACACAACAAGACATTTTCTATGCGATTAATCCTTGAGAAGGATAAGTTGAATGGGAATAATTTCACAATTGATTTAGGATGTTGATAATAATTCTCACAAAAGAGTGCAAACTCTATGTCTTGGAGACACCAGAGCCAGAAGAGCCATTTTTCAATGCACCTAAGGCTGACATGGATGCTTACAAGAAGCACATTGAAGATGTCATTGATATCAAATGCCTAATGTTGTGCTCCATGAACTATGAGTTGTGAAGGTAGCATGAGAACCTGGATGTTATTGAGATGGTCACACATCTTAAGAACATGTTCCAAGATCAGGAAATAGAGGAGAGATATGATGTCACTAAGAAATTGTTCAAATGTAATATGGTAAAAGGAGAACCAATAGGTCCTCATGTTCTCAAGCTCATTGGGTATGTGGAAAACATTTCTAGACTGGGATTCCCCTTGCGTCAAGAGTTGGCCACTGATGTGATTCTGCAGTCTCTGCCAAAATCATACAGTCAGTTTGTCATGAACTACAATGTGAATGACTTTGACAAGTCATTGATAGATTTACTTGGCATGTTGAGAACAACTGAGGCAAAAATGAAGAAAAACAAACCCAAGTCTGTGATTATGATCATAAAATAAAAGGGAAAGTCTAAAGACAAAGGCAAAGCTAAGAAGAGTTCTAAAGCTGGTCAGAAGTCCAAGTCTTCAGCACTCAAGGCAAAGGGAGGAGTGAATGAGGGAGGCAAGTGACGCCACTGTCACTAGGCTAGACACTGGAAAAGGAATTTCCCCCTCTACCTGGAGGAGCTAAAGAATAATAAGGAAATAGAGATCCGCACTTCAGGTATATATGTTATAAGATAAATCTAAATACTTCTTCATCTTATGTATGTGATATTGGATGTAGATCTGACATATGTTTGAATATACAAGATATAATGAGAAGTAAGCCTTTATGAAAGGGTAAGGATGGACTGTGTGGAGCAAGAGTTGTTGCAACTTCAATCTATATTTAGAATTTATATTATCCCATAGGACATGGAATAGAGTTAGATGAACTACTATTTCATTATGTCAATAATAAAAATATTTTACTTTGTGCATCTTACATGGACAAGGATGATAATGAATAAAGAGTTGTTAGTGATTCTATTTTAAATAAATGATCTTGTATGGAAATGCCCCAAATGTCTAGTGATCTTTATATGAAAGGATCTAAATTGAATATTTATAATGTAAATACTAAAGGATTACAATTGGAAACTCAAACAATCTATAGCATTGTCATCTAGAGCAGATATATAAGAAATGTACTTCTAGAATATATGTTGATGTTTATCTAGACTGTTTTGGTTATTGAACCAAAAAGAAACATGCAAATCTTATATATGAGAAACATGACAAACCACCTCTCACCATGTGTAGTGGGAGAATAAGCATTCTATTAGGTCTTATACACATTGATGTACGATGATGTTTTAGAATAAATGCTAGAGGTAGTTATTTTTACTTCATCATATTTACTAATGATCTCAGTAGATATGGGGTTTGTATTTGGTGAAATACAAACATGAATCTCTTGAAGTATTCAAGAAGATTATAAATGAAGTATAACTTTTACAAAAGTATTAAGAAAGTTTGATATGATTAAATGTTGAAATACTTTACATCAACACTTTGAGGATCTTTTGGAGAAACTGTGATAGTATGTCACAAAGAACTCCACCCAAAACATGATGATGTATTAGAAAGAAGGAGTCACAACCTAACGAGGATATTTTGAAAAGGGATTCACAACAGATAAAGTTAGAAAAGGGTATGCATTAATTATGTGTGCAACCAGAAAACATATGAATTGATACAGCGGCTTAGGGAATGAGTTGAATATCTGTTCCGAAGTAGGCTTGTCAATGGGGAGGGTGCCTTACCCACCCATGATGTGATTATCATCTAATCCAATCTTCTAATTTCCTTTTTAGCACATGCTTTAGGACTAAAAAATGTAACTACCAAAATGGTTTGAAAGACATCGTATAAGATATGGCATGGGAATGTCTCAATGTCTTTATAAGGATTTAATCTTATACAAGAAAGAGTTTCTTGAAGGATTTATCCTCAAGATATAAATATTAATTTGTTATAAAACTACTTATCTCAATCCAATAACAAAAGTGTTTGTTATTAGGGTAGTTGAACACCAAAGGAATCAGTGGAAGTAAAGTACAAATTGAAAAGTTTGGGATCAATAAGAAAACATTGAAATGAAGAAGGTACAATAGGAATAAGGAGAACCACAAATTGTTGTGGAATTTCAGGTTCCATCTATAACACAAAACTTGTAGTTCTATTTGAACATGTATGAGATTAAAAGATTGAGAATCCTATAGATCAGATAAGTTGTGAGTTGGTCATAGGATGATGAGCCAGCAATCAACTAAGAACTACTAAGGGACCAGAGTCTAAGAAATGACTTGAGGCCATGACATCCAAAATAAAATTCATGAACACCAACAAGGTATGACCTTGGTGGTATCACCTAGAGGGGTAAAACCTGTAAATTGTAGTTGGGCCTTCAATTAGAAGACCGACATGGATAACATAAAAGGATAGATTGGTTAAAAAGGTTTTCAAACCTGTTCAAAACACTAAATATAATGAAATCCTTTCACCAATTGTCATGATTTCTGTTGCATCTAATATAGACTATGAGATTTTATATATAGAGATTAAAATTACATCCCTTCAAAGGAACATTTGAGAGGATGTGTATGTGATGCATCCAATAGGTTTTATAAGTCCATTAATTCAAATAAAGCATGTAAGCTACAAAGTTCAATCCAGAGGTTGAAACAAGCATCTCAGAGCTGGGGATCTTTTGACTTGACAAGATCATCAAATAGTTTGACTTGAATCAAGATAAAAGATGGAATCTGTGATTAAAAAAGATTTAGTGGGAGCATATATGTGAATATTCCACATATTGATGAGGAATAAAATCTCAATACCAAGTATTGAATCCTTGCATGGGAATAACCTTCTTGAAGAAGGATTAGGAGAAACATCCAATGTGATAGGAATTGAGATCTATAGAGATAGTTCTAAAAAAAATCTTAACCTAAGTATGAGTACATATATTGGCAAGATGTTCAAAGGATTCACCAGTGAAGGATTCAATGAGAGAGAATATGTCTATGATGCATGGGATTAGTTTCTCAAGAATCCTATGTTCGGATTCTTATGAAGAATGGAAAACATGAGTGAGGTTTCATATTGACCGGCCTAAATCGCGCCTCCAAAAGTGGAGGCGGATTTGAGGTAGTCGAGCTTTTACATTTATAAACCTGAATCCTTCTAGGCCCCCGCAACTTTGTTTACGGGGTCGAAGTAGATATACGGGGTAGAACACAGGGACAAGGGGGGGTAGTGTTGGGAACCCAGAATCGACACGCTACACTCCGGTAGGTATAAAGAGATATAAATTCCCAAAAGGGAAAAAGTAAGATGTCACAAATAAAACAAAGAAAACTATCTCCAACTGGAGCTACAAGAGAGATTTAAGGTTTTAGTCATTTATCAGTTTTTAGTGGTTTTCATGCAACAGAAATAAAAAGATAATACTAGAGCTAGGGCAAGATGTGAAGGATAAGACTACAGCAAAACAAGTGGCAGCAGTAATGCCCTACACCCCTCCTCTCAGAGTGGGTACTTCTAACCAAGCGTCAACACCCCTCTCGAGGTTGTCGGACTTCAGTTAGAGTGGAATGTTACTAAAACAACTCCGTTCCAGGCACTCTCGTACTCTAGAATCGGACCAAACACTAGAGCCACAACATGACTCTCGAAGCTGTTGCGACGGGAAAACACAATTTGGTAGCTAAGCAAAACACGATCCAAACATGCAAGCTAGAGTTCAGATATCAAACATAGCAGTCATCCAATATATCGCACCAAGCATAGAGCAGCAAGTATTTAAGCTTTTCTATTTCCATAAACATTAGAGGTCTTAATACATTGCGTAAGAAAGGAATTAAATAACAAAATTAAAGATATATGTCGCCTTCTTGATGTAGAAGGGTGACAAACTACAGCGGCTCTCCCGCCCGATACCGGACAGGGGCCTAGCCCGATACAGCGGTGTCGGGCGACACACTCTTTCGAGCGGCCCACCGTGACGGCCGACTGTATCGTTCAAGGACCTGGCCGATATGCTCAAGTCGGGCGACACACCCTCTCGGGCGGAACGCATGACGGGCGAAGCGTATCGGGTTCGATATCGTGTCGGGCATGGAGCGACGTGTCCTACTGTCGGGCACTTGTGTCGCTCATCATCGTTGGCCGATATCGGCCCGCAGTGTCGCCCGGGACGGTTCTGAGTGAACTATCCCCTCCCTCTCGGGACAAGGAAGGGATCACCTAGTGTCGCCCGACACGAGCACTGGGGCACGATACTCCTGCTCTCGTAGTTTCCTCCGAAGATCACTCAAAGCTCCCAACTGTCCGAATTCCGAAGTATCCGAACTGTCTTTTCAGCTCCCTGTAGCTGCTATTTATAGGCAGCGGTTGGAGGAAGTTATGGTGCTTGAAGCACCACGTGTCCTCCTTATTTGCGGGTCGGTCGATGGCTGATACTGGTATCGCTCGACTCAAGAGTGTCGACTATCGGTCACGTGATGGATGGCGCACCTGCCGGTGGGTGGCTGTGTCGCCCGACAAGCTGGGTTGTCAGGGCGAGCTGGGCTCCATGTCGGGTAGAAGGTGTGTCGTCCATCTGCTCCTTCTTGTGCGGCATCCTTTTGTCGTGCATCATTGTGTCGCTCCACCCTGTCGGGCAGAGGTTGTATCGGGCGTCAGGAAGGCCGAAATAGGATCGGACTTATTCTATGGGTAGGGACAGCCTTATTGCACCAAAATGAGGAAAAACTCTGCAAAAGATGGAAATATATGATTAAGAGCATTGCTTGGCAAATTATTGCGAAAGTGCATACAAAAGATAGGAAAATAGCTAAAAATGGCAGTTTTGATAACAGAAAAACAGTCTAAAATATCACAAATTTTGGTGTTATCAACTCCCCCAAACTTAGCGTTTTGATTGTCCTCAATCAATATTTAAACTTTATTTTGTGATGCTTCTTCTTGTTTGGTACTGCTTTCAGGCCAAGAGGTAAAGCAAGTATAGTAATGCCTTTAGAGATAATGTTGTCTCATTACGAACAAAAGACCTTGCGTTTCCTGCCTTATTATTTCAGTATAAAATTTCTACAGCTTCAGCGAGACTTTAGTGTATGATTCCAAAGTTAGCTTCCACACCAAACAGCTTTATTTTCAGGGCAGAAAGTTGTGTAAAGGGTAGGCTAAGGGTTTTTGGGTTTTTCATCTTGTTTTCCATCAGTCCATCTAGGAAAGGGTCCGTTAGCAGGCAAGTGGCCCCTGTAGTCCAAGCCAGTTGGCTTTAGAGCAGTGATTTCACATCCTACGTACCACTGCCCCGGATCTACCATGCCTAAAGATGGGTACTTTTGGAAAACAAGCAGGTATATATGTTTTTTTTATTATTGGGCACAACTCTCATGCTTTTATTCACACTCATAAGGCTTCTCTCTCTTTTTTGGGATTTTTGTTGGGTAAGGGTAAAACAAAGAGATTTCTGTTGTTTGGGCAGCTTTTTCCTTCTCCATACTCGTCTCTTAGCTATTTGCGAGATTATTATATTTTTCAATTTTTTTTTTGAAATTTTTGGCGTGGAAAAACATAATCTTCTGTTTGTTTGAAGCAACATTATCAGAAAGATATAACGGAACTTGCATCTCGTTAAGCACAAAGAAAACTAACTTTGCAAGCAGTTGCATCAGGTTTTTACTATATATGTACACATGATTCAGGAAAGAAAAAAAGAATAAAGAATTTGAGACAAAAGAACGAAGAAGATTAAGTTAGATAATTTAGAAAAAAAATTGTACCTCCCTCACTGGTACATGGTACCCCCCCCAAACTTGTTCCACACTCTGTCCCAGAGTTGTGAAGTAGATAAGGTGAGGTAATGTTTATTCCAGTGAGGTTGTGCCTGCATCAGATAGAAGCTCCCACACATATTCGCCCCTTCTACTGTGATAGACGATGTGGTTGAGCTGGTCAGGCGTTTCCTTATTCGCCATCCATTCCAGGACGTAGATGCCGCAGTCGTTGGATAAGGGAAGCTGCTGCGGACTGCGGTGGCAGAACTGGAGTTCGTGCCATTTTCCTCCTTGCATGTCCATGAATGGTTGGATCATCTTTGCCACCTCGTCGTAGTATTTGCAGACCAGGCGTTCGACGGGTGTCAAAGGTTCTGATGTACACGGCACTGGAAGATTCTTATTGCTGTCTGAGTTGTTGTAGAAAATTCCTGCTCACTGCCGGGTGTACACAGTTAGGAGCGTCCAATGATTGTAATGCAAAATTGGTAAAAAGATAGTGCCCGGGATCCCGCCTCTCAATTCTTCCAGAAAATTTTTCTTCGCTCCTGTTTCGTCGGCTAGGCAGACGTCGTTGAAAAGCATGGGCTGGGCTATGTATGCATCTTCTAGCTTTGGCTATATATACTGGATGTAAGCGGTGACAACTGATACAGCCAAGCACCCTCCTTCCTTCACCATGTCCCTTAGATCGTCGACTGGGACTACGATATCGCCTGCCTGAAAGGTGACAACTGATGGGGTAGAATCAGCTAACTTCAGCTGGATTATATGGACCTACTCCTGTGTGAGAGTTGTACATGAAAAGCGGTCGAAATTTGAGATCATCCCTTCTGAATATTTAGGCGAAGCAGTGTCCTCCATCCCGCACACTTTCTTTAGGACCATCAACTGCTTGCCTGCCCCATGTTTGACGGTTGCCACTTCCTCTTTTTCTGAGGAGCTGCTGGATTGAGAAGAGTCTTCTTCCAGATCACTGTTCAGCAGCTGCTCCGGTACCCCTGCGTCCCAGAAATAGCGCTTGTCCTTGATCAGCAACATGGCATAAATTCCCCTGCGTTGATAGAAGGACGTGCCTTTGAGGACCCCCAGGTTTCCAAATGTGTTGAGCACCTCAATGGCACCCAGGATGATGATAGCGCTGTTTCCACTCCCCTCTTCTGCCTGAACGGGGAGGTCTCAGAGAGAAAAGAAGTTCCAAGGGCCTTGATGACGTTGGCTTCCTCGCTTTATAGCTCGTAGCAGACGCAGTGGCAGGAGTCTCAGCTTTCTGTCCTCCGGGCGGCAGAAATCACCCCCGAAGCGTGGTACTTCGTTGCGGCTGCAGCTCAGCAACTGGAGGTCGTGGTTCCTGAGGTCTGCCATGCAGAGGAACCACACATTGCGGTGTTTATACGGGTCCAGCACAAGGTTTGGTCTATGCTCTTCAATGTGCTGCAACATGTCGGCCACCACACGGGAGCCTGGTTCTCCCTTCATGACTTCTCGCCAAGGCCGGGGTGGCGTTGTATATCATTCTCCGACCTGTCCTGTTGTCGGTACGTTCTATTATCGCTCCTTCCAGGACCCTAAACAGCCTTTTGCCGATGAAGGCCGGTGTGCGAAACATGTTTCGAATAACTCCTCGTCGCACGGATAGGTAGTCGTCAGTCCAGACAACGTCATCTTCATTTGCCTACGACCTCAAGACCTTATTCAGCAAGTTCTGGTCTCTGATCGTCAGGTATCCGATGGCTCTTCTATCAAAGTCGGCCATCTCAAAAGAGGGTATCTCGGATGGCTCATGGAACTTGTCTGCCATTGAGCGTTTTCTTTGGGGAAGATGTCTCTTATTGACCGTGTAGACATCCCCTTTCTCTCCCTCAGACTCATCAGAAGAGTCTCCCCCGATGCTGATATCTGTGCTATCATCTTCGGCTTCATGTAGGGGGACCGAGATCTTTGCATCTCCCAAGCCTAAGGGGCTCTCCTGCCTGGCTGGAGCTCCTTTGGCTGAGCTATGTTGTGTCCCCTCCTTGGGTGTTGAGGATCGCCCGCTGGAGGAGGAAGACGATGTTCCCGAGGGGGAACCTGATGAAGAGGGATGAGAACCCCGACTGGGAGGTGACGGAGACCGTCTCGGCTTCCTTCGGAGCGGATGGTCATCACTTCTGTCCATTCTTTCCTCGAGCCTGCCGAGTCATTGGAGAACTTGCTACATTGTTGCATTCAAGGCCTCTAGTCTGCCGGGAAGGCTCGCTAGAGTCAACAGCTCTCTTTCTTGGCTATTCAGCCTATTTTGGAAAGATGCAAACTTGCGGGTTAGGGAAATACAGGTAGTTGAGTTCATGTCTGTTACCTCCCGTAGGTTGTTGAGCTTGTGCCCAAGCATCTTTCCGAGCGACGGAGGAGTTCCGGCGAGTCTCCCTTCCGTCCTTGCGACATCTTACTCGCATGAAGGTCCACCAGGAGAGGTAGACTCTATATGAATTGTTTGCGTTGTCGATGCCACCAGGTGAGGCGATGGTGCTCCTTCAGCAGCTATCGCCTTGCCTTTTCGTCAGGGAGGGGTTGGCTGCGGTGCGGGCGAACGTCGCTCCACCTCCGCACTGTCGGTGATCTCCTCACTTGCTACAAAAGGTGACACTGGCGGCGGCATTTGTGTCAACTGAGCTCCCTCGAGCTCCATTCTGAGAATCTCGCCGAACACCCCATTACTAGAGTCTCGTTGAGGTGTCTCTTCTACCTCTGCAGGCATCACAGGGATGATAGGGGCTGTGGCCGCCTCTTCCGCGACAGCTCCCGAAGTTTCTATCTCGGCGACCTCGACGATCACTGGTTCTTTCTCATCTATCACCCTTCTCGTCGTGGCGGTAGCTGGTATGGTCGGAGCGGCGACAACTCTACTGGCGGTTGTCGTCGGTAGCTCTGGAACTGCCCTCGATTGGGCTCTGGTGGTGGTGGCGTGGGTTGTGCCTTTTACCACAGCTTCAATTTTGGCTGTAGTGAAGACCAGTTTCTCTGCGTCGTAGTCGGCGTAGTGAGGGAGCGGGAGGAGTATGTCCGTCCTTGAAAACTTGTAGAAAAAGTCTCGCCCCTCCTTCTTTATGATGTTGGTCCTTATCAGGTACTTGGTGTCGATCATCTCATCGCCTTGCATCCTCGTAAGGCTACGCGGCTCTTTAGGGTACCCGAGCCCTACTACGATTAGCTGGACTATTCCGCCCATGCAGTAATATTTGGTGGCTTCCTTTATCGGATACAGTCTGTTCAGCAAGAACCGTCTGAGGTTGATCACTCGGACCTCCATTATGTGCCACATGACATGGAGTTCTTCTGTATAGATGTTGCTGGACTCATTCTTGCTGAACAGCAAGCATGCCACCAGTTTGTGCACTATCCTCCAGAAGCAGGAGTGCACTACCACTACCTTCCTTCTTGGCTTGAACGAAGATTCGCCGGTTAGCTTGTTCCAGAGCTTCACCGGCTCGAACCCGTCTCCCTCGGTGATTCTTTCACCGTTGTCCAGCAGACTCTTCTCCTCCTCGCTGGAAGAGAAGATCTTGTTCAAAAGCTTCTCGGAGATTGTGTACTCCGAGTTGTAAAGTTGGGCTTGGAGTCTGTCTGGCCCGCCGAATTCCTTTCTCTCCGCCGCAGAATTTCTCACCCGGTGCAGAGAAGACATGAACTCCATTGTCAGCTTAGTGTAAGATGAAGACCGGCTGAAGCAGATCTTTTTTAGTCCTGCCGCGACGAGGACGCCCTTCAGCCTCCCCATGATTCCTAGTTCAGCAAACGAGGCCTTGTGGCAGAACCTGCTTGGTCGGTAAACCTTGGTCACTAGCTCAGCATATCGGCGAGCATGCTCGTCATTTCTTGGCTGGAAACCTTCTGGCAAGAATTCCAAAAGTTCTGCTGCTGCTAGAGGTGTTGGAGTTGGAGTTGGAGTTGGAGTTGGAGCTGCCACTTCTCCAACCCTGGCCCTTTTCTCTGCTGTCGAGGTCCTGGATGGTCCTGAGTTTGGGCGCTTAGGCCTGGTAGACTGCCCTTCAGCAGCAGTCTCTGGGTAGACCCTCCTGCCTTGTGCATCAACTGGGACAGCGGTTGTCTTGATGCGGGCCATCTCTGCAAGATAGAAAGAGAAATACCTCGATTAAATATGTTGACTTTTGGACAAAATATATAATAAAGAATAAATTTGTGAACCGGAATTCCTCTGTACAAAGATTTTCCGGTACCCCGTATCGGGCGACACATCAGTTTAAGAAGTGAAGCCTTGTGCCCAATACAAGAGATCAGCATCACCCGTTTCGTTAGAAGATCGAGCACACGATAAAGACAGGGCGGTTAGGCGATGAACGCACATTAAGTCTGTCGCTGAAAACAGGCATGTCGGGCAATACGAGGGTGATGGGATAGGATGCCCGATACGGTCCTCTTGAAAGAAAAGCAGTGTGTCGCCCGATAGCAAAAACATGCGAGGTGAAGCAGAAATGGGCGACACAGTTATCGCCCGACACGGTGTATCTGGCATAGGTATGTTTCACGACATCCATATTGGGTGATACAAAACTGCTCAGCATAGAAACCGTAAGGCCGATAAGCTACTTACTTAAAGATAGAAAGAAACGTGTCGGGCAACATGGTCTGTCGGGCGATACCTTGATGTGGTCTAAACTACCGCATGATACGAGAGAATTGCAGTCTTGTGCGACACAGGAGCAGAAGCACAAGTTCTTTAGCACGATATGGGAGCAAGAAAATAGTAAGGCAAGGAGCCCGACACGAGAAAAACTCGCCTCTTTATATAACAAACTCAACAGTAAAACTGGGGCACGCGTCGTTCGTTAAGGCAACATGTAAGTCGGCAAGTCCAACCGTCGACTCGACCGTTGCGCTCCACAAAGTCCCACCGCCCGATATGGGTGTTCACATAGTGCCGGTTGGGTTTCCTCCCGCTACATCTTGAAAACATAATGGTTTAAACTGCGGCTGACGGGTAAAACATCATTGTCCGAAGACTAAGATACTGGCCTCAGATGGTATTACCCATCCTGGTCGATAAAACTAAGGCAGTGGCCCATAAGGGTCAATGCATGTGGTGCATGCGCTAACTCGGGCCTTATTACATGCCATAATGTTCATAATGTTCATTTTGCTTGAAAGTAAATGCACCCTATACTAGGAATTTAAAAATAGCTCGGGTTGCCTCCCGAGAAGCGCTGAGTTTTCCGTCCTCAGCTGGACGTCTTTAACTTCTTCTTCATCTATTTCCTCCGCAGTTACTGTCTCGATCTCTGGGCTGGTTCAGTGTTGGACGAGATCTTCCCCGATGGGTTCTTTACGATCTCGACGAGCTGAGCTAGCTGCTGGTCGATTTGGCATTGATGCGTTTGCATGTCCGCCAACTGTACCTGCAATGAGTTCAAAACGCCAGAATTGGACATCGCACTTTGCGCTAGCTGGTTATTAACGGTGTCCTGCTTCTTCACAAAATCAAACAACTGTCCCACCACATCAGCTTGGTTCGAAGCCTTGTTCTGTCCTTGCTCTCTGGCTGATTTTTGATACTTAGCTTGCCCCTGGAAACTTCCTTTGTTCGGCTGGAAGGGGGTGCTTTTGATGTATTGACTTGGCCCTCCCCTCTTCTCAAAAGCTTGGGGCGGCCTAGTGGAGTTGTGCAGCTGATGAGAATTCTCAGCTGCCGCCTTGTTGCCATAGCTGAAACCAGGGTGGTCTGGTCTTTTGAAATTTACAAAAGAGACTTTTTCAGTCTCTTCGACCTCAGACTCAGTGCCGCTTGATGCTTCTGGTCGGCTGTAGATGCAATTATCTACCCCATGGCCGCCTTCTCCACATGTTACACATTTCATTACCGTTTCCACCTGCTTCTTCCCTTTCACACCGGATTCTCTCAATTGCTTTACATCCTTGGCTATTTTCTAAATTTGGGAAGTGATGGTCTCTAGAGCCTTGGACTCCAGAGAGGACCCTTCACCGACCTTTTTCCCTTGTCCTCTGTCAGATCTATCATATTCAGCGCCAGCTTGCAGCTCGGCCATATTTTTTATGATCCTTTCAGACTTGCTTGACTTTTTCCCTAAGAAATCACTTCCTGCTACTGCATTCAGTGATACCCGTTCATCGGGAGTCAGGCCATTGTAGAAGGTGGTGACAAGGAAGCCCTTCTTGTAATTATGATGGGGGCAATCCCTCATGTACTCTTGGAACCGCTCCCAGGCGTCGTGAAGGCTTTCGTTTGGCTTTTGCATGAAGGAAGTTATTTTCTACCGAGTTCTGATCGTTATCTCGGTGGGGTAAAACTTATTTACGAAGGCTTCAGCTAATGCTCCCCATCCGTTCAAGGACCGGTGGGGTAACCCGAGGTACCAGGACAGTGCTTTATCCTCCAGTGAGAAGATGAATCCCTTGCAATATATAACCTCCTGGGGAACCCCCCACATCTTTATCGTGTCACAGATGTTCTTGAAGGCATCGAGGTGGTGGTAGGGGTTGTCATTTTTCGAACTTCCCCTGAAGCTTTTGTTCTGGATCATAGAGATCACAGAAGGCTTAAGCTCAAAATTGGCTGTGTTGAATCGCGGGGTGATGACGGGACATCTGGAGTTGTTGGCTTTTGTTGATGCCAACTCCCTCAACGTCTTCTCCTCCTCCTCGGAGTCATCGTTGTCGCTAGCCTCACGATGTTGTTCTTGGTTGTGGCGTCGCCTATGTCGCTGACGATGGCGACGCCTGACATGGGGGTGGCCTTCCTCGGAGTGCTCTGATTCCTGATCTTCATGCCGATCGTTGTCGTCATAGCGGTCATTGCCATCTGGTGGAGGTGATTCAGGCCTCCCCCTTGGCGCACGTCTCCAGAAATGGACGGATCCACGCGAGGCGGCATGACAGTTGGAGTTGGTGCTCAGTGGAACAGATCACTGTTCTTCAGAGTGCCTGAAATAGCATGAAACTCAAGTTTAGAAAATTGAATTATTAATTTTAAGCAAAGAATAGTAGTAAGGAAAAAGAAAAAAGAAAAAGAGTGTTGTCAAACTCATTTCTAAGATGGAGGCACATGAGTGTAGTTAGTGGATTCAGATCTGTCTACAGTACCGTTTTGGCCTTGTCCCCGACAACGGCGCCAAAAAGTTGACCGGCCTAAATCGCGCCTCCAAAAGTGGAGGCGGATTTGAGGTAGTCGAGCTTTTATATTTATAAACCTGAATCCTTCTAGGCCCCCACAACTTTGTTTATGGGGTCAAAGTAGATATACGGGGTCGAACACAGGGACAAGGGGGGTAGTGTTGGGAACCCAGAATCGACACGCTACACTCTGGTAGGTATAAAGAGATATAAATTCCCAAAAGGGAAACAGCAAGATGTGACAAATAAAACAAAGAAAACTATCTCCAACTGGAGATACAAGAGAGATTTAAGGTTTTAGTCATTTAGCAGTTTTTAAGGGTTTTCATGCAACAGAAATAAAAAGATAATACTAGAGCAAGGGCAAGATGCGAAGGATAAGACTACCGCAAAACAAGCGGCAGTAGTAACGCCCTGCACACCTCCTCTCAGAGTGGGTACTTCTAACCAAGCGTCAACACCCCTCTCGAGGTTGTCAGACTTCAGTTAGAGTGGAATGTTACTGAAACAACTCTGTTCCAGGCACTCTCGTACTCCAGAATCGGACCAAACACTAGAGCCAGAACACGACTCTCGAAGCTATTGTGACGGGAAAACACGATTCGGTAGCTAAGCGAAACACGATCCAAACTTGCAAGCTAGAGTTCAGATATCAAACATAGCAGTCATCCAATATATCGCAGCAAGCATAGAGCAGCAAGTATTTAAGATTTTCTATTTCCATAAACATTAGAGGTCTTAATACATTGCGTAAGAAAGGAATTAAATAACATAATTAAATATAGATGTCGCCTTCTTGATGTAGAAGGGCGACAGACTACAGCGGCTCTCCCGCCCAATACCGGATAGGGGCCTAGCCCGATACAGCGGTGTCGGTTGACACACTCTTTCGAGCAGCACATCGTGACGGTCGACTGTATCGTTCAAGGACATGGCTGATATGCTCAAGTCGGGTGACACACCCTCTCGGGCGGCACGCATGACGGGCGAAGCATATCGGGTTCGATATCGTGTCGGGCATGGAGCGACGCGTCCTACTGTCGGGCACTTGTGTCGCTCGTCATCGTTGGTCGATATCGGCCCGTAGTGTCACCCGGGACGGTTCTGAGTGAACTATCCCTTCCCTCTCGGGATGAGGAAGGGCTCATCTAGTGTCACCCGGCATGAGCACTGGGGCACGATACTCCTTCTCTCACAGTTTCCTCCGAAGATCACTCAAAGCTCCCAACTGTCCGAATTCCGAAGTATTTGAACTGTCTTTTCGGCTCCCTGTAGCTGCTATTTATAGGCAGCGGTTGGAGGAAGTTATGGTGCTCGAAGCGCCACGTGTCCTCCTTATTTACGGGTCGGTCGATACTGGTATCGCTCGGCTCAGGAGTGTCGGCTATCGGTCATGTGATGGACGGAGCGCCTGCCGGTGGGTGGCTGTGTCGCCCGACAAGCTGGGTTGTCGGGGCGAGCTGGGCTCCATGTCGGGTAGAAGGCGTGTCGTCCATCTGCTCCTTCTTGCGCGGCATCCTTTTGTCGTGCATCATTGTGTCGGTCCACCCTGTCGGGTAGAGGTTGTATCGGGCGTCAGGAAGGCCGAAACAGGCTCAGACTTATTCTGTGGGCCGGGACGGCCTTATTGCACCAAAATGAGGAAAAACTCTGCAAAATATGGAAATATAGGATTAAGAGCATTGCTTGGCCAATTATTGCGAAAGTGCATACAAAAGAGAGGAAAATAGCTAAAAATGGCAGTTTTGATAACAGAAAAACAGTCTAAAATATCAGAAAAATTTGGTGTTATCACATATGCATTCACATTTTATCTATCATGTATGCAATACTCATCCCGTAATCTTATATGTATTGGACATGACAAGATGATATCAACTAGATTCCAATGAAGGTCATTGGAATACCATAAAGAACATCCATTAGTAGTTGAGAAGCACTAAAGGATTAATTGTTGGATTATGTTATTGAGGTAGATTTGGGTGTAAAGGGTTGCTCTGATGCAAGATTCCAAAATGAAAGAGAATGAATGCAATATAAACTGTGTTTAAAATTAAAAGAAGAGTTGTGAGTTGGAAAGTGTTCCGAGCTACAAACCATTATTTTATTCTACAATGGAAGATGTATGCCCTGTGTTATGAACACATGAGCTACTACTGTATGAATCTAGAAGTTCATATAGATGAACTTGTTACATGTTCCAACCATTGATGACATAGTAGAAATACTATGACAACAATGGAGATACTAGTTATGCCAGGAATATCAGATAGCATACTACAATAATTCCATCTTATACAAAATGTTGGACAATGAAGAGATGTGAAACATGTAATATACCGACTAAAGGTAAAATGTTGCAAACCTGTTGGATTAGCACTTGTGCAGTAGAAACATGATGGGCATGTTTAGAACACTAATAATAACATTTGTGGATGATTAGCTCTAAGTGCAAGTGGGAGTCTATTAGCATGTATGTCTAGAGAGCCAATCAAATAATGACTGAGATGACATATCTTATAAAAATTTGATTAATAATAAAGGCAATCTTCCAATTCATTATGTTTCACTCAATTATGAGATAACGAGGAAACATAATGAATATCTAAAGAGTGACATAACTTGATGATGTATGTCTTCGGGTTTATGACCTAAACAATGACATGATACATAAGTTAGAAGAGTTTGTACATTCTTGTTATGTCCATAGTCGGATGTTATTGTGGAAGGCTAATAGACATCATTAACATATAACACTAGAGTGTGTGTTGGTTGGTAATGGAATCACATCAGTCATGATATGTGATATCAAACCAAGCACATAAATACTTATTAGAGAATAGTGTATTAGATAGATCCACCCTGCGAATGATACATGGAAACCATAATTGGTGGTCATAGTCATCTCTCTTAGTGAAGGTGGTGATTTTGGTTCTTAGACCTAAAATCACTACACTCATCACATGATGTTTGATGTACTTTGACATCATCCCCCTTGACTTTGAATAAGGGTTGTCATAAATGTGATGGTCGGATGCACTGTGACACATGGTGATGACTATGAGTGATGTAGATGGTATTTGTCCCTCCTACAAGAGGTTGATATCATGGCCACTTGATAAGTGAAACTGATAAAAGCATGTGCATGTACATGTTAATCAAAATATGATATTGAGGTCACATATATCTCAAACAGTCTTCTCTAGTTCAAGGAACATGGATTGAACATTAAAAGGATGATGATTACATACCTCGAGTTCAATTCAGATATTAAAGATAAAGGAATTAGATAATCATTGTAAAACCAATCACAGATTGTAGGTTGAAGTTGTTCTCAAACTTTTTGATTACTTGGATAGCAATGATGTGTTACTAGATGTCATGCTTTGCTTGTGATGTCATAAATGGATTATGCAAATACACTGGCAACGTAACTTGGAATCTATAGGGTCACACATATAGGATACACTTTGAATAGGAATTCATTCATGAATATAGTTTAAACTTGATTACTGAAGTGTTTAGATATTCAATTTAAACAACATTGGTTGAATATAGGATGATGAAACTGTGAACCGAGTGGTTCAAGTATTGAACCGATCATTTCAGTGTGTCATGTCAATTGAACCGACTTTGGAAATTCTAGATAGTGAATGGACTAGTTTAGAAAGTGAACCAATTAACTCAAGTCCATAGACTGATCGTCTCAGGTAGTGTAGTGGTTAGTAGATTAATTTGATTGATTCAAAGATTTGTGTTGATGTCATGTTGTGTATTAAATCGGATATGAATTGCCAATATAATTGTGATTGGAAAACATGATGAAACAACATGTTCATTGGTTGAACTGATCAGATCACATGCCAACTAATTATTTCACATGTGAGCTGATTGTTTTGCCATTTATAGGTTGAGAAAATTCATAAAATTATGGTCCCTTCTGCTCCCTCTAAGATTGGGAACCATGACCCAGACCCTCCAATAAGTAGAGGAGTACTGGGGGTTTCTAAGTAACAAATCAATTGCCTCTCACAATTATTTGTCTTATTTGGTTTTAGTAATCGAGAGAATCCGACCAAGTCCTACCTAATAAAGGGAGGGACAACAAGAGAGAACAATTATGGGAGAGCAAGTTTGTGACTAGTACACTAACAGAGAGGGGAAACTCCTTCCTACTTGTTCTACTAAAATAACAAGAGTTCCTAATGGTCCTTGTGGACTACTATATAGTCATTGAGCTTTTCCCGCTAGGAGGAGGACGTCAGGCTACCATCCGTGGTGATCAACCAGGAGATGCTACAAATTTCTTCGAGTGCAACTTAAAGAAAGTTGCATAGAACAATGAGGGAATAGTTGTTGGACTTACTCGAAGACCATGTATGACATTGTAAACTATCCTTTCCATTATATAGTTATTGATCTAGTGGTTCATGGAGAATATGAAATTAAAAAATGTATTTTTACTGTCTGCTCTGTCGCCATACTTCCCTATAAAATCTGCATTTGTGATACCTATAAGAACTGATGGTACCCCTTCAAAGTATAATCAAGCACTAGATCTACCTCTCAAATATATGGGTATTCATTTAGCAGCATTCTAATGCTCCTAACCAGGATCAAATAAAAATTTACTAGTCACACCAATTGCATGTGTAATATCAGGCCTAGTGCACACCATGGCTTACATCAGACTTCGTACTGCAAAAGAGTAGGGTATGTGAGCCATCTCTTTTTTTTCTTGCTCAGTAGAAGGAGCTTATTTTCTATTCAGTCTTAAGTGACTAGCTAAGGGAGTCTCAACTGGCTTTGCCCCCCTTCATGTTGAACCCGTCAAGTACACACTCAACATATTTCTCTTGTGACAACTAACACTTCTTTTCTTTTCTATGACACCTGATGTCCATGCCAAGAATCTATATGGTTGGTCCTAAGTCTTTCAAATCAAAAGACTTAAACAATTCATTCTTCAACTTGGCAATCATCTGAACATCTTTTCCAACAACCAACATATCATCAACATAAAGCAAGAGAATAATGAAACTGTCACCTGAAAATCTCTTGAATTAAACACAATGATTTGCCTATGTCCTGTGAAAATTCTGCTTCAAACTTTTTCTACCATTTCTTAGGTGTTTGTTTCAACCTATATAGACTTTTGTTTCAATCTGCAAACCATATGTTCTTTGCCTTCCACTGCACATCCTACAAATTGTTGCATATATATATCTTCTTCCAGCTCACCATGGAGGAAGGTTGTCTTCACATCAAGCTGCTCAATATCAAGGTCTAACCTAGCTGCCAACCCCAAAACAATATGTATGGAATTCAGTATCACCATTAGAGAAAATATCTCATCAAAGTCAATCTCCTATTTTTGTCCAAAACCTTTCACCACAAGTTGACTTTGTATCTCACAGTGTTGTCATTCTCATCTTTCTTTAGCTTGAAGACACACTTGTTCTTTAAGGCTTTTCTACCTTTAGGAAGCTTGCATAACTCATAGGTATTGTTCATATTCAATGAGTTTCTCTAATCTTTCATTGCATGCAACCACTTATCATTTTCCTGATGAGACTTTGCATCCTCATTACTTTATTGCTCCCCCTATTTTGTGATCAATGTCCATTTTGAATCAGAATATCTTATAGACGCTCTTTTCTCTCTAGAAGACCTTTTCAACTCTGGCTCTTCTAGATCTACCTATTGGGCTTACTCTCCCTACTTAAGAGCATCCTGGTCTTAGACGTCATGTGCCCCAGGATCATCCTCTATAATATCATGAGGGGTCTCATCATCCTCAATCTGCTCTACATCAACATTCTATTGGACAGAAGAGGGAACTAGTGTATCAAACACAAAATCATCTACAAACTACTCACTCTCTGTATTTAAAGTATCAAAATGCATCTAATCCTCACAGAAAATCACATTTATGCACCTAATCATCTTTTTCTTTTCTAGGTCCCATAACTTGTAGCCGAATTGCTCATCACCATAACCAAGAAAAATATAAGGAGTAAATCTATAATCAATCTTTTGTCTCTACTCCTTAAGAACGTGTGCAAATACTTTGAACCCAAATACTCCAAGGTGAGAGTAAGAAGTTGGTTTCCATGTCCACACACTCTTTAGAGTATTAAAATCCAAAGGAATGGATGGTGAGTTGTTAATCAAGTAGTAGGCAGTATTCACTGCCTCTATCCAAAACTCCGTAGGTAGTTTGGCATTCTTCATCACGCATCTGACTCTCTCCATAATGGATTTGTTCATTCTTTCAGCTATACCATTGTGTTGTGGGGTTCCTGGAACTATCTTCTCATGCTGAATACCAAATCCTTCAAAATAAGATTTGAACTCTCTAGAAGTGTACTCATCATCATTGTTAGACTGGAGATACTTCAACTTTTTACCTACACCCTCTCAACCATATCTTGGAATTTCTTGAAGGTATCAAAGACCTGATCATTCCTTTATAAACAATAGACCCACACTTTTCTAGATGCATCATCAATAAATTATCATGAAGAATCTATTTCCATCCAAAGAGTTGACTTCCATAGGACCACAAATATCAAAATAAATCTTGTCTAAGACATTAGACTTCTTTTTACACTGAGCACTGAACTGGGGCCTTTTTTTCTTCCCAAGCAAGCAATTTTCATAAGGACTAAGAAGTACATTTTTTCCACAGGAGATTAATACTTTCTTTGCAAATACATGTAGTCCTTTATCACTCATGTGTGCAAGATTCTTGTGCCATAAATCAAGAGAACTGGAGTTTTCCAAAATGTTGACACTATATGTGTGAACCTTTATGTTCATCATGTGCAAGGTGCAGTAAACTTTGTCTCTATCCACGACAATCTATCTCTTGGTGACAACAGTTTTCAAATCACTAAAATGATGTTGAAAGCCCTGAATGTCTCTTGCATAGTTAGAGACGATGTTATAATCAATTGTATGAATATGTCTAACATTCTTCATCAAGATGGTATAACCCAACTCAGTCTTAATACACACATCACCAATCCCAAGAATCTTCTCAGAGATTTTATTATCCATCTTTGTCATTCTAAAGTTCCCAGACTTATAGGAATAAAAGAAATATCTATGAGGAGTGATGTGGTAAGAAGCACCAGTTTCATACACCAACTCAGTGTTGTCACTGATATATAAACAACATTCCTTGAAAACTCCACATGTGAGTACCTCTGCAGCATCTATGACGACTCTGACTTTGTTTCTATCATCATCTCTGTAATTTCTCTTTTCTGTTGTCTGTATAATTTCTTTAAGTGACCCAATTTGTTACAACCCTATTTTTGGGTTTATTTTGGTGAGAAATGTAATTTCTCATATTAACGATTTTTGAATAAATAAAGATATGATTTGCTTTGAATAAATGGATTTTGTTTACAATAACCTTGCTTGTTTGTTTTGTGGGCCTTGATGGCTATTGAGCCCAATAACAAGAAAAATAAAAATAAGAGAAAAATGAATTTAATTAATAAAAGGAATAAGCAAGAAAGAGAGCAAAAAATAAGAGAAAAAGGAAAAGGGATATTTTTTCCCCAGATGGGATTGTGTGCCTTTAGGGATACATTGAAAAGAGATATAAAATAAAATAGTCGAGATTTCAATAATAAGATTATTGAGTAAGGACCAAGTAATTATAGTTCTTCCTTAATAGCATTTAGATTTCCAATCAAGTTCTAAAAAGGTGAGGGAGTTGGATGAATCCATGAAAAAGGGAAAGAGTAATTATTCTTTTCATGAAATATTGTGTATAAGGTAGGTTGGATATATCGCTAGTTAATGATGACTAAACAACTTTTCATCCAAGTAAATCGTGGAAGGGTGAAACATAGGTTTCCTCCCCGTTCCTTCCTCTTTGCCTTCCTTTTCTTTCCTTGTAGTGATCGTTAAGGTTTAATCAAAGGATCTAGATATATATATATAAGAACATAGGTAGTTCTTCTGATCACCAAGAACACACATGCTCACAGGCGGGGAACCCCTGCTAAGAATCCACCTTCAGAACCCTCCTATCCCCCTCTGTCTCTCCGTCCTTCAACTTACTTGGATAGAGTTTCAAATGATGAAAACAAACGGTGGCCTGGTCTTTGGAAGGGCACGGTAGGGATCTGTAGATAGAAGACTAAATAGGTGGCAACAAAGAAGCTGTGGGACTCCTTTTTTCCCCTACTATCTCGATCCTCCTCTAAAGAACTGCAACATGCTTCTCCATCACATATTTGAATGATGCCTTATCCGTTCTGTGAGGAAGGGTGCCGCCTCAAGACGTCGATTTCTGGAGTGCGCTGCCGGCTGTCGGGAATGCCCCGGCCAGGGGCGCCCAGCTGCGAGACCAAAAGGGTCCATTTGCTGCAGCAATTCTCCAAGTCAGGAAGGATACGCCTTCTCAGTACCTGCCAGGATGGCTGGTGCTTCTGATGATTGGGCCGAGTGAAATAGAGGCAAGGCAGGAGGAGGAGAACCCAGCCAACTCAGGATTCTTGATTGTCAAAGGTTAAGCTCTGCTGGTGACTGCAGGGCGCTCGACGGTAGGACCAGCGGAGGTTAGTGACCTCTATCAACCTAGTCGGAGGAAGGGGGAGGTGGATCCAGAGGAGACGGCCTGGGCAGAGTGAGGGAATCAAGTTGGCGCTAGGCACCACCAGCCCTTCCGCGGTGGGCATCAATGCCTCGTGCTGTACGAACGACCGGGTATCTAGGCTGAGTCGCACTCCACGCGAGGAAGAAGAAGGACAGAGTCAAAGGACCCTTATGCCCCTGTCCTAGTATTCAAGACCCAAGGACATGTAAGTCCTTTTTCCCTAGCTTGAGTTGTTCATCAACGAATTAATAATAGGAGATAAAGGTGACGTGGCGGCCTTTGATTGGCCCAATTATCCTTATCTTGCAAAATTCATAGAAGATAACTAGTAGCTCGGATTTAGATAAATTATATATGAAAATTGATCAGTAGAACGAGAGGAATCCACTAAAAATAATATTAAAGCTTAATTCCGTTCCTAATTGCAAAAGTACAATAAGTTGATGAAAAGTGCATTAAAGTTAAGTTAAAAACCCTATTTGTGATTAAAGGTTGAATCTAGTATGCTTAATGGGTTAATTGAAGTATTAATAACCTGTTGACTGATAATGTTAGATTTGAACCTGATCTAGATGTAAAATTGCATGATTCTAGGTTTTTACCCCACATGAGAATGATTAAGTATTTAGAAACCCTAACTTAGGGTCAAAGAGGATAAGATCATATTTAATTTGAAAATTGTGAAAATATGTTGTTAAATGATGGTTCTAAGTTATTTGTACATAAAAGTCCTTAATTGTGGATAAATACCCTAAATGTAGTAATTAGGGTCTTTTCATGAATAAAAGGTGGAATTGATGGCAAAATGAGTTCATATGTTAATTAGACCCTAATGAACTTTGAATTAATGATAGATGTGTATAATGATCTTGTCACGGATTAAAAGGATAAAAATGGTAGCTTTAAGGAAAGATAAGCTTAATGAATTTAATTGATGGTTAATAGTGCCCTTAAATCCGAGAATAGGGTTATATGTTGTTAAGATAACCTTAATGTTGAAGAATAGATAAGATAATAAGGGTTTATGAGTAATGGTATAAAATTAGGGTTAATAGTAAAAGATGAAGGGAAACCCTAATTGTAATCTAACCCTAAAAAGAGAAATAGAATTCCTAAGATGGAGGTTGGTTTCGATAAATCTTGATAAAATGGAATAGCATGTTTATTTCAGGATCCTTGTGTTACTTGTTTGCTTGATTGGATTTCCCTACATGGTTGACTCTATCTCAAAAAATAGGATCTTGATAAAAGCAAAACAGGTATGTGGTTATGCTTATGAATATATCGAGTTATGTTTTCTGAGGTTTACCGAAGTTTTCATCGATGACATGAATTAATTGTTGGATGATTTTAATTCATGCAAACTATAATGTGGATATGATTATCACCTAAGATGTGTCCTACTAGCTCAGATCCTGGTCCCCTCTGTGGCTTATTAGTTGACCTAGTACATGGCTACCTATGGGGTAGGTCCATCAGGTCATCGGATGACTTAGTACATGTCTACCAATGGGGTAGGTCCATCAAGTCACTTTGAGTTAGATATTGGGCTACTTTTGGGTAGTGCCATGCGACTCTATTACCCTAGGTATTGGCTACCTGTAAGGTAGGACCATGGGGGTAAGGATCTACCTAAAGAGAGGTACCAAGGACAGCACAGAGATAGGGGATAGGTAAGGATTGAGTAGTATGTCTTAAAATGTAATCTTGGTTGTTAAATGATTAATTGAATGAGTACATTGTTATCATAGTTACACGTTTATTATTTGTTGGCTAAATTGGACATTAGTATAATCCCTTTGTTTTGATGATGACAAACATTTCATTCTTGTCAATCTAACATACTATTTGAGTGTTGCAGGAATAAGGTGGATGACAAAGATTTGGGAAATCTATATGCTTGAATTATTGTTATTTCATGATTGTATTCAATTGTAAAACTTGTACAAATATATAATGTACAAGTACTTAGACATCATGTAAATCAAGCGTTAGATCTTCCCTAGCCAATTACTACACTTAGATAGGTCATCCCCTTCAATAGTGTCACATATGCACACTCATACATACACTTAGCACTTTGTTTGAAACTTTAAAACAGGGTCAATCTCGGTCGACAAATTCCTCGACCGAGACACTCTCGGTCGACAAACTCCTCGACCGAGAAAGACCCAAGTAGCCGTTAGACACAGCTGACAAGGTAGTTGGCAGTTGGAGATGAACGTTGCAAACACTTGTTCCAGAGAGTCTGTCGGTCGACAAATCCTCGACCGAGTAGGACTCTCGGTCGACAATTCCTCGACCGAGATGAGTTCTGATAGCACTTTCAGAATTAATTAACTAGTCATTGCTAAAGCAACTAAAGTGTACCTAACGGCTAGTTAAGCACTTAGAACCCCCTAGAAAGTCTCTAGAACATCCTTAAGCACTTGTAGGTCATTCCTATAAATAGGACACGCCTTAGGACACCAAAAGACACCAATCTACACTTGTGATACACTTGAGCTTACACTTGCAATTGGCAATCTGTTTTGAGAAATTGAGCAACACTTGCATTGGCTATTCTTCTCCTAGCTCTAATTTCACGTCCTATAGGCTAGCATCTCCTATCCACAACAATTACACTTCTATATACATTGGTTAGGAGATCAAAACACTTGATATAGGAAATCAAGCCTTGAGCTGCAAAGTGGTATTGTAATTTCTATTTTTCCTTCTTGTTCCTTTTATCCTTTGTATTCTTCTTGCTACTCCTAGGGTTGGAGGCTGCGGATTGGAGAAGGTTCTTCTCGATGGAGAAGGTGGACTTCGGATTACTTCAAGAAGGATATTGCAATGGGAAGCTACTTCAAGAGGAAGGCTACTTCAAGGGGGATCTTGAAGTTACTTCAAGAAGGCTGCTTCAAGGTTGGTGCAATTACTTCTAGGTGAAGGTTGTCCGAAGGGTTTGGTGAAAGAATTGTAATTTTATGTAAAGTCCTTGCAAGGTAATAAAATTTGATTCTTTCAAAATCCCAGTTGGGTAAGCAACCGGGTAGTGGACTGACTACCTTAGTATTTGCTAAGGTAGGAACCACTCTAAATCCCTTGTCTCCTTCTTGCTTTTTCATTTGTGGTTGTTTGAGAGAAATAATTATTGAATTATCTTTAAAACCCTATTCACCCCCCCCTCTAGTGGTTTTTCAATTGGTATCAGAGCAGGCTACAAGGAGCTCTAATCGAGTCTTGAAGTATGAAGGGTGGTGGTGTCTACAACAGCAAAAAAAGGAAAAGTATGGACCAATCTTCAACAAGTTGCAGTTGGTGCTTAGGAACAAGACACACAACACTTGGTTGCCCATGGAGGTCAAAGAAGGAAGACACGCATAAAGAATGTCTTATTGCTACAATAAGTGAAGAAGAAGAAGAAGAAGAGGTAAGCCTTTTTTATTTATCTGAAGAAGAGCTAGTTGCTAGTCTTGAAGAGACACACAATAAATATATTGAGTGCAAGAAGAAATTAAAGAAATCTAATAAAGCAAATGATGAGTTACATGATAAGCTTCTTGCTCTTACATCTGAAAATGAAGATCTCAAAAAGGTTATTGAAGGTCATGATATTAAGCTAAAATCTGTAGAAGCAAATTGCAATCTTCTTTCTCTAGAAAAGTTAAATTTGCAAACTCAAGTAAATGATCTTCAAAAACAACCTGTTCTGTGTACACATCTAGATTATGATACTATAGTGAAAGAAATAGATTCCTTTTTATCTAATCTAGATCAAGCAAAGTTAGACATAAATAAAAGAATGGATGAGATTGTTAAGCTGCAACAAAAAGTTAATAGTTTGAGTAACAATGATACTCTTGATAAAATTTTAAATAATTCTTATCATAAAATTAGAAGGAGAGGACTAGGATATGAGCCTAAAGGAAAATCTTATCAAAAACCTAGTTGGGGAAGAACACAAGTGCCAAAGAGTCAATCTATGTATGTACCCAAAGGCAAATACATACCCAAGAACAACCTAGAACAAAATCATAGAAAAAGATATGAGGTTGATTCTATTTGTTGTCATTATTGTTTGTGTCTTGGACATTACTCTTTTTCATACCCATACAAGAAAAGGAATGATGATCTAGCTTGGGTTCCTAAAACTTAGAAGCTTGAATTTGACTAGTTGAGATTTGATCTAAACTGATTCTTGATATACAAATGTCAATATCTCAACACAATTGAGTTTTAACTTTCATAATTTTGTTTTTACTTGAAAGCAATTACTGAAAATAGTTCTGAAACAATACAGAACCGTTCTCGGTCGAGAAACTGTCGACCGAGAAGAACTGTCGGTCGAGAAATGGTCGACCGAGCAGGTTTCTGTTGTCAAGTCTGAAATAAATTTGTTGAACTTGTTTTCAAATAATCTATTTGCTATCAATTTGTTATTAATGACTGATTTTACATGCAAAACAAGAATAAATGTTGAAAACCATCCTTGAAACAAAATATATTAATCTTTTGCATCATGAGTTAAGATAAATATTATGAATATGAAAATCCTTAAACATATTGCAAAAGTTCCATATGAAGATTGATGTTGAACAAACCTTATTCATTGATTGAAAAAGTTTATTAGGTATGATCAGTTATATAGCTTATCTTAAAATTGAAAACTTATGAACCTAAATGAAGATTATTTTGGTTTAGCCTCTAAATGGTTTAAAACTGAAAATCATGATTAGTTTAATCAAAAGAAATTATTGTTTTATCATTATTCACATTTTTTTAAAGTATTTCTTGGTCTATCCATATAGGAACCATGTGTTTTGATATTTAGTTAAATGATCATAATCATTGTATTTCATGAGATTATCATTATATGCTTATGTTGTTCTATCAAAATAATTGTGCCATGCTTATTATGTTTCATTGGTTGGTTTAATATAATCTTTCATCCCTATATACAAACCATGAATGGATACTATTCTTGATCATCGTCATTTAGCTTATATGAAGATTCTATTTTGCATAAACAGTAAAATTTTCATGACACAAATGCATTTTTAAATTTGAAAATCTGCAGAATTTTCCTCTTGGTTAAAATCAAGTTTGACCAAGGGGCGCTATGGTCGTAGTCAAGGGCGACCTAAAATAAGCTTGATAAAATGCTTATTTGTACATCATTTTACTGCACTTAATCTTAGTATCTTGATTCAAAAGATATTCATCATATTAAAAACCTGATTGTAACCTTAAAATTCTTAAGATTAAGGGGGGATCACACAAATTATCTTGATTATAAGATTAAGGAGCTTACAAAACTTTGAAAACATCATTTGAAGCTTGTTATGACCTTAGTATTTTTAATCTTGGTTATGCAAATAAAGGAATCTACAAATTTCATGAAAGTGATATATATTTAATGGACTTCTCTAAACAAATTTCAGCTTAACATCCCATGTATTTGGTTAGAGATACATACATGTGTTCTACTATAAGCTTAAAGGATTCTCATATCATTTTTAGGGCTTAACATCCCTTGTAAAATGGGTGAGAAATCAATACACAACTGCCATGAACTTAAAAGGAACTCATATCATTTCAAGGCTTAACATCCTTTGCAAATGATTGAGAAATACATTATGGCTAAATTCAACAATAAATGGCTTACATTTATATATTAATTCTTTGAATTTAAATTTAAACGGGGAGCATAGCATAAAATTAAGGGGGAGAATTAAAAAGTCATATTGATTATCTTGGATATCTTTTTGAAATGACAAAGGGGGAGAAATAATATAAAATTATAACACATAAAATAAAATGAGTTTCATAATATCTCGGCTAGCACTCACTTGCAAAACAAGAATGGCTACAAAAGGTAAATTTCAGGTATGAAACTCACATGATTTATATTTCCTTATTTTATATTTAGGAAATGTTTGTCATCTTTAAAAAGGGGGAGATTGTTGGCTAAATTGGACATTAGTATAATCCCTTTGTTTTGATGATGACAAACATTTCATTCTTGTCAATCTAACGTACTATTTGAGTGTTGCAGGAATAAGGTGGATGACAAAGATTTGGGAAATCTATATGCTTGAATTATTGTTATTTCATGATTGTATTCAATTGTAAAACTTGTACAAATATATAATGTACAAGTACTTAGACATCATGTAAATCAAGCGTTAGATCTTCCCTAGCCAATCACTACACTTAGATAGGTCATCCCCTTCAATAGTGTCACATATGCACACTCATACATACACTTAGCACTTTGTTTGAAACATTGAAACAGGGTCAATCTCGGTCGACAAATTCCTCGACCGAGACACTCTCGGTCGACAAACTCCTCGACTGAGAAAGACCCAAGTAGCCGTTAGACACAGCTGACAAGGTAGTTGGCAGTTGGAGATGAACGTTGCAAACCAGAGAGTCTGTCGGTCGACAAATCCTCGACCAAGTAGGACTCTCGGTCGACAATTCCTCGACCGAGATGAGTTCTGACAGCACTTTCAGAATTAATTAACTAGTCGTTGCTAAAGCAACTAAAGTGTACCTAATGGCTAGTTAAGCACTTAGAACCCCCTAGAAAGTGTCTAGAACGTCCTTAAGCACTTGTAGGTCATTCCTATAAATAGGACACGCCTTAGGACACCAAAAGACACCAATCTACACTTGTGATACACTTGAGCTTACACTTGCAATTGGCAATCTGTTTTGAGAAATTGAGCAACACTTGCATTGGCTATTCTTCTCCTTGCTTTAATTCCGCGGCCTATAGGATAGCATCTCCTATCCACAGCAATTACACTTCTATATACATTGGTTAGGAGATCAAAACGCTTGATATAGGAAATCAATCCTTGAGCTGCAAAGTGGTATTGTAATTTCTATTTTTCCTTCTTGTTCCTTTTATCCTTTGTATTCTCCTTGCTACTCCTAGGGTTGGAGGCTGCGGATTGGAGAAGGTTCTTCTCGATGGAGAAGGTGGACTTCGGACTACTACAAGAAGGCTATTGCAATGGGAAGCTACTTCCAGAGGAAGGCTACTTCAAGGGGGAGCTTGAAGTTACTTCAAGAAGGCTGCTTCAAGGTTGGTGCAATTACTTCTAGGTGAAGGCTGTCTGAAGTGTTTGGTGAAAGAATTGTAATTTTATGTAAAGTCCTTGCAAGGTAATAAAATTTGATTCTTTCAAAATCCCAGTTGGGTAAGCAACCGGGTAGTAGACTCACTACCTTAGTATTTGCTAAGGTAGGAACCACTCTAAATCCCTTGTCCCTTTCTTGCTTTTTCATTTGTGGCTGTTTGAGAGAAATAATTATTGAATTATCTTTAAACCCTATTCACCCCCCCTCTAGTGGTTTTTCAATTGGTATCAGAGTAGGCTTCAAGGAGCTCTAATCGAGTCTTGATGTATGAAGGGTGGTGGTGTCTACAACCGCAAACAAAGGAAAAGTATGGACCAATCTTCAACAAGTTGCAGTTGGTGCTTAGGAACAAGCCACACAACACTTGGTTTCCCATGGAGGTCAAAGAAGGAAGACACGCATAAAGAATGTCTTATTGCTACAATAAGTGAAGAAGAAGAAGAAGAAGAGGTAAGCCTATTTGATTTATCTAAAGAAGAGCTAGTTGCTAGTCTTGAAGAGACACACAATAAATATATTGAGTGCAAGAAGAAATTAAAGAAATCTAATAAAGCAAATGATGAGTTACATGCTAAGCTTCTTGCTCTTACTTCTGAAAATGAAGATCTCAAAAAGGTTATTGAAGGTCATGATATTAAGCTAAAATCTGTAGAAGCAAATTGCAATCTTCTTTCTCTAGAAAAGTTAAATTTGCAAACTCAAGTAAATGATCTTCAAAAATAACATGTTCTGTGTACACATCTAGATTATGATACTATAGTGAAAGAAAGAGATTCCTTGTTATCTAATCTAGATCAAGCAAAGTTAGACATAAATAAAAGAATGGATGAGATTGTTAAGCTGCAACAAAAAGTTAATAGTTTGAGTAACAATGATACTCTTGATAAATTTTTAAATAATTCTTATCATCAAATTGGAAGGAGAGGACTAGGATATGAGCCTAAAGGAAAATCTTATCAAAAACCTAGTTGGGGAAGAACACAAGTGCCAAAGAGTCAATCTATGTATGTACCCAAAGGCAAATACATACCCAAGAACAACCTAGAACAAAATCATAGAAAAAGATATGAGGTTGATTATATTTGTTGTCATTATTGTTTGCGTCTTGGACATTACTCTTTTTCATGCCCATACAAGAAAAGGAATGATGATCTAGCTTGGGTTCCTAAAACTTAGAAGCTTGAATTTGACTAGTTGAGATTTGACCTAAACTGATTCTTGATATACAAATGTCAATATCTCAACACAATTGAGTTTTAACTTTCATAATTTTGTTTTTACTTGAACGCAATTACTGAAAATAGTTCTGAAACAATACAGAACCATTCTCGGTCAAGAAACTGTCGACCGAGAAGAACTGTCAGTCGAGAAATGGTCGACCGAGCAGGTTTCTGTTGTCAAGTCTGAAATAAATCTACTGAACTTGTTTTCAAATAATCTGTTTGCTATCAATTTGTTATTAATGACTGATTTTACATGCAAAACAAGAATAAATGTTAAAAACCATCCTTGAAACAAAATATATTAATCTTTTGCATCATGAGTTAAGATAAATATTATGAATATGAAAATCCTTAAACATATTGCAAAAGTTCCATATGAAGACTGATCTTGAACAAACCTTATTTATTTATTGAAAAAGTTTATTAGGTATGATCAGTTATATAGCTTATCTTAAAATTGAAAACTTATGAACCTAAATGAAGGTTATTTTGGTTTATCCTCTACATGGTTTAAAACTGAAAATTATGATTAGTTTAATCAAAAGAAATACTGTTTTATCATTATTCACATTTTTTTAAAAGTATTTCTTGGTCTATCCATATAGGAACCATGTGTTTTGATATTTTTTTAAATGATCATAATCATTGTATTTCATGAGATTATCATTATATGCTTATTCTGTTCTATCAAAATAATTGTGCCATGCTTATTATGTTTCATTGGTTTGTTTAATATTATCTTTCATCCCTATATACAAACCATGAATGGATACTATTCTTGATCATTGTCATTTAGCTTATATGAAGATTCTATTTTGCATAAACAGTAAAATTTTCATGACACAAATGCATTTTTAAATTTGAAAATCTGTAGAAATTGCCTCTTGGTTAAAATCAAGTTTGACCAAGGGGCGCTATGATCGTAGTCAAGGGCGGCCTAAAATAAGCTTGACAAAATGCTTATTTGTACATCATATTACTGCACTTAATCTTAGTATCTTGATTCAAAAGATATTCATCATATTAAAAACCTGATTGTAACCTTAAAATTCTTAAGATTAAGGGGGAGCTCACACAAACAATCTTGATTATAAGATTAAGGAGCTTACAAAACTTTGAAAACATCATTTGAAGCTTGTTATGACCTTAGTATTTTTAATCTTGGTTATCCAAATAAAGGAATCTACAAATTTCATGAAAGTGATATATATTTAATGGACTTCCCTAAACAAATTTCGGCTTAACATCCCATGTATTTGGTTAGAGATACATACATGTATTCTACTATAAGCTTAAAGGATTCTCATATCATTTTTAGGGCTTAACATCCCTTGTAAAATGGGTGAGAAATCAATACACAACTGCCATGAACTTAAAAGGAACTCATATCATTTCAAGGCTTAACATCCTTTGCAAATGATTGAGAAATACATTATGGCTAAATTCGACAATAAATGGCTTACATTTATATATTAATTCTTTGAATTTAAATTTAAAGGGGGATCATAGCATAAAATTAAAAGGGAGAATTAAAAAGTCATATTGATTATCTTGGATATCTTTTTGAAATGATAAAGGGGGAGAAATAATATAAAATTATAACACATAAAATAAAATGTGTTTCATAATATCTCATCCAGCACTCACTTGCAAAACAAGAATGGCTACAAAAGGTAAATTTCAGGTATGAAACTCACATGATTTATATTTCCTTATTTTATATTTAGGAAATGTTTGTCATCTTCAAAACGGGGGAGATTGTTGGCTAAATTGGACATTAGTATAATCCCTTTGTTTTGATGATGACAAACATTTCACTCTTGTCAATCTAACGTACTATTTGAGTGTTGCAGGAATAAGGTGGATGACAAAGATTTGGGAAATCTATATTCTTGAATTATTGTTATTTCATGATTGCAATCAATTGTAAAACTTGTACAAATATATAATGTACAAGTACTTAGACATCATGTAAATCAAGCGATAGATCTTCCCTAGCCAATCACTACACTTAGATAGGTCATCCCCTTCAATAGTGTCACATATGCACACTCATACATACACTTAGCACTTTGTTTGAAACATTGAAACATGGTCAATCTCGGTCGACAAATTCCTCGACCGAGACACTCTCGGCCGACAAACTCCTCGACCAAGAAAGTCCCAAGTAGCCGTTAGACACAGCTGACAAGGTAGTTGGCAGTTAGAGATGAACGTTGCAAACACTTGTTCCAGAGAGTCTGTCGGTCGACAAATCCTCGACCGAGTAGGACTCTCAGTCGACAATTCCTCGACCGAGATGAGTTCTGACAGCACTTTCAGAATTAATTAACTAGTCGTTGCTAAAGTAACTAAAGTGTACCTAACGGCTAGTTAAGCACTTAGAACCCCCTAGAAAGTGTCTAGAACGTCCTTCAGCACTTGTAGGTCATTCCTATAAATAGGACACGCCTTAGGACACCAAAAGACACCAATCTACACTTGTGATACACTTGAGCTTACACTTGCAATTGGTAATCTGTTTTGAGAAATTGAGCAACACTTGCATTGTCTATTCTTCTTCTTTCTCTAATTTCACGTCCTATAGGCTAGCATCTCCTATCCACAACAATTACACTTCTATATACATTGGTTAGGAGATCAAAACACTTGATATAGGAAATCAAGCCTTGAGCTGCAAAGTGGTATTGTAATTTCTATTTTTCCTTCTTGTTCCTTTTATCCTTTGTATTCTCCTAGCTACTCCTAGGGTTGGAGGCTGCGGATTGGAGAAAGTTCTTCTCGGTGGAGAAGGTTCTTCTCGGTGGAGAAGGTGGACTTCGGACTACTTCAAGAAGGCTATTGCAACGGGAAGCTACTTCAAGAGGAAGGCTACTTCAAGAAGGCTACTTCAAGGTTGGTGCAATTACTTCTAGGTGAAGGTTGTCTGAAGGGTTTGGTGAAAGAATTGTAATTTTATGTAAAGTCCTTGCAAGGTAATAAAATTTGATTCTTTCAAAATCCCGGTTGGGTAAGCAACTGGGTAGTGGACTGACTACCTTAGTATTTGCTAAGGTAGGAACCACTCTAAATCCCTTGTCTCCTTCTTGCTTTTTCATTTGTGGTTGTTTGAGAGAAATAATTATTGAATTATCTTTAAAACCCTATTCAGCCCCCCTCTAGTGGTTTTTCAATTGGTATCAGAGCAGGCTACAAGGAGCTCTAATCGAGTCTTGAAGTATGAAGGGTGGTGGTGTCTACAACAACAAAAAAAGGAAAAGTATGGACCAATCTTCAACAAGTTGCAGTTGGTGCTTAGGAACAAGACACACAACACTTGGTTGCCCATGGAGGTCAAAGAAGGAAGACACGCATAAAGAATGTCTTATTGCTACAATAAGTGAAGAAGAAGAAGAAGAAGAAGAGGTAAGCCTTTTTGATTTATCTAAAGAAGAGCTAGTTGCTAGTCTTGAAGAGACACACAATAAATATATTGAGTGCAAGAAGAAATTAAAGAAATCTAATAAAGCAAATGATGAGTTACATGCTAAGCTTCTTGCTCTTACATCTGAAAATGAAGATCTCAAAAAGGTTATTGAAGGTCATGATATTAAGCTAAAATCTGTAGAAGCAAATTGCAATCTTCTTTCTCTAGAAAAGTTAAATTTGCAAACTCAAGTAAATGATCTTCAAAAACAACCTGTTCTGTGTACACATCTAGATTATGATACTATAGTGAAAGAAAAAGATTCCTTGATATCTAATCTAGATCAAGCAAAGTTTTACATAAATAAAAGAATGGATGAGATTGTTAAGCTGCAACAAAAAGTTAATAGTTTGAGTAACAATGATACTCTTGATAAAATTTTAAATAATTCTTATCATCAAATTGGAAGGAGAGGACTAGGATATGAGCCTAAAGGAAAATCTTATCAAAAACCTAGTTGGGGAAGAACACAAGTGCCAAAGAGTCAATCTATGTATGTACCCAAAGGCAAATACATACCCAAGAACAACCTAGAACAAAATCATAGAAAAAGATATGAGGTTGATTCTATTTGTTGTCATTATTGTTTGCGTCTTGGACATTACTCTTTTTCATACCCATACAAGAAAAGGAATGATGATCTAGCTTGGGTTCCTAAAACTTAGAAGCTTGAATTTGACTAGTCGAGATTTGACCTAAACTGATTCTTGATATACAAATGTCAATATCTCAACACAATTGAGTTTTAACTTTCATAATTTTGTATTTACTTGAAAGAAATTACTGAAAATAGTTCTGAAACAATACAGAACCGTTCTCGGTTGAGAAACTGTCGATCGAGAAGAACTGTCGGTTGAGAAATGGTCGACCGAGCAGGTTTCTGTTGTCAAGTCTGAAATAAATTTGTTGAACTTCTTTTCAAATAATCTATTTGCTATCAATTTGTTATTAATGACTGATTTTACATTAAAACAAGAATAAATGTTGAAAACCATCCTTGAAACAAAATATATGAATCTTTTGCATCATGAGTTAAGATAAATATTATGAATATGAAACTCCTTAAACATATTGTAAAAGTGCCATATGAAGATTGATGTTGAACAAACCTTATTCATTGATTGAAAAAGTTTATTAGGTATGATCAGTTATATAGCTTATCTTAAAATTGAAAACTAATGAACCTAAATGAAGATTATTTTGGTTTAGCCTCTAAATGGTTTAAAACTTAAAATCATGATTAGTTTAATCAAAAGAAATTATTGTTTTATCATTATTCACATTTTTTAAAGTATTTCTTGGTCTATCCATATAGGAACCATGTGTTTTGATATTTAGTTAAATGATCATAATCATTGTATTTCATGAGATTATCATTATATGCTTATGTTGTTCTATCAAAATAATTGTGCCATGCTTGTTATGTTTCATTTGTTTGTTTAATATAATCTTTCATCCCTATATACAAACCATGAATGGATACTATTCTTGATCATCGTCATTTAGCTTATATGAAGATTCTATTTTGCATAAATAGTAAAATTTTCATGACACAAATGCATTTTTAAATTTGAAAATCTGCAGAAATTGCCTCTTTGTTAAAATCAAGTTTGACCAAGGGGCGCTATGGTCGTAGTCAAGGGCGACCTAAAATAAGCTTGACAAAATGCTTATTTGTACATCATTTTACTGCACTTAATCTTAGTATCTTGATTCAAAAGATATTCATCATATTAAAAACCTGATTGTAACCTTAAAATTCTTAAGATTAAGGGGGAGCTCACATAAACTATCTTGATTATAAGATTAAGGAGCTTATAAAACTTTGAAAACATCATTTGAAGCTTGTTATGACCGTAGTATTTTTAATCTTGGTTATGCAAATAAATGAATCTAAAAATTTCATGAAAGTGATATATATTTAATGGACTTCTCTAAACAAATTTGGGCTTAACATCCCATGTATTTGGTTAGAGATACATATATGTATTCTAATATAAGCTTAAAGGATTCTCATATCATTTTTAGGGCTTAACATCCCTTGTAAAATGGGTGAGAAATCAATACACAACTTCCATGAACTTAAAAGGAACTCATATCATTTCAAGGCTTAACATCCTTTGCAAATGATTGAGAAATACATTATGGCTAAATTCGACAATAAATGGCTTACATTTATATATTAATTCTTTGAATTAAAATTTAAAGGGGGAGCATAGCATGAAATTAAGGGGGAGAATTAAAAAGTCATATTGATTATCTTGGATATCTTTTTGAAATGACAAAGGGGGAGAAATAATATAAAATATAACACATAAATGAGTTTCATAATATCTCGGCCAACACTCACTTGCAAAACAAGAATGGCTATAAAAGGTAATGAGTTTCATAATAATGAGTTTCATAATATCTCGGCCAACACTCACTTGCAAAACAAGAATGGCTATAAAAGGTAAAATTCAGGTATGAAACTCACATGATTTATATTTCCTTATTTTATATTTAGGAAATGTTTGTCATCTTCAAAAAGGGGGAGATTGTTGGCTAAATTGGACATTAGTATAATCCCTTTGTTTTGATGATGACAAACATTTCATTCTTGTCAATCTAACGTACTATTTGAGTGTTGCAGGAATAAGGTGGATGATAAAGATTCGGGAAATCTATATGCTTGAATTATTGTTATTTCATGATTGTAATCAATTGTAAAACTTGTACAAATATATAATGTACAAGTACTTAGACATCATGTAAATCAAGTGTTAGATCTTCCCTAGCCAATCACTACACTTAGATAGGTCATCCCCTTCAATAGTGTCACATATGCACACTCATACATACACTTAGCACTTTGTTTGAAACATTGAAACAGGGTCAATCTCGGTCGACAAATTCCTCGACCGAGACACTCTCGGTCGACAAACTCCTCGACCGAGAAAGACCCAAGTAGCCGTTAGACACAGCTGACAAGGTAGTTGGCAGTTGGAGATGAACGTTGCAAACACTTGTTCTAGAGAGTCTGTCGGTCGACAAATCCTCTACTGAGTAGGACTCTCGGTCGACAATTCCTCGACCGAGATGAGTTCTGACAGCACTTTCAGAATTAATTAATTAACTAGCCATTGCTAAAGCAATTAAAGTGTACCTAATGGCTAGTTAAGCACTTAGAACCCCCTAGAAAGTGTCTAGAACATCCTTAAGTACTTGTAGGTCATTCCTATAAATAGGACACACCTTAGGACACCAAAATACACCAATCTACACTTGTGATACACTTGAGCTTACACTTGCAATTGGTAATCTGTTTTGAGAAATTGAGCAACACTTGCATTGGCTATTCTTCTCCTTGCTCTAATTTCGCGTCCTATAGGCTAGCATCTCCTATCCATAGCAATTACACTTCTATATACGTTGGTTAGGAGATCAAAACGCTTGATATAGGAAATCAAGCCTTGAGCTGCAATGTGGTATTGTAATTTCTATTTTTCCTTCTTGTTCCTTTTATCCTTTGTATTCTCCTTGCTAATCCTAGGGTTGGAGGCTGCGGATTGGAGAAAGTTCTTCTCGGTGGAGAAGGTGGACTTCGGACTACTTCAAGAAGGCTATTGCAACGGGAAGCTACTTCAAGAGGAAGGCTACTTCAAGGGGGAGCTTGAAGTTACTTCAAGAAGGCTGCATCAAGGTTGGTGCAATTACTTCTAGGTGAAGGCTGTCCGAAGGGTTTGGTGAAAGAATTGTAATTTTATATAAAGTCCTTGCAAGGTAATAAAATTTGATTCTTTCAAAATCCCGGTTGGGTAAGCAACCGGGTAGTGGACTGGCTACCTTAGTATTTTCTAAGGTAGGAACCACTCTAAATCCCTTGTCTCCTTCTTGCTTTTTCATTTGTGGTTGTTTGAGAGAAATAATTATTGAATTATCTTTAAAACCCTATTCACCCCCCTCTAGTGGTTTTTCATTATTTCCCCCACATACCAGCTTCGGCTGACTGACGTTTTGTTTGTCGGCGTTTTCGGTACAAGCCAAAAGAACAAACAGTAAAGTGGCATATGTGGAACTAAATGATAAATAACGTACACTGGAGGATTAGTTAGATTAGTATCTTCATGGATATAAGTTTAGAAATCCCAGCTTTTAAAAGGTAAGTAAAGTTTTTATTTTATACCAGTTTTCAGTTAGTAGTAGGATTTGATAATTATTATTGATTATTTGTCGAACCTTTGATCTTGTTAATTGAATAACGGCTCTGACCTACAGGTCTCCCTTAATTGGGGGTTACCGGGAGGCGGGGTCGTTACAATTGGTATCAGAGCCTAGGTTCCTCATCTAATCTTTAATTGTCAAATTTTACAAACTCTATAGAACCCAAGTGAGTTATTAGAGGATTATCAGAAAGACGGAGGTGTCTAGAAAAGGATCATGATCGAGGGCTGGCAATATTTTCCTCCGCACCGCTAGTCGGAATACGAGGACTCCCGGATCCGTGTGACTGCCTGGCCAAAGTCTTAGGGTATGAATCGAAATAAGATACCTTTAGGACTTTCTCATCTTATTCATCTCTTCTCATCCCAAATTTTGTTAGGGACCTTAAGGATTAGGGTTTCCTCTCTTCTCCTCAACCCCTAGAGGTATGGGTAAGGATGATAAGGATTAAGGAATCCTCCACCAAATTAATAAAAAGCATGTAAATAAGATGTCATGGACATAAGCTTAATAGAGTAAGCGTAAAGGAATAGATACATGCTTAGGTCGTATGACATGAGTTGTCAATACCCTCAGGGGAGACCTGAGGCTAGACCTTTTTATCTGGAGGATGAGAAGAGAGAGAGTTAGTCATGGAGGTAGAGATCTTCATTAAAAATAGATACCTAGCAAATTCTTTGAGGATGATGTTAACCCTAACCCTAAGTGAAGGTTAGAGTGAGAGATGGCATGATGAGTTAGATGTCATGATACACATGCCTTGGATGCCATATGAACCAGGAGAAGTTGATGACCAAGTACCTTTGGCAGCCCAACCCTGGGAAGGGTCGTGCATGTTTGAGCGAAGGATAGATCCTTCATGGATGAGGTTAGAGAAGAACCTATAGAAACCTTTTGGGCTGTTGCAAGTAGGATATAGCCTGCACCCAGAGTGCGTCAGTAGTGTTGACAGTTGGATGAAACCCTAGACAAGGGATCATGATGGATAGCTTATGAGATAAGCATAAGGGATTATGGATAATCTTAAGTAAACATAAGTTTGAACATAGGCTTCACTCAGGTAGGGGCATGCTTATGAGCTTGATCCTTCATGAAGAAAGGACCTCTTATAGAGAGGTTGGTTTTAGGATTAGCTCTAGAGAGAGAGAAGACCTCAGGCAAGAAGGTTGGAGGTCTAAAACCACAAAACTTGAGGAACAATGGGAGTTGAGGATGATGTGACCTAAGTAGATGATAGTGGTTGCCGTATGCTTGACCCTTGGAGGCTAATGATGTCTTGATTGCCATGAGAGGAACCAAACCCTAGAGAGAGGATGAGTCTACTGGTACCTCTGTACCTACGGTATAGGCGTTTACCTTCTGAGGTAGGAAGAAGAGTTCCTTAGACCTAGAAAGGTTTAGTAGTAGGTTATGAGGCCTTGTACCTTATTGGTTGTCCTTAAGGAGGACTCAACTCTGAAGTGTTGCTCGAGTAGAAGGATGATAGGAAGTGTGTGTCATACCTTATACATGCCTGATTCATGGTTAAGAGATTGAGCATGTAGTTGGTCATCAAAAAGTGAACCTAGGGTTCCTAGACCTAAGAGGGGAAGTGGTATACCTAATGCTCATGATGAGAATTAAGTTGCTATAGTTTCGAGCAGGGTACTCCTCATGAATAGAGGAAAAAGGGAAACTCCTTAACTCGAAGGCATGATGAACCCCTTACCACTAAGTTGATGACATGGGAAGGTATGATCTTCATCCAATGCTGAGGAATAAGTATGACCTAGCATGGCTAGTAGGTGGTCTACTTGTGCCTTGAATAGCTTGCTAGGGTTAAGCATGCTAGACCCAAGGATGTTGGTGACCTTTGTTATTGAGGTGAAGTTTTCCACCCATCCTGGGAGAGGGACCCTTTGGTAGGGTGTATATCAGTTTTGTTGGTTTAAGGTAACCTAAGGAAGTCTCATAGGACTTTGAGAAGCTAAATGAAAAGTACATAGTAGGAGAATGAACCTGGAGACCCATACATAACCATCTCTAAGTGCATATGGATGTGTTACCATGGAGGTAACTGGTACGGGACTTGACCAAGGTAGGCATGTTGCCATGACCCCTATAAAAGGATGAAAGTCAGCCCATGAATGCAGAGAGAGAGATGATGAAGGCTTGGGTAAGGTTCTAAGTTGAACATGTACTATAAGAGAATCCTAAGTCTATCCTAGGGCCAGGTAGGGATAAGACTGATGAAAGTAGGAGTTGCCTAATTCCCTAGTTGCACATGACCATAGGGTCGGGAGGTAACAACTATTATTGTCTGAGGGCCATGGGTTAGGAGATTGATCACCTTCATTAACTCATGGGACCCGAAGGGCAGATGAGTAGGGCACTCTCTGGATGCATAAGGGAAGAGGGATGACCCCAAAAGTGTCGGCACCCTATAGACCTCGAGGAGATGACCAAGGGTTGTGTGTAAACCCAAGTAGGTTCAAAACCAGTTTTCCATGGAGATAACTTGGATATCAAGATGATTGTTATATAAAAGCATAAATAGCACGTTTCAACTTAGATTTAAAGGTGTAATGGCAAGGTGGGATGCACCATCTCTACTCTTGGAACAGGAAGAACTCTGTATTTGGACTGTAGCCAAATTTTTATTTCTTCTTGTTATGGGAGTGAGAGATAGGACAGTATGCATGCCATACACCAAGGGTAAAATGATGTGAGTTGGAACGTTGCTACGAGGCATGAGGATAGAGAGGATAACATGCCCTGGTAAAGTGAATGATACATGGATGGTTTGTAAAAGTTAAAGAGAAATGAGGTAGTCACCTTATGAGGATGTTTTTATCATGAAATATGAGTCATACAAGGTTGAGTTTGATCACCATGATGATGAAATTAGAAAGTGTTATTAATGAAGATAGACATAGAGTTTGAGGTAAGACGATAAGTGAAATACATGGAAGTGTATGTCTTCAATGTTACCTAATACCTAAGGATGTGAAGTGGTAATGGATGCTCTGGTTGAGTTATAGTTGCCTAGTTTGTCTAGAAGAGGTTGTTTGGCTAACCCTAAGTTTGGAAAGGAGAGGTGTTTGGATAACACTCAGATGTAACGAGATATGTTAAGGGTTGTTTGGTTAGCCAGTCTAGTCTTTGATGCAATGAAAGGATGGTGGTAGAACCTCAGATGCACTTCTTTGGAAAAGAAGGTGATGAAACCCTGATAGAATGGTATTGATCTTGAAGAATAATGACATACAGGAGATCATGATTTTAAGATCACCATACACCGTACTACGAAGATAATAACTGACAGTAGTATTTTGGATGCCTAAGATGAAGTTTCATGGGGTATGTTGCCATGCATGACAGAAGGTGAAGGATGAACATCGGTAACCCAGTGCATTGATATAGAAGATAAAGAGTTCCCGAGCAGAAATGGGAGTTCATCACTATGGATGTGGTGATAAGTCTCCCCTAGACCAAGGAAGGTCAAGATGTAATGTGGGTTATGGTAGATCGCATTACCTAGATGATATAAGAAAGAAAGATTTTTGTCAAGAGATAGATTTGGTTGAACTACCCATGAGAGAAATGGTTCAATTACACCATGATGTGAGTTCAAAGGTTCTTGAGTTTGACCTAAAGGTTCCCTTCCAAAAGGTGGAAGTAGGTACACGAAGAACTCAATATTAGTACAGATTATCACCCCTAACTAGTGGTTAGTATGATCCTGACTAGAGGGTCTGATGAGAGCATATGTGCTCATTTAGGGTGATATCTAGAGACAATTCTTGTCCTATGCAAGATGTGAAGATAACCACCATAGCCAGTGTCGGGATTTAAAGAAGCTTTGTAAGAGAGGATGTGTCGGTCACCACTTCAGTAAGGTGATGTTGGTGAAAGGACCACGTGATGGTTAGAAAAGGGCCACAGTGCGTGTAGATGAAGTCGCTTTGATCGTGCAATGGCTGAAAGGAGCCTAAAGATGACGTGAGTCATGCACAGATGCAAAGTAGATTGACATGCAATTCACTGTGGGAGAATATGTGACATAAAAATTCGACCCCTATAAGTTATAGCTAAGAGAGATGAGTCCCCGATGCATGGGTACTTTTGACATGGTTTGGTGGAGAAGGTTAAGTTTGATCTTACCCCTCAGGATAAATTAATATGTGATGAGTTCCATGTGTCCAATTTAGAGCACTATGTGAGGTACCCTGGCCATGTGCTAAGCAATGAACCTAGTGAGCCCCAAGGGAGGCTGAAATGGTCTGAGTCGCCTGTGCAGTTTATAGACGCCGGGATGAAAGAACTCATAGAAAAGAATATGTGATGATGAAGGTTCTTTGAAAGCACCATGAGTATGGTAAAGCCACATAGGGGCCAATGATGGACATGGAAAAGTCTTATCCTGAATTGTTTGTTTGCTTGATAGAATTTTGAGGACAAACTTCCTATAAGAGGGGAAGGATGTTACAACCCTATTTTTGGGTTCATTTTGGTGAGAAATGTAATTTCTCATATTAACGATTTTTGAGTAAATAAATATATGATTTGTTTTGAATAAATGGATTTTGTTTACAATAGTCGTGCTTGTTTGTTTTGTGGGCCTTGATGGCTATTGAGCCCAATAAAAAGAAAAAGAAAAATAAGAGAAAAATGAATTTAATTAATAAAAGGAATAAGCAAGAAAGAGAGCAAAAAATAAGAGAAAAAGGAAAAAGGATATTTTTCCCCAGATGGGATTGCGTGCCTTTAGGGATACATTGAAAAGAGATATAAAATAAAATAGTCGAGACTTCAATAATAAGATTATTAAGTAAGGACCAAGTAATTAGTTCTTCCTTAATAGCATTTAGATTGCCAATCAAGTTCTAAAAAGGTGAGGGAGTTGGATGAATTCATGAAATAGGGAAAGAGGAATTATTCTTTTCATGAAATATCGTGTATAAGGTAGGTTGGAGATATCGCTAGTTAATGATGACTAAACAACTTTTCATCCAAGTAAATCATGGAAGGATGAAACATAAGTTTCCTCCCCGTGCCTTCCTCTTTGCCTTCCTTTTCTTTCCTTGTAGTGATCGTTAGGGTTTGATCAAAGGATCTGGATATATATATATATAAGAACATAGGTAGTTCTTCCGATCACCAAGAACACACATGCTCACAGGCGGGGAACCCCTACTAAGAATCCACCTTCAGAACCCTCCTATCCCCCTCCGTCTCTCCATCCTTCAACTTACTTGGATAGAGTTTCAGATGATGAAAACAAACGGTGGCCTGGTCTTTGGAAGGGCGCGGTAGGGATCTGTAGATAGAAGACTAAATAGGTGGAAATGAAGAAGCTATGGGACTCCTTTTTTCTCCTACTATCTTGATCCTCCTCTGAAGACCTGCAACATGCTTATCCATTGCAGATCTGAATGATGCCTTAGCCGTTCTGTGAGGAAGGGCACTGCCTCAAGACGTCACTTTCTGGAGTGCGCTGCCGGCTGTCGGGAATGCCCCGGCCAGGGGCGCCCAGCCGTGAGACCAAAAGGGTCCTTTTGTTGTAGCAATTCTCCAAGTCAGGAAGGATACGCCTTCTTAGTACCTGCCAGGATGGCTAGTGCTTCTGATGATTGGGCCGAGTGAAAGAGCGGCAAGGCAGGAGGAGGAGAACCCAACCAACTCAGGGTTCTTGACCGTCGAAGGTCAGGCTCTGCTGGCGGCTGCAGGGCGCTCGACGGCAGGACCAGCGGAGGTCAGTGACCTCTATCAAGCTGTTCGGAGGAAGGGGGAGGCGGATCCGGAGGAGACGGCCTGGGCAGAGTGAGGGAATCAAGTTGGCGCTAGGCATCACCAGCCCTTCCGCGGCGGGCATCGGTGCCTCGTGTTGTACGAACGACCGGGTATCTAGGCTGAGTCGCGCTCCACGCGAGGAAGAAGAAGGATAGAGTCAAAGGACCCTTATACCCCTGTCCTAGTATTCAAGACCCAAGGACAGGTAAGTCCTTTCGCCCTAGCTTGAGTTGTTCATCGACGAATTAATAATAGGAGATAAAGGTGACGTGGCGGCCTTTGATTGGCCCAATTATCCTTATCTTGCAAAATTCATAGAAGATAACTAGTAGCTCGGATTTAGATAAATTATATATGAAAATTGATCAGGAGAACGAGAGGAATCTATTAAAAATAATATTAAAGCTTGATTCCATTCCTAATTGCAAAAGTACAATAAATTGATGAAAAGTGCATTAAAGTTAAGTTAAAAACCCTATTTGTGATTAAAGGTTGAATCTAGTATGCTTAATGGGTTAATTGAAGTATTAATAACCTGTTGAATGATAATGTTAGATTTAAACTTGATCTAGATGTAAAATTGCATGATTCAGGGTTTTTACCCCACATGAGAATGATTAAGTATTTAGAAACCCTAACTTACGGTCAAAGAGGATAAGATCATATTTAATTTGAAAAATGTGAAAATATGTTGTTAAATGATGGTTCTAAGTTATTTGTACATAAAAGTCCTTAATTGTGAATAAATACCCTAAATGTAGTAATTAGGGTCTTTTCATGAATAAAAGGTGGAATTGATGGCAAAATGAGTTCATATGTTAATTAGACCCTAATGAACTTTGAATTAATGATATATGCATATAATGATCTTGTCACGGATTAAAAGGATAAAAATGGTAGCTTTAAGTAAAAAGAAGCTTAATTAATTTAATTTATGGTTAATAGTGCCCTTAAATCTGAGAATAGGGTTATATGTTGTTAAGATAACCTTAATGTTGAAGAATATATAAGATAATAAGGGTTTATGAGTAATGGTATAAAATTAGGGTTAATAGTAAAAGATAAAGGGAAACCCTAATTGTAATGAAACCCTAAAAAGAGAAATATAATTCCTTAGAAGGAGGTTGGTTTCGATAAATCTTGATAAAAGGGAATTGCATGTTTATTTCAGGATCCTTGTGTTACTTGTTTGCTTGATTGGATTTCCCTACATGGTTGACTCTATCTCACAAAGCAGGATCTTGATAAAAGCAAAACAAGTATGTGGTTACACTTATGAATATATCGAGTTATGTCTTCTGAAATTTACCGAAGTTTTCATCGATGACATGAATTAATTGTTGGATGATTTTAATTCCTGCAAACTATAATGTGGATATGATTATCACATAAGATATGTGCCTACTAGCTCAGATCCTGGTCCCCTCTGTGGCTTATTAGTTGACCTAGTACATGGCTACCTATGGGGTAGGTCTATCAGGTCATCGGATGACTTAGCACATGGCTACCAATGGGGTAGGTCCATCAAGTCACTTTGAGTTAGATATTGGGCTACTTTTGGGTAGTGCCATGTGACTCTATTACCCTAGGTATTGGCTACCTGTAAGGTAAGACCATGGGGGTAAGGATCTACCTAAAGAGAGGTACCAAGGATAGCACAGAGATAGGGGATAGGTAAGGATTGAGTAGTATGGCTTAAAATGTAATCTTGGTTGTTAAATGATTAATTGAATGAGTACATTGTTATCATAGTTACACGTTTATTGTTTCCCCCACATACCAGCTTCGGCTGACCGACGTTTTGTTTGTCGGCGTTTTAGGTACAAGCCAAAAGAAAAAACAATAAAGTGGCATATGTGGAACTAAATGATAAATAACGTACATTGGAGGATTAGTTAGATTAGTATCTTCATGGATAGAAGTTTAGAAATCCCATCTTTTTAAAGGTAAGTAAAGTTTTTATTTTATACCAATTTTCAGTTAGTAGTAGAATTTCATAATTATTATTGATTATTTGTCGAACCTTTGATCCTGTTAATTGAATAACGGCTCTGACCTACGGGTCTCCCTTAATTGGGGGTTACCGGAAGGCGGGGTCGTTACACAATTTGTTGCAATAATAGGAAAACCATCTTACTTTTAGGTTTTGATCTGTACTTTGACTTTCCTCTGTCACCACCATGGCTATGACTCTAACTCCCCCCTTCATCCTCAACAACAAGGGTATGTGAAGAAGCTGTCTCTATTGAGTTATGTCATCTAGTCTCTTCATTTAGCAGGTTATTAGACCCCAAGTCTAATGTCAACTTCGCATTTGGAGTAGAGTTGCTAATAGAAACAACTAGAGTCTCTCAAATATCAGGTAAAGAGCCAAGAACTAGAAGTGCTTGCAACTCGTCATAAAGAGATAAACCATTGTGACTAGTTTATTTACCATACTTTTAAAATCATTTAAATGCCAATAATTTTGTTGCCTTCTATTGACTTTAAATTCACATTTTCTTGATAAAAAATGATTTGTTTCCTACTGTCTTCATCTCGTACAATGACTCAGACTTCTTTCACAGAGAGTGAGCACTAATCTCGTTGACAATGTGATGGAAGACTGACTCATCAATCCAACGATAGATGAGTCCAGCGCATTTTCCATCCATCTTTTTCCATTCCTCATCTTTTGTGTTTACATGTTTGCTTGCATCTCCCTTAACCTTCATATAGTTCATTGGAATAAAGAAGATCTTCTATCTTAATCTTCCATGTCGGTCAATTAGACATCATCAATTTTACCATGTTGTTTGCATTGTCCATCTAGTCCACAATGCTCTGATACCATTTGTAGAGGAGAAACTGAAAGGGAAAGGTCCACCCCATTACATAATCCAGTTGGAGTTTCATCTAAAAACTAATTGGCAATGGGAAGAGTAACCAATGTTTTATATATCGGCACACATCTCCACACAGATGCAATGTGAGATTAATTTCTTTCACACAAGACTTCACACTAATGTCCTAAAACATAAATCCAGAAGTGTACCGGCTTGAAGTTGAAGAAATCATCCCATACAAAAAAAGCTGTTCTAAAATTAACATGAAATCATTACACGTATATATAAGCATAAACATGGTTCTCTCAAAGCAAGTAGAAATATTTGAATACAATCTTATGAGAACCACAAAGATCACATCACCCAGAAAAACCATAAAAAAGGGTCACCATGTCAATCTGTAGAGCTACAACACTGTTTTTGGGTGAGGTTGATATTTGAGAGGCGATCCTCCAAACCAGCACAAACACCTGAGAATTAAGTCACGGCAGCTTCCTGGTTTTACATCCGCGGCACGCGCCACTACTCATGTTTGTACTCCAGATGCACTCCATTTGCAACCAAATTCGTGGCAGAAGCCTTGCTAAAGAAGCCGACTATGCCTTCTTCTCCAACTCCAATTGGAGATGTGAAGTGACCGCCGATCTCAGCGCCCAAGGGGCCATACTTCGTCTTGTTAGTGTGGAACGTTAGCGAGTTGATAATCTCCAGACCACGTCTCTTCCCAGAGCAACCTGACACTCAGACTAGAACTTCTGGCCACTGAAATTTTATGTGGTGGTACTAGAGAGGGACACCAAACAACCATCAAAACCGGAGCAAGAAGATCAATAATGCAACAGAGAGAATCCAACTCCATGTGTATCTTATCAGTCTGCGCCTCGCTTCTAACTACTGTTCCGCCTCCGTGTATAGGGGATCAGAAGGATTCCCCGTTGGCAGCTGCAGGTTTCATATTTCACCATAATCCATACCGGTGGATCGTACGCCTAGTTACCCTTACGGACAATGATCTTCTTCACACCGGCAAAGACGCCATTGTCCCATGGCTCGCCGCCATCTCCTCCCCACGGCCCCGGCGAGCGAGGAATGTGCAGTGGTTCACGAGCAAGCTTTATAGAAATGTCCCGCAAATATCACAGATGTTAAATGGAAAAATATATAGAAAAACTGGTTGATAACATTTAAATTTAGGCATTTATGCTAAGCATTTATTTATAGTTTTGTGTTATTATAACCATAATATGTCCAAAATAACCCTATCACCTTATCTTTCGGTAATTCACATCTTTTTATAAATAAAATTGTTCAACTAGTTAATTTTGGGACTTACAGGCACCGAACCTGAAAATACATCTATTCTCTAAGATTTCTCTCCAACACATGGTTTTTACAGTAACTAGGCTTCCATCCGTCGCGGCCGCGGTGGACTAAGCATCGCACTATGTGCACCAGCTTAGGAGACGGTGGTCCCGCTAACCGACTAGCATGCCCAAAAAACTTTTGATATCTTAGACCCTATTTTCGATGGTCAGTCTTTTATCATAATACATCCTCGCTAATCATAAGGTTCATCGATGCGGCACCAACTCCGACTGCGACAGCGACCGAGGCATCCGCCTCGACCGCGGCACGACCGCGACCGCAACCCGACCGCGACACCAACCCCGTCTGCGACCGAGGCACCCACCTCGACCGCGACACGACCTCGACCGCGGTGTTTGCGACAACCGCGACCCTCGGCATGACCGGGCCGAGGCTCGACACGGTCGGGTCAAGACAGGGCAACGACCGAGGCAGGTGTCGCGACCATCTTCCGCTTTCGCCTATAAATACTCACCCCTCGTGACCTAGAGGGGGGTTCCGACATTGGGAGGTCTAAGTTCCAAATTTTTGGAGGTTCCACGTGTTGGTTCCGACCCATTTTAGTTCCCAGAGCTCCGTTGGAGAGTTCTGAGCTCTGCAAAGGCTGAGGTGCTCGTCCTATGTCTGTTCCTCCAGTTTGCTTCCATCTCCACTATTTTTCACCACCAAATACCCATATCCCACCATTCTCAGCCATCTTCCACCTCCATACACCCACCAAGCTACTTTTTGGGTCAGAATCAAAGAGAAATGAGGCCAAGGAGTCCAGAAGACAAAGGAAGACGGCCCAAAGACGAGATCCGGCCTATACGGAGGCTACTGAGCAAGAGTCACCTCTCCTTTACGGGTTAAATATATTCTTCTTCTCCTTTCTTCTACTATCCTCCTTTGTTTCTATACAAATGATGTGTTCTTCCATCTTTTTTCAGTGCCAGCTATGCTTGTCCATGGCTAGTTGAACTCATTTTTGGCTATATAGCCCGTTTTGGGCATGTTTATGTATTTTTACCTTAAGTAAGAGTTTTATTCCAGATCTAGTACGTTTCTTGTTCTATCTTCTCTTTCTAGTTATGATTGCTAGTTTGGTTGATCTCTTTCTTGGTTGAACTTCTATTTCTACCTATATCGAGAGATTTGTTGTAAAAATAGATAAGAGAAGATAGTTTGAATTGGAATATGAAAAGAGGACGGTTTAAGGTGATCTGTGCAGAACCATAGACCTGGGCACGGTCGGGCCCACTACCAGGTTCTGCCCAGATCACACATGTTCCTAGCATCTCAGATTATTCTAGAACTGAGAGGGTATCTGTAATATTCTAGGGTGTTTATTTTTCATCCTCGAAAGAGGTTTCATGTTATTGATAGGTTTTAGTCACGCTGCGCGAGAGGAGTGGGATGACCTCACAAGAACGAATACCACAGTATGTACCATGTTTGGATGTAGGTTGTTTGCTCGGGTGTTTGAGGGTTGTCAACGCCCGAGAAGGGGTGTATAGACTGTCCAACTTGTGGTTACATAGCTAGGAACTCCTCTAGTATTAGTAGAATCCTACATACTCTATTTTGTTTTGTTTTCTTTGTTTTGTTTTATTTTGTGACAATCTGTTAGACTTGTTCTAACTCCATACTTTTATCGACTATCGGATTGGCTTATCTGACTTAAGAGCAAGATCTTAAGCGTCCTAAACGTCCCCAAATCCCTGTGTTCGACTTCGTACATCTACTTCAACCCCATAATAATGTTGCGGGGTTCTTTGAAGCTTCTGAGTCTGCCTCCTTTCAGACGCGCAATTTGCATCAACTTCTGGCGTCGTTGTCGGGGAGGTGGTTTTCCACGTTTACATGCCCAAAGATTTTGTTAAGTCATCCATAAGCATGTATATATATGCATTGTTCTTCTTTTTTTTTACACATACTTGTTCATATATACTGAATAGCTTTTCTTTTCATTTTTTTATACTTTTTCAGCCATGGACCTTGCTTCAGCAAGGCAGGTCATCTTGTTCACTTTTCCTCCTAAGTTTTTCCGCAGTTCTGACTCTTGGAAAATAATTGAAGGTCATTCTCTATATCTAGTCGAGCTATACTTGCCACCACTGTCGTCGTATGTCAAAATTCCAACAAAGGAGATGGGAGATCAACCCTCGACTCGTGTGTTGACATGGGATCAAGAGCTGATTAGAGAAGTGGAGCTAGCTGGAGAAAGTGTCAATGCACTCGCCTCCTCCTTAGTTCCTCATCTCCAAGAACAAGTCGATCCACTTCAGCAGCTACTAAAAAAGCAGGATCGTCAGCTCCAAGTAGCCACTGAGATCGCAAATCGCAGTAGAAGTATATTTCAAGCTATTGAACAAGGATTCGTCCAAGTACATTAGTCTGATACAACAGATTCCCAACGGAAGTGAATATGGTTGAATTGACATACCTTGAAAGCATAGCTGCTCAAGTCCAACAACTTCATGAGCTCATCGATTTGTTTACCATTCAATTGTAACCGCCATCACACAACCATGAAGATTGCAATCATCAGAACCATTCCATTGGACATGAATTGGAACATGCCTCACCTCCCTATTCAGACCATCAACTGGATTCACACAAATTCTGTGAAGACCAACCCGCCTAGGGAAGCCCTTCATTCTATCCAAATGATTTAGTTGATCAACCAATGGAAGATACAAGCCACATGCATGAATGGTTCTACGATGATGATGATCAGGGTAGTCAAACAACCTCAAAATATGAAGGTCAATTTGAATAACCTGAATTAGATGTTGATCCAGACCAGAGTGATACATCTCATATTGAGACTTATCACTTCGCTTTGAGCAATCAACCATTCATGGTTTGGAACAATTTGTTTGATGAAAGTGATGACGACTATTCATCTTAGTGGAGCGAGTATACTGATGATGACGAACTGGACCACCATGAGCCAACATTGTCTACAATCCCTTTTCAAGGAAGAGTTGACACCAAGGGAGCATGATGGACAATCCACTACAACATGGTTGTTGAGCATGAAGATACCCAAGAACCCACATAACGCGATAATCTTGGGATGGTAGAACCACAAACAGATTCACCTGGGGATACTTCTCATTCAAAAGATGATTGAATGACTCAGACTGTACATGAAAATTTATTCGAGCATCAACCTCAAGTTCAGAGGTGGAGATAAAGGAGATGAGCCCTTTAGAAGGCTTTCATCCTCTCCCCTCCATCTCATCCTATGTCAACATCCAAGGGCCTTTCTATTTACATTCATACATTGAGGGGTACCTTGATGATTCTCTACCGAAGAACTCATTTCAGTGCAGTTCAAGTAAATCCTAGCACAGAGATGACTTCACCGAGTCCTGGAATTTTATTCCTCTTCTTCAGTCTCGGAAGGCCCCACATGTCTGCCTATTCTACTCCTACATGGTGGTTCTTATTGGCGAGACACAGGTAACATGAACCCCAAAACTATGGATTTGGGATCCAAGTGTAGGAGTTATAGGGCAGCCACCCCCTATTAGCTCCACATATTTCTTTAATTTTGAATTTTAGCATAATAAAGTCAATACAAGTTTTATCTTTCCTCTAACCGTTTCAATTTAGTTTCCTTTGCATCATCTAGGTTTCTTTTACTCCATATTGCATGCATTTCCTCTTTTTCACCCTGACATTTTCTTTTAGTCTATTTTTTCGAAGGAAGTTACTTGGTATATCTCATTATTCGCGCATGGTGTTTGATTCTGAAGCTGTTTTCAACACTTTCCACCCTCGTTTTATCCTCTTAAATCTAGATTTTCTGAGACTTGAGCCTGCCCGGGCCAACCTTGGCACAATCGTGCCAGGCCAGCACGGTCGGGTCGCTCTCGTATTTTTATCCAGATTTCTCTCTTGACAGTGCCACGACTGCGACCGCAGGTCTACACCACACCGATCGTGGGTCCGGTCGTGCAGAAGCTGGGTATGCTAAATATTGTTGCCTTGACTGAGTAGCATGTCGGTTTGTCTCTGCCTTTTTGACCGATTGTAGCACTTTTGACTGAATATTTTGTCTTTTTGACCGACCTTTTGCTTTTAACTGGGTTTTTCTGTGCCTTTCCCAATTTTTTCGCCACCCCGACACCAGGCAAGCACGGTCAGGCCTAGGGTGGAACAGTGTGCCTGGCCTATAAATACTCTTGTGTCGAGCCACTTCTTCCCTACATCTTCCCCTTATTTCCCTTCTCTCCATGCAAAACCCTAAAGTTGCCTCTACCTTCTGCCTTCTTCCCCTTATTTCCCTCACTGGTTCGCAGGCCTGAAGCAGCCGTAGGGGCAACTACAGCAGCAGCCACCCCCAAAACCACCTCCTCTTTCTGTGACCACAAGCTGCTACTCTAGTGATGTCGCCATCTGTGCCCGACCGTACCAGACCCCGCAACCACGGTCGCGGTTGGGGTACACTTCGCGGTCGTGGTCACCTCGGTCGAGGTAGACATAGTCGTGATCACCTAGGTTGAGGTTGATGAGCCTTGGCCCGATCGTGCCAAACTTGGGCCCAGTCGTGCTTACCAGATCAGCACCAGAAATAAGAAATAGCTTCAAGAAGCTCAAGAAGACAGTTTCATGAAAGAAAGGGGAAGGAAGCTCCTCATCATCAAAAGAGCACGAGATTCGATATCCACCCCGCACCACGTGAACCACAAACACGGTGTACGAAGATGAGACCATGCTTTCTTCTTCAGCAGGGTTCGAGTCGCAGGAGACCGATTCAGATTATCGTCGTGTGTCCGCCACTCTGATTGACACCTACAGCGGTGATTCATTGTGGGAAGTCTCCAATGAGACATGGTCAAGAGAACACTGTGATGCTGAGATACATACTTCGACAGGACATCAGGAGGGCCCGTCAGTGTTGCAAAGAGCTTCATCTGTAAGGGAATAGTGCCGACAGTCAGCAGAACGGTCGACGTCCTTACGCCGGTCAGCTTCGTCGCGTGATTCAGTTCAGAGGAGCATATGCCACCCCACTCCTGAAGGTGTTAGTCAAAGCTCCCTCCCTTCTCCCAGCTCATAAGTATGAAGGAAAAGAAACAATTTGATGCCTTAATTAAAGATATGCATGGATTGGTAGGCCCAAGATATGCCGACCCTGCCACACTCATCAATTTGGGGATACAAGCACATGTCGATAGATATCTTACAGCAGTTAGCCTAGACGTCCTTTCTTACACACAGTTTGATGCTTATCATAGACTCACCTACAAGTTTTATGCTATGCTCAAGACCCCAAAGGACCACCAACACACTATAATGTATATTTTCCTACTGAACCAGAGCCGGCAAATCACTGAGGATCACCTCAATAGTTGGTTGTCACGCTCTGCTGAGGACTACACCAAGATGTCCAGGGACCGGCTGGAGACAAGGGACAATGACTTTGACACTACTCATGCATGGAAGATGCTTACAGGGGAAGATAAATATGTTTTTAGAGGTGATAAATCTTCGCATATCCACAACCCGACACTTTGTTATCTGCATTGGATAATTGTAAACTTCATCCTGGAGAAGCAGGACAATCAAGGGGCTCTCAGTTCAGCAGACCTTTACATTTTGTGATGTGCAGTAATAGGAAGAAAAGTGAATGTGGGGAACTTCATCATCCGCCACTTTCACAACTCTTTCAAGAAGCAGGTCCAATTCATGTCGATGGCAGGCATTATCACTTTCATAGTGTGCCATCTTGGGATTGGAGATGAGCATGTGTACTTATGTAGTAAAAAGTCGAGTGGTCCAAGTTGGACTTGGATCACTTGATTCGCTCAGGGGTGGTCAAACAGTGCAGCACGGTATGTCTTTATATATTTGGTTACTCCAAGCATAGATTACTACTGAAAGTAAATGCAGAGTTTGCATGTTAGACAATACTCATGGACGTCTCTCTGTTGGACGCTCAGGGCAATGTTTGGCAGGCAAGTGGGACTACAGGAGCATCTTCTTCAGTACCACCAGTGCCAGAAACTTAGGAGGCCAAACAGTAGACAGGGACAACCTTCCACAACATCCCATATTAGGGAGGGCCCTACACAGAGATGCCTTCAGTAGATTACCAACATCCTCCTCAATAGGAGCAATATACCCTAAATCTCAATTTAGGGCATTTTTATGAGTTTATCACTGACTTCAAGGCTGACTCCAACAAACGATTTGATGTGCTAGAGTAGGACATACAGTACCTCAGTCATAGGTTTGACACAACCTTCCCTCCACCACCACCTCTGACTTTTCAGCAGCAATTCCAATAGCCTTCCATCCTTTCTACTATTCGACCTAGGACTTCAGACAGTCATTCCACTTTCAGCAAGGAATGCACCAGGATTATGAGAACCCACTAGGCGGCATTGACGATCTAAACTAGTATATAAACAGTGACTACTAGTAGCAGCTGCTTTCCACACCATCCAGAGCTTGAGATTTGCTTGAAGACAAGCAAAATTTTTAAGCTTGGGGTGGCAAGGTGTACCACCCTCTATATTCCACCTTTCCCTTTTATTTCTTTAATTGCATGCATGCATGTTTATCTTCTATGTTCTTTGCATTTATCATAAATGTTTAGCTTTGTAAGACTTTGTTTCATAATTTGTAGCTTTGCAATTAAGACTATGTGTTGCGAGTCTTATAGCTAAATGCTTACCTTTATGCATCAATGCACAATTTTCATCTTAAACTGCTTGATCTTTTGCTTGGCTTGCTCATTGACTCTTTCCTTAAGTTTGGTAATAAATCTAAGGTTTTGCACCTTTTTCATAGTTTAAAACATTATTTCCTTGATTTGTGTTGTGAATAATAAATCCAGGATATAGGACCGTTGGAAAGAGCTATAGTTTGATCAAAACTCCAAGATACATTTTTTACGAGTTTGCCTCTATTTTAAGGACCCTTGAATCATAATTACTATCTTTTCACATAGGTATCAAGCGGATAACGATGAGTTTTGAGCTATAATCAAGTTGAAGTATTTTTCCTTGATGGTCTACACGCCCTCTCACCTTAGATTAAGCCAAAAAGATGAAAAAAATAAAAAAATAGAAAAGAAGCTTGGTCGCCCACAAAAATCCCAAAAATATCAAAATAATTCGCACCCAAGCCTATAAAAATAGAATGCAGAGAATAAAAGCATGAGAGTGAATAAATAGCGTTGTTTTCTCTTTTAGGAGAGTTGAATATGGTGCCCAACCGGTGTATGACTATGCTCATGAACGCATGTATGTCGTGCCTGGTAGTGCCATCCTAAGGTTCATTATAGAGTCACTAGGAACCCCTAGGAGATCTATGAGCTCATCCTAGTAGTAGGGTTGGTTCGAGCGTAGTACAAGGAGTTCGTCTCACTACTCTGGGCCAACTAGCTCGGACTGTAGGGACTATTGCTCGTTACATGGAATAACCTGACGTAGATCGGGATCCTCAGAAGTCATTAGAGTATTTTTACTTTTGTTTCTTCTTAGGACCTGAATAAGCGGGAGGCGCGTTGTTTCCGATTGGTTTAAATGAATACATGATGATGGCTCACTGCTAATCACCTGCGTGATCATAGTGCTTTTATGTTGTATACTTATGATTCAAACTCTCATGAGTATCGACATGTTGTAGTGAATTCGGTTAATCTTGTCTGGACACTCTTTGATCTTACTTTACCAGGATTGTGCTCGTGGGGGTTTGTTCTGAAATGACATGGGTCAAGTGAATGGATATTTTAAGCTATTTTTCTTAACTTTAGCTTTTATTTCCATGCTTAATTTGGATGTTTTCTTTTTGTTTTTTGAGCACAATCTTTTTTAGGACAAGCAAAAGTTTAAGCTTGGGGTGGTTGATAACACCCAAATTTAGGCATCTATGCTAAGCATTTATTTATAGTTTTGTGTCATTATAACCTTAATATGCCCAAAATAACCCTATATCCTTATATTTTAGTAATTTACATCTTTTCGTATATAACGTTACTCAACTAGCCAATTTTGGGACTTGCAGGCACCGAACCTGAAAAGAAATCTATTCTCTAAGATTTCTCCCTAACACGTGACTTTTACAGCAACTAGACTTCCATCTGTTGTGGTCGTGGCGGACTAAACATCGTACTATATAACCAACTTACGAGACGGTGGTCCCGCTAACCGACTAGAGGGTCCAAGATAATCAGAAGGTTCATCGACGCAGCACCAACCCCGACCACGACCGCAACCGAGGCATCCACCTCGATCGCTGCTTGACCGTGACCGCGGCCCGACCGTGACCGCGATCGACCCTATTTTCGATGGTCAGTCCTTTATCAGATTGCATCCTCGCTAATCAGAAGGTTCATCGACGCAGCACCAACCCCGACCACAACCACAACCGAGGCATCCACCTCGATCGCTGCTTGACCGTGACCGCGATCGAGACATCCAACTCGACCACAGCACGACTGCTACTGTGACACCAACCCCGACCGCGATCGCGACCAAGGCATCCACCTCGACCGCGGCACGACCTCGACCACGACGTCTGCGACAACCGCGACCCTCGGCGTGACTCGGCTGAGGCTCGGCACAGTCGAGCCGAGACAGGGCCATGGCTGAGGCAGGTGTCACGACCATCTTCCGTCTTCGCCTATAAATACCCACCCCTCGCGACCTGGAGGGGGGTTCCGACATTGGGAGGTCCATGTTCCAAATTTTTGGAGGTTCCACGTGTTGGTTCTGACCCGTTTTGATTCCAAGAGCCCCGTGGGAGAGTTTCGAGGTTTGGAAAGGTTGAGGTGCTCGTCCTACGTCCGTTCCTCAAGTTTGCTTCCATCTCCCACCATTTTCCACCACCATTCACCCATATCTCATCATTTTCAGCCATCTTCCACCTCCATACACCCACCAAACTGCTATTTGGGGCGAAATCAAAGAGAAAGGAGGCCAAGGAGTCCAGAAGACCAAGGATGATGACCCAAAGACGAGATCTGGCCTACACGGAGGCTAAGGAGCGAGAGTGACCTCTCCTCTACGGGCTAAATCTCTTCTTCTTCTCCTTTCTTCTACTCTCCTCCTTTGTTTATGTACAAATGATATTTTCCATCTTTGTTCGATGCCATCTATGCTTGTCCATGGCTAGTTGAGCTCCTTCTTGACTATGTAGCCCGATTTGCGCATGTTTATGTACTTTTACCTTAAGCAAGTAGTTTTATTTCAAATCTAGTATGTTTCTTATTCTATCTTCTTTTTCTGGTTATGAGTACTAGTTTGGTTGATCTCTTTCTTGTTTGAACTTCTATTTCTGCCTATATCGAGAGATTTGTTGTAGAAATAGATAAGAGAAGTTAGTTTGGATCAGAATCTGAAAAAAGGACGGTTCAAGGTGATCTGTGTAGAACCGTACACCTGGGCACGACCGGGCCCAGCCCGACACGGTAGGGCCCACTACCAGGTTCTTCCCAGATCACACATGTTTTTAACATCTCAAAATATTCTAGACCTAAGAGGGTATCTAAAATATTCTAGGATGTTGATTTGTCATCCTCAAGAAAGATTTCATGTCATTGATGGTTTTAGTCACGCTGCGCGAGAGGAGTGAGATGACCCCACACGAACGGATACCACAATACTTATTATGTTTGGATGTAGGTTGTTTACTCGGGTGTTTGTGGGTTGTCTACGCTCGTGAACGGGTGCATAGACTGCCCAACTTACGGTTACAGAGTCAGAAACTTTTTCTCTCTGATTAGTAGAATCTTTCAGACTTTGTTTTGTTTTCTTTTCTTTGTTTTATTTTATTTCGTGACAATCTGCTAGACTAGTTATAACTCCATACTTTTATCGACTATCAGATTGGCTTATCTGACTTAAGAGCGAGATCTTAAGCGTCTTAAACGTCTTCACATTCCTGTGTTCGACCTCATATATCTACTTCGACCCCGTAATAAAGTTGTTGGAGTTTTTGAAGATTTCAGGTTATAAATTTAAAATTTGATCCTTCTCAATCCGCCACTTTTCGAACGTCACGATTTAGACAGCATCAACGGTGCATACACTTCGCGTACCAGGGTCTCCAGCGTGCTGCCATGTTGGTCTCCGGAGCCAGCAAAGTTGATGTACAACCCTATCGAGGAGATACATCTGCCATAAGTGCCAAAGATTCCAACCACCACGGCCCCCGGCAGCTTAAAGCCGAAGGATTGGCCGTCCTGCCGACCATATGGGCCATGCTTCAATTTTCTTTCGGTCAAGAACGTGAGGAAGCTCACGATGGGGTTGCCGTCATCGAACCGGCCTTGTATCTCTACGATTCGATCACCCGTCAAGTCTACAGTAGAGGTGCGATCTCGCCATTACCGCCCACCTTGGCCGGGATCTCGAGGGAGCCGTCTGGTTTCCTGTACCACGCAGTGATGGGCACGTTTGGATTCCCGTATTTGTCGGGATTGGATTGCAATCTGAAACCCAGCAACAGAAATTTTATGTTTGCTTTAATGGAGCTGGAAAATACAGAAATCCAGGGATTTTGGTTATGCAGTAATCGTTGGATTGTTGTTTCCATTTCAAAATGGCTGGACGCCGCAATGCAGCAAGTCGGCGCCTCATCCTCACCCGTCGCCAGCAGCGTTGTGGTTCCTAGCTTTTGATTTTTAGTTGTTCTGTGGTCCCTGGCCTTCGACTGCTAGCTGTCATTGGTACACGTCGCTGCAACGCCCCAACATGATGCCTGGTCCTCACTTTTAATTGTGATATAGCTGAAGGAAGAAGATGTCTCATCCATATGAACCAAACATAGAGCTGGAGTTTGGGAAACCTGCAAAGTCTTTATTGGGATGAATTAAATCCCGTAGTTCTTATAATCCAACTGAATCCGCTAAAGCAAACGTGCCCTGAGTCTATCCCGACACCATGGAAAATGATAAGCTTTTCTATCCCTGCAAAACCGCGATGATCGAAATGCTTCCCGGAGGCAGAGCCATCGATCCCAAAGGGGCCTATCTTGACCGGTCCCATGTCCCGCAGATAGCTTAGTGTTATGAAAATGGATTTTCAAACCAAGGAGTAGCGTCGACTCTATTATATACAAGATGAAAGAAGCGTGGGCACCTTGCGATTTGGCATTTCATACGATTTTCGCTGGGAAAGAACGTATACTTTAACAGACAGGTGGGTCAAATATGTGAAACACATTCCAAATTACTGTAATTGGAGATTAGTGGCATCTTTCCGTTTGTTTAGCAACGATAAGTTGTTGTGCACAAGTGTAACATGGATGGGCCGTGCATCTTGACAATACACAATATGCTAGGTGGATACTATTTTGAGACCCAAAATACAATCTCAAATATTTTCCACCACAAATTAGAAATATAATAAATAAAATAATGCACTTTATTTGTTATATTTTCTAACTTATGGTGGAGAATGTTTGGGATTCCGTTTTAGGTCACAAAATTGGCTCATAACACCAATGGGTTTAAATTTCCCGAAACTTAATTTTGCATTCGATTGCTGCGGCAGAAAGGATCGGATCGAATCCGGGGCTTGCACATTGATTAGTATCTTATGCTCAGTCGATTAGACTCGTGATGGAACTAAGATGATGGTATAGGTTATAAATAGTGCGAGTAGGTTGGTGGAACAAATATCTCAACTAAGAAGAAAGTGTCTTGGACGGGCAGCGGTTCCGTTCAGTGAATTCTCCAATTGGATAAGCAACTACGGTTGCACATGCATACTTGGAATCGCTATTGCAAACGGTGATTTCATGTGCTATTGTAGGAATTATTTCTCGATTAGTGGCATGTTTAGCTTTTTGCTAACCCATTAGAGGAAGATAGAAGTATCAATGATGATTGATACAGATTATCTAGCTAGAGGCATCATGTACCAACGTGCATATGTTACCCTTAGAGGCATATCATGCGGAGAGGTCGATGAGCCAGATTTAGTCAGGAGCCAGCTTTTGTTAGGAGCATGGGTGGAGCTAAGATTTCTCTATTGGGTGGGCCAAGTTTTCCGTAAGTCATATTTTGATATACAACAAAAATAATGTCAACCTATATAAATACAATCATGATCCTTGTATGCTATTGCATACAACAAAATCATATTTGACATAATAGAAAACTATGGAAAACAAATTAGTATGTTCAAGGTTACAAAAATACACACTGCAGTACAATACAAGGGTATTTTTTTCTTTCAATATATCACACAAAAGAGTTGTTTGAACTTAATAAATGTAGAATGAATTTTTACATATAATAGCTACCAAGATATAGTTATTCTAAGAGAATCAAGACATGTGGAAAGTATATACAACTTTTTATTTATATTTAAATAAAGTTTTAACATGTTATTTATGAGACCTTGAATTGTTTGATAATATATGCCACTTTTATATTTATCTATCTATATATATATATATATATATATATATATATATATATATATATATATATATATATAAATGTAGAATTTTTGAATCTATCTTATATGCATGTACTTCTATAGAACAATGTGTTCATATTTAGAGGGTCTTGTTCTAATTAGTCTCAAACCTAAAAAGGGTGAGTTATTTATAATTACAGATTAATGGACGTCTGGTTATGTCTATTATTTTTAATGAAAATTTAATAAGGATAAGTATTTACCGAGCATTTTTCTATTTTTTTCATAATTTTGTAGACACTAGTTTTGTTCAAGAGTTTTCTTTGAATCATTAGCAAGTTCTCATAATTTTCTAAAAGTACAGTTGAGAACTATAGTCATACTTTCTGGACTTAGATAGAATTGTTCTAAGTTGTTTTTGGTCTTCAGAGGTGTTACTAGTTATTGTCTCAAAACAATGGGTTATGTTGATTATAACAACTATCTTTCATGACAACCAAATTGTGTCCAAATTTAGAGGGACTTGTTCAAAATTGCTCTTGGACCCCAAAAAGATATGCTAGTAATATTTACAAATGATAGATGTACAAAAGTGGTCAGTTATTGTCATAATAATGACAATCTGATTCTCTTGACATATAGGTGGATTTGTATAAAATTACTTTAGGACCAAAAGTGGTTCGTTATTATGACAAAACCAAAAGTATTACAAAGATAATAACAACTATTTTTGGAAAAGGTACAATATAGAATAAAATATGATCTATATGTTGATATGAGCCTAAGACCATACTCATTCTGAAACAAACATTGAACTATTAAAACTAGCTCTATTTTGGCCATTGACAATTATTTGTAAGATAAATATAAAAATATGTTGTCATGGAGACACCTCAACTAAAGTAGTATACACGGTACACCACTACACCAGCTATATTCTTTTGTATATGTAACAGAGGCCAATAAATATAAATATATGTTCTGCAGGAAATGAGCTAGTGTAAAATTATAAATATATGGTTCACAGTGGAATCGAACACGAGACCACGACCAAAGTAGAGCACCCAATGAACCGCGGAGCTAGCTTGCCTTTCTTGTAATTGTTACGACATTTTATATATAAATATATATATAAGTCATATAATAGTATGTATGATATGCATATATATATTTGATAATTTATTTGGGGGGCATGACCCCTGCTTGCCCTCTTTGGCTCTGCCACTAGTTAGGAGCAACTTTGGTTAGGATCTAGCTATGTGGGAAAATGATCTAGTAAAATTGTTTTTAGCATCAATGATGTATGTGGGCTAGTTCGTTCTTTGGGAGATCATGTGCCAACAATAACAAATCATAGGTATAAGAAAGAACAACAACGTTAGTGAATAAGCCTAATATAAATCATATAGGAAAAACTAAATAGCAAGACCCCTGATAGCTCAACTCCTTAAGCATACTTTATTAACTCAATAATGTGCTTGGATGCTCAAGTTTTATACATATTTAGATATGTAATTACTCAGTTGATGATATGCTATTATGGGTCGATGTAAAAATTCTATAATCTGGGAAGTCATTTTTATTATTTGCACATAGGATGCCTTTCTCTCTCTCTCACTCACTTGGGTTTAATTTGGTGAGGATTAGTTGCTTAACCAATTATCATGGCTTTCCATCAGTTGTGGACCAATGGAGGCACTTAACCTTATTACCTTCTACAACCTCATCAGTTGGAGGATTGCCTTTGGGGAGACATATGGAGTTATGTCTATCATCAACTGGTGTCTTTCTGCATACCGTATATGGATGATTTTGGAGGTGACTAGTCTCTACCTTCTCATTGGAAGGGAACTGATGGAAGTTGCAGTGCTGCCCTTTGATGAAACTAACAATGAACTCCCTGCCATAACTGACCGATGAAAGAGCTGGAAACTCTTGAGTGGTGAAGAGTCTAACTAACGACAACAATGAACATGTTTTACTTAAGAACTAATGAGACTCCTATGTGTATAAACCATTGACGGAAACTATGAGACCTCGACTTGCTCTCCTCCGATGAAACTTCTATTGTTGTCTACCAATGGCAGATTGGATTCATCCTCAGATTATGTTGTTGACCAATGATGCCACGGATATGAAGACCAATAGCCTTGCAACTTCTATAATTTCTATCTCTCCCCCTTCTCTTTCCTCTGGGGTTATAAATATCTTGCTTGCTACATTATCCTAGCCTTAGTTGTATGAGTTGCCTTATACATTTTGAAGCTAAAGCAAGACACCATATATTGGCGTAACCAATGAGATTTCTACATTCGTCGATCTTTGATGGATATGTTGTTTTTTGTTCTTCTCTTCTTTTCTGAAGATCATTGTCCCTTCTTACATGTTCTGGATCTAGATACATGTACATTACTCTCTTTTTTTCATGTTAGTTGATGATCCTTCATTTTCTTCTTCCTTGAGATTTTTTCTTTACGTTTCCTTATAGGGTTCTGACTTTGGGATTCTTACACCATGTTTCTTCATTTTCATTGCCCTAGTTGCTCTTAGGTCTTGGATTTAGGGATATTACATGCTTTTAAGGTGGAAATCTCATATATTTATAGAGATCTTGGATTGTTTGAGGTTTAAAACTTGAAGAGTAAAGGTTGAGGCCTTCCATCACCATATTTGATTGGACTTATTTCCATTGATTGTAAGGAGATTGATATAACATAGAATGTATTTACTACCTACTCAATGTATGCAAATTATGTCTTGTTTATAATCCCTGGATATACTAAAAGATGGAATCTTTGTGTTGATATAAGAATATATAAAGGGAATACAAACTTGCATCTTTTATTTAGAACTCTTGAATATCTTTACTTCATGATAAAAGTATACTTAGTTGGCATGAATGTACTGATATTTGATCTATGTTGGAAAATGATCTTAAAGGTGGTACCTTTATGATGTTCTTATACCCCATGTTGTAGAGAACTAAGTATTTGATATTCCTTAATGATAGAAAATTGTTCTACAATGTTATTAAGGATTTGTTACAGTCGTTATGTTGATGGAGTTATATGAAAAGAGAGTGATATATAAGGAAAGCTTACCTATGATGGGAGATAGTTTCCTTATGCTTATATCTTGAAACAATATGTTGCTTATATGTTTTAAAGTGTTGTTTTATTAATTCTCATGTAGATGTGAGTATATCGCAAATGACTATGATGTTCCTGAGTGAACCTAAGCCTTTCAATGGTTTAATGTGAATCCCTGAGAGGAATCGACATTGGAATGGACTTTCATACATCGTAGGGAATTTTGGAGTCCAAATCTTAAAGCATGATTTAATAAAAGTAAGAGGTATTATAGTCCACCACCCTATATGGGTACATGGAACCATATAGTATTATTTTTATATCTTCTAGAGTTGAAATGGCTTGATTGATATTTTATTATGTAATTGATAATTGTATGTAACTTGATTGATGCATTCATAAGACAAAAAATTGATCTAATTAATGAAATGTAACCCTAATCTTATAGTGACATGGGCCCTTAGATTTTTTTTCCTATTTCATTAGGGTAAATAGTGGAACTAAGTTAATCTTGTAGCAATTTCAAAATTATGATAAGATGTTTGGAGCCATATACTAGTGAATATATTAGAGATATGATGATATATGATATGTGATGGATAATAGTTGTAGTCATGTCTCAGTGATATAAGGTTTGAATACATGGTGTTTGGTTTCATGGATTTTGTAAACTAGATGGACTTGTGATATGTGCATCTACGTTAAGCAACTTCCATGATACATTTGGCCTTTGAAAACTCTACCTTTTTCTATCCTCTCTTCCTACTGAAGATGAAGGGAAAATATACTTGAGTATGGATATACTTAGATAGTATATGAATTTCTAGAGAGGCTTTGTAGCGGCTAGCTAGTATTTGAGTGGTACACCTCGAACTTCCTAGGGCATAATAAAATTTGTAACTCATCCATGTAGAACGTCTATTCAAGTTTATTTGGAGAATATCATGGGTTTTCTTATGATTGTTATCTCTTTTTGCATGTGTTATATGTGATTCAAATCTTGCTCATGTATCCATAATGTCATAGGAATAATTGTCATAAATTATCATTTTTTATATACTACTTACTCAACAGTCTAATATTCCATGTACAGTTTAATTACTTATTGTGTAGATGTATTTAATAAATAATTTTAGATGTTATATCATATTGATATGACTTATGGTTCACCCCATGATACTCCAAACCCTCTCTAGATGGCCAATTGAGCTTCTGAGATAGATATGATGAGGACCAACCTTATGGTGGATGTCAGTCACCTTGAGGTAAGTGATGTTTATGTGTCACATCTTGTCCTACGCTGCTTGACATCACCTAAAGATAGGTAATATTTGGATTTTTAAGTTGGTTAGTGGTACATTCATTCCAGTATGTAGATCCTAGTCAAAAGGTTTTGTAAGCTATTAATTTTTATTGAGGTTTTTGACATGTGTGGCTTGTATGTGTGATGTGAGTTGGATTTATTGCAAAGTGTATGATCATTCATAATATCTTTTATAAACAGGTATGATAGAGGTCACTCTATCATGTTTTTATAAGTTTATTGTGGAGTGGAAAATAGATATAACTACCAGACCTTGTTGATATTATCTTGTGGTTCTATTTTAAAAAATTTATTCCATACTATGCTAGATAGTTTTTGATAATGATAGTTCCTTTATTTCTTGAGGTTTATTTTGAATAATCTCGGTATTGTGGTAGTGGGTGTCACAATTTTTTGGTATCAGAGCCCAAATTCATTGACTCTAAGGGATAAAGGATTAGGTTTTTGTGTATGTTATGTGTCTCCAACGTATAAAGCCATATATTACAATTATATAGATATGGCTGAACAATGTGAAGATAATGTAGAGAGAAAGTTTTACATGCCAGGAGGTGGTCAGAGATAGTGACTAGCTAATAGGCCAGTACTTAAGACAGGGCCAAAATAACCCATGTGAGCATAGTTGGATCCGACAACACCTATGCACTTATCCATACAATCCATGTTTAGATAGATGATGTCAACATTCAGGTCATTTTGCTTAAAAGGGACTTACTCCAGATGCCAAACATTGTCACCAAATGTTGAATCTTTGGTTTCAAGCAAGATGCTTGATAGATTGAAACATGTGGGAGCCTTGAAATACTTGGGTATTACAAATCTTACATATGTGAATTTGTGGTTGATGAAGCTAGGGTTGTCATCAATAATACTTGAAATCAATAATACTTGTTTAAAACCAGGAAGCACACACGTGAACAATTTGGTTAGCTTAAATGCTCTTTAAGGACAATTTGGTTAGCTTAAATGCTCTTTAAGGAGAAAAGCATCTGGTCAGTAACAAAATTTGCCAAAAAAGGAAATTACAATGTTTTACAAATATTGAAACATGTTCATTATTTAACAATATTTGTTTACATTGAAAAATTAAAGTCTAAAAAGAAATAAGATGGATTATTATCCAATAGATTAATTAATCTCCCTATAATAGAGATAAACTCCAGATAAGTTTGAATATAGCATGAATGTAAGAATGATACGATAAAAGTGTACCATCAAAAGGATCAAACTTCCCTAAGAAAAAGTAGTTGTGCACTAGGATTCAACAATTTCCAGTTATCATTTGAATTCCCATAAATAAGCTCAATTTTTTGTTAAGAAGCTCTTGTAGTTCAAAGCAATAGGACATCTACTACAAGAATCAAACCAAGACCATTATGAGTAAAATATATACACTTTTCAAAGCATGTATATACATACCTTGAATATCTCTAGTATAATCAACCTCTTTCCCCAGCTCACTTCTGCATCCCAAGTGCATTGAGTATGGAATACTTGGGTCAACACCCAACATGGACAAAACTAGGATTATATTATCTTAATGTGGTTGGTGAACACATCACATGGTAGCAGAAGCAGTAGATGGTTTAGGAAAGGAGAGTGTGGACTCTCAGTCAGTGGAGTAGAGGGATGATTCATGCTGAGTAGTAGAGGATGATAAGATAGCATCTGCTACAAGAGATGGGTCAGAGCACAACACATCCAACACAAATCATGGTAGATCATCCTGAACCATAGCAAGGGGAAGGGGGCAATGGACATGTTTGTTTCCTAGTTGCTCATCCTGAATGCAACAACAACCACTCTCATCAATGATGCAATGGGAGAAAGGACAACAAATAAAGTAAACATGTCATCGTGGTTGCACATTTAGTGGTTGCAACTATGGACCCTGGTCTTAGTAGAGTGGACTTGAGTGTGGGGATGACTCAGCATCGGTGTCCTTGGGAGAGGGGAAGAAAGGAGAAAGGAAGAAGCCTGAAGATACAATTCTTGGAAGTAGCCTGACAAGCTCCACCACATTGACTACCACAACAAACGCAGAGAATATGTGTGGGAGCTTATATCTGACGGAGGGCGCTCACCAACTAAGCCCTCACTGACTTATCACCACCCTTCCTTATCTATCTCACAACTCTGGGACAAAGTGTGGGGTAAGTTTGGGGAGGTAATATATATCAGTGAGGGAGGTACTAAAGATTCTCCCCTTTTGCCTTTCTTCTTTTCCTTAAACATACCCTATGTACATATATATACACATGCTTAATACAAAATAGTGAATATACAACTCCTTGCCTCTCTACAATTGTACAAAGACACTCTATAGTAAATATCAGATACAACTTCTTCCAGACTATGCTCTTTGTGTCTAAGGTGGTGCATATTTCTATTATTTTCTTTTCGAAAATGCAATCTCAAACGACAAAGGCTACAACCTTTCTATGCCAATTTTGAAAAATAATCTTATAACAGCTAAGAGATGTGCATGTAAAGGAAAAACCTGCCTAAACAGCAAACTCATCCTTTCCCAAAATCCCAAAAAGAGAGAAAATCCTTATGAGAGTGAATAAAAGCATGAGAGTCGTGTCAGAAAAAAAATGAAAAACACACTTGTCTCTCCAAAAGTACCCATCTTTAGGCATGGTAGATCTGGGGCAGTGGTACGTAGGATGTGAAATCACTACTCTAAAGCCAACTGGCTTGGACTGCAGGGACCACTTGCCCATTAACGGACCCGTACCTGGATGGACCAATGGAAAATAAGAAAACAAACCGCAAAAAGCCTTAAGCCTACCCAAAAATCCAACTCCTTACTCCCAAGTTGTTTAGTATGAAAGCTAACTTTGAAATCATGCACTTAAATCTCACCGAAGCTGAAAAGAGAATTTTTTTCTTAAATCTAAGGCAGGGAAAAATAAAGCATGTTGCTCGTGGACAAATGTAATTTTCCTTAAGACATCTCAGAACTCGTGTAAACCCCTTGTCTGAGGACTATGCCTGGTATGAAGGGTATTGTAAATAAAGTGTTAAGATAAGTATGATTGATTGAGGACAATCAAAATGCTAAGTTTGGGGGAGTTGATAACACCCATTTTATGGCCATTTATAGCCTACATTTCATTGTCAAAACTGCCCTCTAAACTATTTTTCCTATCAATTTTGTCTTGTTATTGCACAAAAAAACCTACACTACGCCCCTGACTCTGTTCCCATCTTTTGTACAGATTTTCCCTATTTTTCCACCTAAAGTCCGCAAAAGGGCCATCCCAGCCCATCTACAACGTGCACCTGCATCGACCCTTCTACTGGTCACTCGACACGCCCACTTACTCATCGCGATCGCTACCCGATATGGCAGCAACCCGATACGGTGTGTCGCACGAGGAGACCCCGACGAGCGGTACCTACCTACCCAACAAAGAGCTTTACCTGTGATGAATAATCAACCTGACATGGGCATGTCACGCGATACACGTCACTTATCGGAAGTAGCTACCCGCCAAGGTAACCCGATACGTTCACAACCCGACACGTGACAGCCTACCGTATCGGGTGACGCGCATGTGTCAGTCATCCCTGAGGCCACGTAAATGGAATTGATGAAGGACATGTGGCCCCACAAGAACCGCAACCTCTACCAGTTGCTACCTATAAATAGCAACTACATGACTTTGATGGGATGGGTCAGAACCTCACAAAAGCTTACTTTGGAAAGCATCTGAAGCTAGTACGTCGAGTCCCAAGGCGTGTCGGGCGACATTAGGTGAGCACACCCCCAACCCGAGAGGGGCGGGAGTGGTTCACTTAGAACCTGTCCCAGTAGCCGCAGTAGCCCGATACGACCAAGAAGGCCACCCAGTGTGTCGGGTTCCTAGATGGGTTTCAACCTGAGACAGCTCGCCCCCTACACCCGATACAAGGAACCTGGGAACCTAAGTCATCTCTAACCTGACACGATACTGAACCCGATATGGACCAATCATTAGGGTGTGTCTCCCGAAAGGGTGGCTTCCCGACACGATCGTATCGGGTGGGGAGCCCTAGCCGATACGCCTGGCCATCACGGCATGTCGCCCAACAGGGCGGCTGCCCGACATGGGGATATCGGGCAGAGGTCCCGCCCGGTACCAGGTTAACTACGCCTTGGGGGTCTGCTGCTGTATATCGACCTCCCACATCAAGGAGGTTGATACCTATCTTCCCTTTTTAGCATTTACTTTCATTTATTACGCATTGTAACTGAAACCCTTTTTACACAATATCTATGCTAATAGAATCTGTGGAATTTAACACTTGTTGTTCTGTGTTTGGTTCGCTTTTGTTGGATGATTTCTTATATAGCATCTGAGCTCTAGCTTGTATGTTTGGATCATGTTTTGACTAGCTATCGAATCGTGTTTCCTGTTTCAATTCCTTCGAGAGAAGGATGTTGTAACTCTAGAGCTTGGTCCGATCCGAGAGTACGAGAGTACCCAGGGTCGGGGTTGCTTCGTTTTGCCTTCCCACTCCAACCTATGTTCATTACCTTTGAGAGAGGGTGTTGGCATTAAGTTGGAGGTACCCTCCTTGAGAGAAGAGGGTGATGGATTTTTTCCACTGCCGCTTGTTATTCCTACGTTTTCTTCCTTCGTGTCTTGCCTTAACAATAAGCTCTAACTCCTCAGAAGTTGTTGCACAAAACTCCTAAAAATTGCTAAAACCATCATCTTTCTTGTAACTCCAGTTGGAGATAGTCTTTTGGTTTATTTTTCTTTTTCTTTACGATGTTTCCTTGTTGCAACATGTCTATCCTTTCTTGTCTGAATATACATACTCATATAAAAATTATCCCCATGCACATTCTTTAAACGCTTTGCTTGTATGTTTAGCTATCATCTTGTGATGTTTGATTGTTGATATCTAAAGAGAGTAATATCGTTTTTATCCTGTGACATGGAGTAGCATGAATGCACGAGAGTGTCGGATTGCTAAATGCTTTAAACCATACATTTTGTTATGAGGTTTTTGAGTTGTCATCTCGAGAGAGAGGCTTTTTTCAAGCCTAGTCCTACCCTCATCTTGTGAGAGAGTGGAATAGGCATCTTTATGGATTGCTTTTAATTTTGATATGAGTATGCAGGAGTGAGAGATAGTATGCTTGTTTCAGGGACGTTTTAGTTAGGTGAAACCCGATCTGAGTTTTCCCATATTCTGATTATAGTTCATTTTCTTTTACTTCTTTGGTTTTATTGTTCTTGTTTTCAAGTTGCCATTCCTTGGGGAACACCTTTTAATCCTCTTTTATACCAGAGTATAGAGTGTTGATTCCGCATTCTTAGCACTATCAACTTTTTCCCTGTGTTCGACCCTGATCGCTACATCGGACCCCGTTATCATTGTGGGGGCCTGAGAGTCGGGTTATTTCTTTAAAAGTCTGACTACTTTAATCTGCTCTTTTTGGACGTGTGATTTAGGCCGATCAGACACCTAGAGGTTGTGACTCGATATGGGTGATTGTGGATAGACTGACTAAGTCTGCTCACTTTCTTCCTGTTAAGTCCACCTTTGATGTCCCAAAGTTGGCTAAAATATATGTGGATGAAATAGTCAGGATGCATGGTATTCCAGATTCAATTATATCTGATAGAGATCCTAAGTTCATATCCAAGTTTCGGAATTAGTTGCATCGTGCTTTAGGCACAAAGTTAAGATTCAGTACAACTTTTCACCCGCAGACGGATGGTCAGTCAGAAAGCACCATTCAGACTGTTGAAGACATGTTGAGAGCATGTGTCTTGCAATTCAGTGGAAGTTGGGAAGAACACTTGAGCCTTATAGAGTTTGCATACAATAATAGTCACCATTCCAATCTTAGTATGGCTCCATATGAAGCTCTGTATGCCAGAAAGTGTAGATCACCCGTATGTTGGTACGAGGTAGGTGAAAAAGAGATTCTTGGACCTGAGATAGTTTATTTGACTACAGAAAAGATTACAGTGATTAGAGAATAGTTGAAAGTTGCACGGGACAAGCAGAAGAGTTACGCTAAGAAGAGACGTAGACCTCTTTAGTTTGAGGTTGGTGATGAAGTGTATTTGAAAGTTTCACCATGGAAAGAAGTGTTAAGGTTTGGCAAGAGAGGCTTCTAAATTTACATGATGTGTTACATGTATCAATGTTGAAGAAATGTTACCCTGGTACAGAGAAGATAATGGACCCAAAACCTGCACAGATCAGATCAGATGTATCCTATGTTGAGGGACCAGTACAGATAGTTGATCAGAGGATCAAGAAGCTCAAGAATCGTGAGATACCATTAGTGAAAGTTCTGTGGAGGAACCAAAACCTAGAGGAAACCACGTGGGAGCTTGAGTCTGAGATGCGTAACAAGTTTCCTTTTCTCTTTTAGGAATTTTGGGATGAAATTCTTATAAGGGAGGGAGATTTTTATGACCCGTTTCAATGTTAACTAGTAAGTATCATGATAACAACAACATTAAGTTAATTGAGATAAGTTAAGTGCTCATGTGGTGATTTAAGTTAAGTAAGTTCTTAAGATGTGATTAGTGTTTTGATTATATGAGACAAGCTAGGTAGCATGTTTTTATGCCTTGAGGTTGTAGTGGATCTCGCACTTGAGAAGTTTCAAAAGAAATCGATTGATTTGGACCTACGAGGCAAAAGATACGATGATTTCAATTTCTGGGGTTTGATCTGCAATTTTTTCCAAGTTTTAGCTTTAAATTTCCTTTTTCCTTTCTTTCTCCCTTATCTTCTTCCAGCGATCGCTTTCTTTGGGTGGTGTGCTGTAGAAGCGCAACACACAGAGAAAGGGGAGGCGCAGTGGCAGAGCCAGGGGCAAGTGGGGGCCGCCCCCCCCCCCCAAAAAAATAATTAGTTATTTATGCATATAGATGTGTATATATATGTAAATGTGTAAAACTATATATATATATATATATATATATATATGTTCTTCTTTGATCAATGTGGCTCTACTGGATTAGTGGTTAGCATACTTAGCTTATGTCCCTTCCTTCAAGTTGCCCAGGTTCTAATCTCAATTGTTCCATTTTTATAACTAACTGCGGATCCCATGTGTGCGGCATTCGGAATATATACAACTTGCATGATATTTTGACAAAAATCATGGTGTAGCCTAATGGTTAATAGCTGTAGAATTGTGTCCATCCTGTATGGTTTCCTGGGTTCAAAACCCATCTACTTTATTTTGCCCCCCCCCAATCATGAAGTGCTGGCTCCGCCCCTGGGGAGGCGAACGGCAGGGCAGACGATTTGCCTTGGCCTGATCTAGCAACGACGCTGGCCGTCTCTACCTCTTCTTCCTTTCTTCTTCCTCCTCCCTACCACTTCTTCTTCCTCTAGAAACCAGCAGCTCGCCCTACTGCTTGGGCAGCCAACTTGCTGTAGCTAGTTGTTGCATATGGCCATCAGCCAGGAGCTCGTTTGGGGCGTCCAACACCAAGAAATGGTGTCGTGGAGCTCGAACTTGAAGTCCCAGTGGGATTCGTAGTTAGTTCAGCCATGAATCAAGTCCCTTCCATCAACCTGACCTTAGCCGTAAGCTGTTGTTGCAGCTAGACCGTGAACAGGGAAAATCAAAGGTTGAAGACAACCCAAAATTCACCCGGAAACAGGCTCTAGACGCATTTCCAGACGAATCCGGACATCCCGAACCATTGTGAGTAGAATTTCACTCACTTAGCATGATTTAACTCTGGTGTTTGGAAATTTTCGGTTAAATGTGTGTTTTCTGCAAATAACAGTAGTTATCAGACGTCGTACAGTATTTGGCGATCCTTGACTTTTTATTTCACAAACTGTTTCTTTACGCTTTTATATGACCTAGTTTATTTTCCGAACAGTGTGATTTGGACCGGTGAATTTACATGGTTCATCAAAACCTAAATTACTCAGTTTAAATACTGAAATCAGTATCAAGCGACCAATATCAGTACAGTTTGGGTATAAACCCAGGTTATACGATTTTAGTAAATTATCAGGTGCACGATTTCAAAGAAAGTATGATAACATGAAAATATTCAATGAAACCCTAGTTGCATGCTCCATGTTATGTTTAATGTGAATGGATTAATATTTACATGAATTGGCACATTTCTATGAGATATTATTAGAAATTCTCAATTATTGTTAATAATTCATGTTATGATACGTAAGTAACTCTTAATTGAGTTATGTGATGCACAAACCAGGATTAGGGTTAATGTGCATGTTTTTTGAGAAATTTTAGATAATTGACAAATGCTACTAATGAATTTTCATATGTGAAGTAAGTACTCTTATCAGTGCAATAAGATGTTCAATTGCATGAATTCAGTGTATATGTGCAAAATTGACATAAGTTTGGGTTATTTATGAATTTTCAATCTGCCAGCATGTATGGTATATGGATTACTCAGTATTTTCAATGTTTTTGAGTATACTGCTCTGTGAGTTCTAGAATGATATCATATTTTGATTTGAACCGCAATTAAATAGATGAGGTACCATAGAGATACCAAAACCAAGAACAAGTAAGAGAGAGATGCATTGTAGTAAGATCTTTTCTAGAATAATAAATATTAGATTAAGGCCCCTAACACCGTAAAATCCCTATGTGAGGTATGTGCCTTAGGGATGAAACAACCGACCTTGGCGGTGCGTTCAGTATAAGGGGGTCGAAACGCACCCACAGAGCGTGTGGGGAGACGAAGCCCTTGAGGAAGTCTCCTAAGAGAAAATAGGTTACCCAACATGAACTGGACGTCCCGGTGGTAACCCAGAGGTACCCATAGAGCATACCAAGTTGAGGCCCATAGAGCATCTCAGGCCCTCTGCTTGTGTACTCAGATTAGAGGAGGAGTCCAGTTTATGGCACCATAAGATGTTGAGGCCAGAGAGCTAGAGTTCCTACAGCATACCAAGATAGCAGTCAGACTTAGCTATCCCTGGGTGTCGGCTAAGTCTTGTACATTGGGTTCGTAGTTCGCTACGAGTCTTCATAAGTAGAGTACACTGCATATGATCAAGGCATAAGATAAAATATGTTCATACAGGTTCACAGAATTTTTATAAGTTTAAAAAGTTAAGAAAGATATGAATTGGCTTCACAGCAGTAGTTCTTTAAGTGAAATTTTAGTATTTTTTGTTAATTAATTGTGTCTACAACTTTACATCAATTATTATCATAATGAGATGTTGACATCTTCTGTTGTTTAAATTATATTTCTTAGATCTTCTTAGTGTAGTAATTCTTGCATATTATTCCAAATAATAAACATAAATGAGTTATCTGTGATGGTTGGGTGAAATTCTATTCACTGTGCCAGTAGCTCACCAACCTACTGAAACATTTTTCAGGTCAACGTCAGTACGAGGAAGTAGAAGGATCGTATCACCCAAGTACTTAGAAGGTAGTACATAGTTAGTTAGAGGTCTCTTAGTCCTTTCCCCTTGGTCCTTGGGACATGGTGTGATAGAAAGAGAGAGAATGTAAAGTATCTGTAATTTAGTTTTCAATTAACTATTGCACTTTATATTCTGCAAGTATGTTGTAATATGTTGTTTGAACTCTATGGTATCTTTCAAGATTTAGAAACAGTAAGTTTGCTTCCACAATTATTAAGGTTTCAGATTATTCTAAGTTAAAAGATTTTTCCTTTAAGCTACTTTTAAGTGATCAAGAAAAGAAAAAGTTAAGGGTGGTTTACCGAGGGTGACTCCCCGGTCTTCGGGGTCATTAGAGATGGCTCAGGGATCGGGGTGTCACAATACCACATCACCTATGCATGATACCAAGGCTCTATGCATGATATCTAAGAGCAAGGAGGTGGTGGGATTCGCAAAATGTCACTAAGGGGTGAAAGCAAGGGTATATACTTGAGGTTCATGGGAGAGAGTGTAAAAGGTGTCATCACCTTACTACTAGTAGGTGCCACATGGCCATGCATGGATTGACACATGTACTTGCATGAAATCCATCTTTATCTTGCCTTGAAGAATATAAAATTGAGTATAATGTGAGAAATAAGGGTCGTCCCCCTTTGGTTATCTTCTAGGACAAGCCACTTCCACTCACATTATTATTATATTCACAATTCAATGCAACCTTTCCCAAGGAAATTTGTAAGCCGATATACATTGCTTTATTGAGGTGCTTAGCTCATTTTTACAAATTTAAAGAGTTGACAACATGATATGGGGGTCTCCCCTTTGGCTCCTTGGCCGATAGGGACTTCCCATTTAACACTACAACTCGATACACTCAATACAAGCTCAAATTAGGGTTTCCATTCAACCCCTCTCTTGGTCTTTTCACCACCAAGAATACTACCACTCATAAATGATTCAAACATTGTGTCCCATTCATTCTATATCCTCTAAACGATTCATATAGGAAGTATGAACACTCTAGAGGTAGTAATTTGCATTTCTACCCTATATTTTGGGTAAATTACAAATTGTTCCAAAATTGGTACACAAAGTACTAGCATTGTTCAAACAAGTTATAACTTGAAGTTTAGGCCTTACACAAGCCATCACTTAGCACAATTCTCTCCCTTATGATAATAAAATAGTTTATAACACATTCAACATGTGACATATTGCAATATAACCCCTTATCTTGGGCAAATTGCACTTTGGTCCAAAATAAAGGAACATTGCTCAAACAACATTCAATCAGGACCAAAATTGAAACATAAGTCGGTAACATGTTAACAAAACTCCTTAGAGGATTATATTAAAGTTCTAAGAAAATTTGTTAGCCAAAACAATTAGGGTTTTAACTCATAACCCAGGTTAGGGTCATTACAAGTTATATACCCCTAACAAGGATTTCATCCCTGAAATCCCAGATGAAGGAAGACAATTTTCATTCATGCATCATATTGTCAAGTTTCCACATAACATCTTGATGTCATGGAGATGACATATAACTTTGACCAACACAAAGTCCTTCCATTAAATATCATCATAAGATATGTCACACATGACACATACTCAGCTGTCCTATCTATTACCGACTGCGGAGTCAACTCTGTGTCAGGTAACACTTTCTAAGTCAGAGAAGTACTATTCATACTTTAAATAATTCAGGTGTCAAACCTTATTGACTCGCATCTTTTATGTGATAAGATTCTTGATTCTAGGGAGTCTTTCATACCCTTCACTCAGTTTAGCATTTCACTTCCAAGGAAAGATCAGGGTTACGTTCTGTCACCTTCTTGGGACTACAAGTCTCATCATACATCTTTAGTGACACTCTAATCTGTTGACACAACACAAAAATTTCTAATGACTTATACCAATTATCTTCCTAGTTATACATTCTCTTGTCATAAGGAAATTTCTCTTACTAAAGAAGAACTTATCTCAGAGGTATCTCTAGATGTTATGAATAAATTGCCTCAATAGATCTAGATAGGGATACTCTAATGAATTATTTTTTAGCTTGATAAGCTTCCTCTCAAAACGATTCTACAATTGTTCCTTCAATTAATACATCCTTATCAATGTTATGTTTATGTAGAGCATAAACCCCTAACATATGATTTTCATACTAGAGTTATCTCAAGGTTGGCCCTTCTAGATACCCAAACATTATTTATCTTATCAGGAATCATATTCTTACTTTCCTATACCACCTGGCACACCTTGGATACCAGAATCCCTTACCTTGGTATCCTTCACATGTATCAAAAACTCATCACATCCTCATCATATCCATCTCTCTATTGTTAATACCAGAGTTAAACATACAAACAGATCTTTCTTTTATCTTAGGATATTATATATTACACATATGTTTATTTTGGAACCAAAGTCCAAGATGAACTGATACTTTTCTAAGTATCCATCAATTCAACACTTCTAACTCATGCACATCAAGTGTCATAAGACTCACTTGATTGTCATGTCCCTGAAAGGAAAGAACACTGAGAAACATATTCCTTTCATCACCCCATCATTACCTAGGGTTGTTCATCAAAGAGGAGACATTATCATCTCCTAAGATTATTACATGAACCTTCACTATTCGTGAGTCACTTATACTCATTCCATTCTAGTTTCCTTGCCATCTGCATAGGAATTATATGGATCATTACACATCATCATCCCTTTCTTTATTATTTTCTAACATGTTCATGAACATTTCCAAAAGATATTTACTATTCACACATACTTTATCAAATAGGGATCATCTCCCTTGTTCTCATTCTCTTATCATCAGGATTATACTTTTTACTTCTCATACACACAGATTGATCTGAGATCATCTCAGATTCCATTTTATTGCACTTAGGATGTGATAAAAATATCCATGCCATATTTTCAGTTTTTTATGCTCACTAGATTGTATCAAAATGACTACTTGATCAGAGTAATCAGAAAGATAACAATCTAAGAGTTCCATACTTACCTTATCTTCAATCATTGAATACCTGGCCAGGGTATACAAGTACTGAGATTAGGTGGTATGGACTTTGTTTACTATCATGTTCCTTACTTTTCATATCATCAAAAACATAAGACTTAGCATCCCTAGATTTTCTCCAGGCATCACTCTACACCCCATCCTCTTTCACACAAATAAGAGCAATTATAAAGCATTTAAAAGAATACTGAACAAAATATAAATTATTGTCCTCATCATTTCTTCCCTATGTTCCCATGGGGCAATCAATAGGGAAGTCAATAACAAAAATCCTTCTTATGATTGTCAGATAAAATCAAGAGAAGGTATATCAAAATGAAAAAGCTCCATCTGACTGTTACCCCTCGCGGTCATCTACCGCTTCAGGTTGACTCAATACATAGAGTCTAGTTGTTTCATGTTGTTGCTTTTACCTTTTTACTCTATTCGGTTGTAACTTACGTAGGCCCTTCTGAGTCTACCTTAGTTGTTGGGTCATTTCCTCCCTTCTTTTTAAACAAAAGAGTTTAATATGCTCAACATGTCCATATTTATAACATGCCTTGTCCTCATAGCATGGTCTTATCGGTCTTATTACCGATGTAGAAGCTAAGCCAGAAGTTCTTATAGGTGGAAAGTTAGGACTTTTGTCTTTACTTAGTGACTACTGCCCTGGTGCACTAGACATTTATTGCACTGGTGGCACCAAAAACTTTGGCTTTTTAGAACAGCTAGGCAAATGTTTCTAGAATTGTAGTGACATTTCCTTAATTCTCAGCTTATTGCCCCTCCTTGTGCACTGCCATCACAGATGTACTATCTGTCTATACTTATGGCAGGGTCTATTTTCTCGCCATATGTTAATCTTTCCCACATTTTCACTATTTCAACACAACTATGGCATTCAAGACCCCTTTTAAAGCCCACAGTTTCTGCATTAAGGACTGGTGACCTAGGTTGTAATGCTTGTATCCAGTCTACTATATGCATCATCGTCGTCTTAACCTGCCCAATAAGACCATAAAGGGTAGGATTCTCTATCCTGATTGGGGTCAAGATGGGAATTCTCAGGCACTCATTCTTCTCTTGCCTGATCCCATGCACCCCCTCCTGGTGCAACAACATTGCTCTTAGCAACGTGTTCCTCGTATTCTCCAGTCATTTTTAAACTTCACCCTTTCTTCTACATAAGCAGAAGTCATTATAGTATATACCGGAGGACACTAGAACAGACTTAGCACATTAGTCCTATGCCTCTGTAGACTCAACAAACCTTAAGCTCTGATACCAAACTTGTAACGACTGCCATCAAACCGACAGCCAAATCGTTACTAATAATGTGGAATTATTATAAACAACGGATTAACAAAAATCACTAAAATTTAAAACCATTTTTCAAGGAGATCCTCTTCTAGAAAATTCTTACTGAAAGATCCAAATCATATACAAATCATGATTCACATTGTACAAACAATGTTTCATCTCATCTCGAGGACAACATATAATAGTTTCTCTATCAAAACATGTACTGAAGCAACATAAAACATCGAGGCATACAAATGAAAAATCTCAAATCGTTCATGAAACCATTACAAACAGACTCCAAGGACCTGACAGTATAGATACGACACATAAGACTTCTATCTACAAGATATGATAGACAGTACACTCAACATGAGCTGTTATTGTTGCCCCAACTATTGTTCCTCCTCTGTAGAAAGGTCTCTACCACCTCGTGCGCGTCCACCTAAAAATTGTGGATCCCATGGGGTGAGACAATTGTCCCAGTGAGAGATATAACTCTCCACTGACCATATTATTATCATAGATAAGCATTATAAAACTGAGCAGAGGTTCTTTTATATTAACAGGCGTGATTAATCATTGTATGAACAGGAAAAAGTAATCTCTTTACTTAAGGAAAATGATGCATCTACCCATGGTAGAGTAATAAACCATCTATCTACTTTACAAGGAACATAAAGAAACATAAATAACATCTATCAAGCTAAGATGTATAACTGAATTGTGCACCAAACAATGTTTTTCGTATTCAATCCTTAAGCAAATATGCTACACAGCTGATCATATTTTACAATCACACTTATGCCCTGAGGAGATAAAGTATACCCCGTTCATCTCCAACCAACCACAAACTTTTCACAAGTCGGTACCATACAAGGTCAATGGAAGAGCTGGCGGGCAAGACCTCACTTGTCTCGATCAGTATGAGACTACTGGAAGTGACATCTCATGTTAATACGCAAATGGAGCATGCCAGGGTACAAGGCATCTTCGCTCAGAGCTACTGCGTCAGCATGTACTCCCTTAGGGGAACATCTACTAACAACCGTCCCCAGTTATGAAATTACTGAGTCATGTCATATAGCCATACTTTGAGCCACGGGGCAGTTCACTATGCTCATCATAGATTCTAAGACCATAGTCGCACTCGAGCCAAGATATGGCATATAGCCAAATCCCCATTTATTTTGAGTTCATAAGGGGATCGTCTCACACATGGTCGTCTGTTTATACTTACACCCCACATATTCAAAAATATGCACTCCGAGTTATACAGTGGGAAATCTATTTCACCATTCAGCAAATCCTGACATTGATAGATCTATGGTCAGGGCAACGTTTTATTGTTTCTAATGATATATTAAGTGCATTACAACATTCTTTTAGCATCAAACAAGTTATAAGCATTAATCACAATAATTGCTACAAAGAAAGGAGTAATACATCTATCATGTACTTTTCAAATCTTTGAAACACATTTGGATACATAACACTTGGGATCTCAGTCCCTTATCACGTTACTGGGAATCCTCATCCCTCTACAGCATCATTATCGTGATTACTGGATCTGGGTATTACGTCAGTGAGCTAGTGATCCATTCCAGTGCGTAGATGTCGCAGTCATTTGATTGTGGAATTTGTTGTGGACTGTTGTGGCAGAACTGAAGCTCATGCCATTTACTCTCTGTTGTCTCCAGAAACAGTTGGATCAACGTTGCCACCTCGATGTAGTATTTTCTTGCTAAGCATTCGAGGGGTGTCAACGCGGTTGATGTACACTGCATTGGATGATCTTTGTTGCTGTCGGAGCTGTTGTAGAAGATTGTTGCTCATTGGTGAGTGTACACCATCAGGAGATCCAGTGATTGTAGTGCAACATAGGAAAGAAGATGATACATGGCATGCTGCTTTGTATCTCTGCTAGAAACTTTTGCTTTGCTATTGATTCATCAGCTAGACAGATATTGTTGAACACCATCAGATGGGCGATGTAAACGTGCTCAAACTTTTTTTGTAGAACCTGGATGTGGGCTGTTGCTACTGACAACGCTAAACATCCTCCTACCTTTACTAAGTCTCGAAGGTCATCAACTGGGACTATGACATTTTCTACCTCATATATGACATTTGCAGGTGTAGAATCATCTAGCTTCATGAGAATTTCCTTGACCTGTTCCTGGGTCAGTGTAGAACATGCGGAACAGTCGAAGTTGCTGATCATTTCTTCTGACACATCAGGTGAAGTGGGGTCTTCATTCGAGAATACTTCTCGTAGAATGTCCATCCGCTTTCCTGCCCCATGTACGTCTGTGGCCATCTCGGCCTCTTCTCCTGGAAGGTTGTTGGTCGAGGAAGATTCGTCTTCTTGATCACTCTCCAACAACTTCTCTGGGATGCCTACATCTCAGAATTAGCATATGTCCTTGATCAGCAGTAGCGCATAGGTGCTCCTTAGCTGATAGAAGTTCTGGCCTTGGAGTTGCCTTATGTATCCAAAGACGTGGAGCATCTCCATGGCATGAAGGACTATGAAGGCGCTATTTCCGCTTCCCACTTCTAATTGAACGGGGAAGTCTCCGAGAGTGAAGAAGTTCCAAACACCGCTGTGACGCTGGACTCCTCGTTTGATTGCGCGGAGAAGACGTAGTGGGAGAAGCCTAAGGTTCTTGTCTTTGGGGCACACGAACATGTGTCCTGAGCATGGGACCTCCTCGTTGCAGTAGTTGAGGAGTTGGACATCATGGCTTTGGAGATCTGCCACGCACAGGAACCAGTTTCCTCAGTGCTTATAGGGGGCCAACATGATGTTTGGGTTGTGTTCTTCAATGTGTTGGAGCATGTTGGCCACCTAGATAGCGTCGAACGCACCTCTCATCAGTCTTCTTTCCAAGGCCGGGGTGGCAGTGTAGATTGGTTGCCGGCCTATTCTAGTGCCTAAGTTCTCTATCATTTCACCCTCCAAGACCTAGAAGATTGTCTTCCCGACGACGGTTGGTGAGCGGAACATGCTCCTCAGCGCTCCCCGTCATACGGAGAAATACCGTCGCTCCAGACGACATCATCTTCATCTGCCTGTGACCTCAGGTCCTTGTTCAATAGCTTCTGGTCTCTGATCGTCAGGTACCTGATGGCTCTTCGGTCAAAGTCTGCCATCTCAAAGGAGTGGATCTCTGACGGCACTGAAAATGTGTTTGTCGTAGAGCTCCTTCCTCTAGGGGGTGTTTGTCATTGGCATGGTAGATGTCCTCCCCTTCTCCCTCTAATTCGTCAATAGAGTCCTCCTCTACGCCGATTGATATATCTATGCCTTCAGCGTCATCTAGGGAGGGTGAGGGAGATTCCACATCGATGCTGCAGGTGCTCTCTGTCCTGCTGGAGCCCAGTCGGCAGTCTGGTTCGTCATTTCTCCCTCGGGCATTGTGGAGGGCCCGTTGGAGGAGGGAGAAGACGACGTTCTTGAAGAGGAGGCTGATGAAGATGGCTGAGAGCCAGAGTCAGGAGGCGATGGGGACCTCCTTGGCTATCTCAAGCGGGGGTGGCCATCCCTCGGGTTTAGCCTCTCCTCAATGGCGTTGAGGCGTTGGAGCGCCAGATGCATCGTGTTGTTCAATGCCTCTAGTTGGCCAGGAAGGCCAACTAGAGTTAGTAGTTGCCACTCCTGCTTGCTAAACCTCTCTTGGAAAATAGTGAACTTGCGGGTCAGGGAAACGAAAGTAACAGAGTGATTGCTTGTTACCTCCCGCAAGTGGTCAAATTCTAAACCAAGGATCTTCCCTAATGACGGAGGGGTTGCGGCTGATCCTCCTCTCGTCCTCTTGACGTCCCTCGTACGGGAAGTTCGACCTGACGAATGTGCATCTTCGAGCGGGTTTGAATCCATCTGAATCATCTGCGAGGGCGTCTCTTCAGGGTAGGGCGTTGGCATTTTCATGGTTGCCTTTACCTTGTCTGCTTGTAGTGGTGGAGAAGGGCGTGGGGAAGGCGGTTGTTGTTCCACCATCTGGTTGTTTGTGACCTCCTCTACAGCAACCACTGGCAACATTGGTGGCGGCGTCAGCGTGGGCTGTACATACCTGACGTCCATCTCAAGGAGCTCACTGAACGCATCATTGCTCGCGTCCAGCTATACCACTACTTCTGCCATTGAAGGTGTTGTAGAAGCTTCAGGAGCTGCGGCTGTCTCTTCCGCGGCATCTTCCTCCAGGGCTATTGTCGTTGTTTCAGCCCCGGTTGTGTCGACGACCTCCATGATCGTCGTTATTTCCTCATCGGCCGTGGCGGTTGTTGATGTGGTGGTTGCGGGCGGCTCGGGAGTGGGGGCGACAATAGTCGCCACCTTGTCTTGCCAAGCGTCGAGAGGGATTGGCCCTCCTATTGCGGCTACCCTCTCTTGTATCCTTCTGGTGGCGGCATAGCTGGCTTCGATGATGATGGATTCAATTTCATCCTTCATAAAGACCAACTTCTTTGCATCGTAATTAGCACAGATTAGGAGGGGTAGGAGCACATCCATCCTCACAAACCAGTAGAAGAAGTGGCTTCTCTCCTTCTTTATTATGTTGGCTCTCATGAGGAACTTCAGGTCTATCCTGTCATCGCCCCTTGTCCTTGACAGGTTGTGCGGCTCTCTAGGGTATCCTAACCCTATCGCGATCAGATTCACCAGCCCTCCCATGTTGTAGTCCTTGGTGGCGTCCTTTACTGGATGAAGATAGTTGAGGAGGAATCACCCCAAGTTGATCATGCGTCCTTCCATCATGTACCACATGAGGTGGGGCTCTTCAGTGTAGAGATTGCTTGACTCGTACTTGCTGAAGAGCAGGCACGCAACGATCTTGTGCACTATCCTCCAGAAATAGGAGTGCAATGTCGCCACCTTACTTCCTGGCTTGAACATTGACTCGCCGGTCAGTTTCCTCCAGAGTGTGACTGGGTTGAACCCATCGCCTTCAGTGATTCTGACACCGTTGTTGAGTAGTTCTTTTCTTCTTCACTGGAGGAGAAGATCTCATTGAGTAGCTTTTCAGATATCTCATGCTCAGTGTTATATAGCTGTCCTTGTAGTCTGTCCACCCCGCCAAATCTTTTGACTTCTTTTGGTCTATTTTGCACCCGGCGGAGGGACGACATGAATTCCTTGGTGAGTTTGGTGTAGGATACGGTGTAGCTGAAGCATATCTTCCTCAGCCCCGCAGCTTTTAGGACATTTTCTAGCCTGTCAAAAATGCCAATCTGTCGGAAGGACGACTGGTGGAAGAAGCGGCTTGGCATGTAGACTTTGGCAACCAACTCTATGTATCGCCGCCTATGCTCATCGTCTCTAGGCATGAACCGGCCTGATGAGTGATCCAGAGGCTCCAGCTCGGTCGTCGTGGTTGAGACTATTGTTGGGGCTATTGCTTCTTCTATACTAGGCCGCTTCTCAGCCTCGGATGGCCCCACTGCATTGGGGTTTGGGCACTTCTGCCCGGCTGTGGTGGCTTCAACTATGGTCTCGGGGTTGATCCTCCGGCCGTGCTCGTCTACTTGCATGACGGTTTGCTTGGTGTGGGCCATTTCTGAAATTATCAAACAAGAATATAGTAAGTAATGAGATTATTGAATGGGTCACGCTACCTGATATCAGGCGATAGACCAAAAGAGTCACGTCGCCCGATACAAGGTAGGTGATACTTGAAAAACTGATATCGGTCAAAAACTAAGGGAATCCCGACACATGCGAGTCGATATCAGGCGGGGTAAATGCCTCTCATTGCCCGATAGGATCTGGCCGACAGTGTTGGCCAATATTAGGTTTCTAGACAAACCTTGCCTGATATGTGTGCCTGGTATGGGCATTGCGCGATACTCGTATCACTTGGTAAGGGTTCAGAAGTTGATACGATCTCAAATCAGTTAAAATGCAAAACCTTTTACGCGATAAGTAAAACATAGTAAGAACAAAGGTTCTGCCCGACACAGGTACATAAGAAAGCGTCACCCAATCCTAGTGCCACCCGATACGATAGAGTGTCGGGCGACACGAGTTAAATCTCCTTTGTATAACAAAATTGGATGATAAGGTTCTTGGCCGACATAATTGGTATCGTCCAAATGCGTGTGTCGCACGATACGTGTATCACGCAATACGGTCAGAAAACCCCGATAGGGGAAACCTGGAACAGAGCAAACGAGCTTTGCCCGACATGAGTACTGTGCAAAGTGTATCGCTCGGCACGAGGCCTAGCGCGATACACTCTGAACAATACATACAACTAAAGCCTCGTGCCCGATAAGGGCATCGTTAAAACAAAAGATGCATGATACGACATGCCCGATACGGGCTGTGCGACGCGATTGGGCGTATCGGGTAACTCAAACGATATGTGTATCGAGTTCCACTTGAATCGGGTGAAAGGTTGGTGCGCAAAATGGGAGCTCGCTAAAGGTTGGCCGGCATGGGAGCTGGAGTAAAAGCGAGCTTTGCACAATACGGGAGTAGGTAAAAAGTGAAATCAGGTGCCCGACACAGTTAAATTCATGTTACTATATATAGCCATGTTGACCGGGGTAAAACGGGTAAAAGTGGGGGCACGTGTCACGTGAGGAGGCAAATCATTCCTGAGACACACAAAAATCAGTCTAATCCCATCACGTCAAGGGTCGATTTGGCTTCCTAAGCAAGACTCATGCCGCCTATATCACGGGAAGCGTGAGTTCAGTGTGTCGCGCGATACGGGTGTTGTGGTGTCCGACACAGGCGGCACCTTGTTGCGCGTCGCGGGTGATTTGCCTGATATGGGTAGTACATGTAGATGTCCAATATGGCTAGAAAAAAGAGATATCAGGTCAAAAAGGACGATCAGTTATACATGCCCGACACACTCAAAAATAAAGCAAATCGAGGGTATAAAAACTAAAGAAAAGTGTTGATGGGTAAAACATCATCAGCCAAAAGGGAAGACTTCCAGCCTCAGACAGTATTGCTCATCAAAGCCTTATAAAACTAAGTCAGTGGCCCATAAAATGAGAGGGTCCGTGCATGTGGAGCATGCACTGACTCAGGCCTTATTACAATGATAATGTTTGTAATGTTTTTCCACAGAAAGGGAAATAACATCCTGTGCTAGGAAAAAGTAAAAATTTGGGCTGCCTCTCGAAGAGCGTTGTAGTTTCCATCATCAGATCGATAGCTTCAAACTCATTTTACTTCGATCCTTTAGTTGTTTCTTCAATGTCCTGCAGTGTTATTTCTGACCTTCTCATGAATGCTTCATCTTCAAAGAATCTTTTCAACCTGTGGCCATTGACCTTGAAGATCCTAGTCTTTTCTCCTTGAATCTCTATCATTCCTAATGGATAAATCTTTACCATAGAGAAGGGGCCTGACCATCTTGTTCTGAGCTTCCCAGGGAAAAGTCGAATGCTACAATTGAAGAGGAGAACCTTTCCACCTTCCCGAATATCCTTGTTTCTTAGGTGGGCATCATGCCACACCTTAGTCCTTTGCTTGTAAATCTTTGCATTTTCGTAAGCATGCAATCTTAGCTCCTTGAGCTCTTGCAGTTACAGATATCTCTTTTGTCCTACCTTTTCCAGGTCCATATTTAGAAACTTAATCACCCATAGGGCTTTGTGCTCAAGCTCCAAGGGTAAATCATAGGACTTTTCATAGATTAACCTGTAAGGTGTTGTTCCTATGGGTGTCTTGTACGCAGTTCTATAGGCCCAGAGAGCATCATCGAGTTTCATGGACCAGTCTTTTCATGTGCCGTTGACAGTCTTTTCCAAGATTTGCTTAATCTTTCTATTTGATACCTCCACCTGCCCATAGGTTTCGGGGTGGTAGGGTGTACCAACCTTGTGTTTGACCTGGTACTTCTTCAGTAGCGACTCAAACTACTTTTCTCCAAAGTGTGATCTGCCATCGCTTATTACAGTGTGGTTTACTCCAAAGTGTGGAAAATAGTATTCTCGAATAGCTTAATCACAGACTTAGAGTCGCAAGTTTGGGTAGCAACAGCCTCTAACCATTTTGACACATAGTCCACAACCACTACAATGTACTGATAACCCTTTGACGAGGGGAAGGGACCCATGTAGTCTATTCCCCAGACGTCAAAGATCTCAACTTCTACCCAGTCGGACAAAGGCATTTCATTCCTTTTCCTGATATTTTCGGTTGATTAGCACTCTTTGCAAACCTTCACATAAGAAGCAGCGTCCTTGAAAAGGAAGGCCAGTAAAATCTGGATGGAAGAACTTTTGCAGCAGTTCTTTCCCCACTAAGATGTCCTCCATAGGGTGAAGAGTGGCATTCTCTCAAGATTAGTGGGACCTCCTCTTCTGGTATACACCTTCTATACAAACTGTTAGAACATTTCTTGAATAGCAAAGGGTTATCCCAATAGTAGTTCCAGACATCAGACAAGAGCTTCTTTTTCTGGTTGTACTTGATGTCCAGTAGTAGCTGGCCACATGCCATGTAATTACAAATGTCCGCGAACCATGGCAGGGTTGGCTCGTCAGACTGAGCCATTAACAGAGCTTCATCACTATAGTTGTCGTTAACAGGCAACTGGTTTTCTTTGTTGCAGACTATTCTCGAGAGATGGTATGTGACTAAATTTTCTTTACCTTTCTTATCAATTATCTCATGGTTAAACTCTTACAGGAGCAGGGCCCATCTCAGCAGTTTAGGCTTTGTGTCCTTCTTCTGCATCAGGTAGTGTATGGCTCCATGGTCAGTATAGACCTTTACTTTTGCCCCTATAAGATATGATCTGAACTTGTCAAACGTGAAAATGATCGCCAACATCTCTTTCTCCGTGGTGGTGTAGTTTACTTGTGCCTCGTCTAGGGTCTGACTGGCGTAGCAAATGACATGATGTTTCTTATCCTTCGTCTGCCCTAGGACAGCTCCCACAGTGTAGTCTCTAGCATCGCACATTAATTCAAAGGGGAGCTCCCAATCCAGAGCTTGGAGAATAGGAGGGGTTACTAGGGCATCTTTCAAAGTCTAGAAAGCTTTCAAACAGTCATCAGTAAAATCGAATTCTGCATCCTTTATCAGTAGGTTTGAGAGAGGTTTTGATATCTTTGAGAAATCCTTGATGAATCTTCTATAATAACCTCCGTGACTGAGAAAACTTTGTACTCCTGTCACGGACTTTGGCGAGGGCAGCTTAGCAATGGCCTCGACTTTGCTTACATCAACTTCAATACCTTTATTAGAGACTTTATGGCCAAGGACTATGCCTTCCTGTACCATAAAATGACATTTTCCCAGTTAAGAACTAAGTTCTTTTCCTTACAACTATGTAGGACTAACGATAGGTTTTTCAAGTAGGCATCGAAATCCTTTCCATAAATAGAAAAATCACCCATAAAGACCTCTACAATGTCTTCCAGAAAGTCTGAGAACATTGAATCATGGAACGCTGGAACGTCGCAGGAGCATTGCATGGTCCGAATGACATCCTTTGAAAAGCATATGTACCATATAAGCAGGTGAAGGTAGTCTTCTCCTAGTCGTCAGGAAAAATAGGAACTTGATAAAATTCGGAATAACCGTCCAAAAAGCAAAGATACTCATGATGTGCAAGTCTTTCTAACACTTGGTCGATAAAGGGGAGAGGGTAGTGATCTTTCTTAGAGGCTTGATTTAGCTTTCGGTAGTCAATACACATCATCCATCTGGTAATAGTCCAGACAGCTACCTCATCACCTTTACCCCCCTTTACGACTGTCATTCCTCCCTTCTTGGGCACCACGTGAATCAGGCTCACCCAATTGTTGTCACTAATGGGGTATATAATGCCCGCATCTCTGATCTTTATGAATTCTTTCTTTATGACTTCTTTCAACATCTGGTTCAACTTCCTCAGGGGTTGAACAAGGGGCCTTACAGATTCTTCAAGATTTATTCAGTGCATACACAGGGCAGGGTTTAGTCCCTTAATATCATCCACTGAATACCCTATAGCTTGTCTGTGGAGCCTCAGCTCTTTAATGAGTTTTTCCAGTTGTTCTTCTATCATATTGGCATTGACTATGAAAGGATTTCTTTCTTCAGCATCTAGGAACTCATACTTCAGACCCTCCGGTAGCTGTTTTAGATCCGGATTAGGTTTTGGTACTTTCTCTTCTGCCATGGTCAATTCTAAAGAAGCATACTTTACCGATTTAGAAACTTCTTCTTCATCATTCAGATCTCCTTCATCTTGGTTCAGGTAGTCGATTATCTCAGCTACCTTGGGTTCGTTGACCTCTGAATCCTCTTCGTTCAATGCCCTCATAAGAGAACCACTGATGCGTCCTCTTCTACTTCCTCATAGTATTGGTTATAGCTGTCCACAAAGTAAGCATAATCAACCAGTGACGTTCCTTTCATTGATTCTCTCACCTTGAAATCTATGTGATCGTTCCTGACCCTCAGGGTTATCATGCCTTTAGCGACATCAATAAGTGCCCTTCCAGTCACCAATAAAGGGCGACTGAAGATGATGGGGCACTTAGGGTCCTCAACAGTGTCGATGATAACAATGTCACAAGGGATGAAGAATCTCCCTACTCTAATCGGGACATCTTCCGCTACTCCTATCAGCCTTTCGAAGGTGTGGTCTGCCAATTCTATCCTCATATTAGTCCTGACCATATTAGTCAATCCTAATCATTGTGCGAGGCTTAAAGGCATGAGGTTGATACTAGCCCCCAAGTCAGCGAGACCTTTCCTTTCAACGTTATCTCCTACCGTGAAAGGTATGGTGAAGGCCCCAGGGTCATTTTTCTTGGTTGGTAATTTAGCTTTTACGAAGGTTGTTGACATGCTGGCTAAGTGTATAGTTTCGATCCTTCCTCCTTGTCTTTTCTTCGTGACTAGATCCTTGAAGAATTTGGCATAGGTCGGCATTTCTTCTAAGGTGTCTAGAAATGGTACCTCCAAGTGGAGCTTTTTCACTGATTCCATGAACTTTTCATATCTCTTCTTGAGGTGAGCCTTTACAAGCTTGTATGGAAAAGGTAATCTTGGTGAGTACTGACTTCTCCTGGAGAAAAAATCCTCTTCAGGTCCTGACTCCCTAACTGGTGGGTGTTGTCTTTCTCCTCTAGCTGGATTTTCTACAACCTTCTCAGGCTCAGGTTCTTTAGTTCTCATCTCCTCAGGGCGCTCTATTGTCCATCCCGATCTGAGGGTTGCCATCTTGGCAGACTTTGTGCTAGAAGGAATCTTCCCCAAAGGGTTCTTTATGAGCTCAGCCAATTGAGCAAGTTCTTGGTCTATTTGACGTTGGTGCATTTGCATGTCTGCCATTTGGACTTGCATAGTATTCAAAATGCCTGAGTGGGATACTGCACTTTATGCAAGTTGATTATTTACTGTGTCATGTCTTTTGACGATGTCAAAAAGTTGCCCGACTAAGTCTGGCTGGCTATTACTCTTGGTATGACTTTGTCCTTAATCTTGCCCTTACCATTGGCTTGTGTTAGCAGCTTGACGGGGTTGATACATCCCCTGACCTTGATAATTGGTTTTCTTTGTCTGGAACATGTTGGTCTTGGCATACTGTCCCTGTCTACATCTCTTCTCAAAGCCAGGTGGTGGCTTGGGTGGGTTGTTCAACTGATGCGAGTTCTCTGCGGCATCCTAGTTGCCATAACTGAAGCCCGGATGGTCCGACCTCTTGAAGTTGTCATAGGATACGTTTGCAGCTTCATCCTCCTCTGAATCACTTTCACTTGACCCTTCAGGTCGAGTATACACGCAGTTATCTACTCCATGGCCTCCTTCACCACAGGTGACACATTTCATTACCTTCTCTATATGCTTCTTACATTTTCCTCCTGACTCCTTTAGCTGTCTGACACCTGTAGCTATCTTCTGTATCTGAGATGTGATCACCTCCAGAGCCTTTGACTCAATTGATGGCCCTTCATTGGCGGCTTTCTTTGCATAACCTCTGTCTGTCCTATCATACTCATCCCCAGCTTGAAGTTCGGCCATGTTCTCAATGATCTTTTTGGATCTACTAGGCTTCTTCCCAAGAAAGTCGCTTCCTACAGTTGCATTTAGCGATACTCTCTCTTTAGGAGTTAGGCCATTCTAGAACATTGTTATCAGAAAACCCTTCTTGTAATTGTGGTGATCACAGTCCCTCTAATACTCCTAGTATCTCTCCCAGGCCTCATGCAGATTCTCTTTTGGTTTCTATGTGAAAGATGTGATCTTCTGCCTACTCCTGACAGTCTTTTCAGTAGGGTAGAACTTGTTCATGAAAGCCTCTGCTAAAGCATTCCATCCATTTAGGGATTGATGTGGCAGTCCAAGGTACCATGACAGTGCCTTTTCCTCCAAAGAGAAAACGAAACCCATGTAGTAGATCACTTCTTGCGGTACCCCCCTCATTTTGATGGTGTCACATATATTTTTGAAAGCATCGAGATGATGATAAGGGTTGTCATTCTTGGAACTCCCTCGAAAGCTCTTATTCTGGATCATAGAAATCACATCGGGCATGATCTCGAAGTTTGCAGCATCGAACCTTGGGATTACCACAGGGCATCTGGAGTTGTTGGCTTTTGTGGCTGCCAACTCCCGAAGAGTCTTTTCTTCCTCTTCGGAATCTTCACTGCCACAGTCCCTGCGATTTCTCTCTTGATTGTGGTGGTTCCTTCTATGCCTGCGGTGATGACGATGCCCCTCATGGTGTTGATCATCCTCAGGTTGTTCTTGTTCTTCATAAAGATGATCGTCATTGTAACGGTCATTTCTATCTTCATCGCTTCTTCGAGGAGGTGGGTGTGGTCCAATTCTCGCATTCCACTCGTCTGCAGAAAGGGGTGGTTCCACGCGAGGTGGCATGATGAATGAAGTTAAATTGAACAAATTCTTCTCCCAGGTACCTGAACAGAACGTACGATCAAGTTAGAAAACTAGGCTTGATAAAGTGAACTATTCTTCACATATTCAGGTTAGAAGGCTTAAAGTAGCGGTGTTGTCAAGCTTATTTCTAAGCTTGAGGCACGGGAGTATAGTAAGTGGACTTGAGTTCTTTAACAGTACTATTTTGCCTCGTCCCCGACAACAGTGCCAAAAATTTGACCAGCCTAAATCACTCGTCCGAAAAGAGCGGATTAAAGTAGTCATACTTTTAAAGAAATAACCCGACTCTCAGGCCCCCGCAACGATAACGGGGTCTGATGTAGCGATCGGGGTCGAACACAGGGACAAGGTTGGTAGTGCTAAGAACGTAGAATCAACACTCTATACTCCGGTATAAAAGAGGATTAGAAGGTGTTCCCCAAGGAATGGCAACTTGAAAATAAGAATAATAAAACCAAAGAAGTAAAAGAAAATGAACTATAACGAGAATATGGGAAAACTCAGATCGGGGTTCACCTAACCAAAACATCCCTGCAACAAGCATACTATCTCTCTCTCCTATATACTCATATCAAAATTATAAGCAATCCATAAATACGCCTATTCCACTCTCTCTCGAGATGAGGGTAGGACTAGGCTTAAAAGAAGCCTCTCTCTCGAGATAAAAACTCAAAAACCTCACAGCAAAATGTATGGTTTAAAGCATTTAGCAATTCAACACTCTCGTGCATTCATTCTACTCCATGTCATGGGATAAAAGCAATATTACTCTCTCGAGATATCAGCAATCAAACATCACAAGATGATAGCTAAACATACAAGAAAAGCATTTAAAGCAAGTGCATGGGGACAATTTTTATATGAGTATGTATATTTAGACAAGAAAGGATAGACATGCTGCAATAAGGAAATATCATCAAGAAAAAGAAAAATAAACCAAAAGACTATCTCCAACAAGAGTTATAAGAAAGATGATGGTTTTAGGGTTTTAGCAGTTTTTAGGAGTTTTGCGCAACAACTTTTGAGGAGTTAAAACTTATTGTTAAGGCAAGGCACGAAGGAAGAAAACTTAGGAATAACAAGCGACAGCGGAAAACATCCAGCACCCTCTTCTCTCAAGGAGGGTACCTCCAACTAAATGCCAACACCCTCTCTCAAAGGTAATGAACATAGGTTGGAGTGGGAAGGCAAACCAAAGCAACCCCAACCCTAGGTACTCTCGTACTCCCGGATTAGACCAAGCTCAAGAGTTACAACATCCTTCTCTCGAAGGAGTTGAAACGGGAAACACGATTCGATAGCTAGTCAAAACATGATCCAAAATACAAGCTAGAGCTTAGATGCTATATAAGAAATCATCCAACAAAAGGGAACCAAACACAGAACAATAGGTATTAAATTCCACAGATTCTATAAGCATAGATATTGTGACAACCCATAATTTTAGGGTTTCAATACTGGATATGGTATTTGAAGTTCATTAATATGATTTGAATGATTTATCCCATCAAAAATTAATTTACTTGTATTTGAGGAATAAGGTTGAATGTCTAATACAAGATAGTGCATTTGACTAAGATGGACAACACTTATAGTGATGATCAATATGACTTAATAATGTACATGTGGGTACTTACAAGTTAGGCTTTCAATCAATGCCTTTTATGACTCCCAAAAAAAATCGAGCTTGCAGTGTGACTTTGTAGTAATAGGAGTCATTCGATATGCATTGGAGGTGATACACCTATACATGAGCCTTTTTGGAAGGACCAAAACATGCGATTAAACATTGGAGTTTGGTGTCAATCTTTGCTAGAGGGTGGACGAAGTGATGATAAACCAATTATTAAATTTAGATGAATAAATTTTGCTTTTATGATAAGTTAATTAGGTTTAGATAATCAATGCATTCAAGACTATGGTTGCTAGGAGATAATGATAGGCATGACATTGATATGTCATGCGGCCTCTATGACTATGGGTACGCTGGTTTAGTTATAACGCCTCTACAGTGCTGAGGTGTGGCCTAATCTGGGTTGTCCACATTAGATCTAATGATGAAGACTTTGTCTTCTACCCCCGTATTTCGTGGACAGTAGCTACAGATTGTTCCCCACTTCTCCTCCGATTCTTGAGGGATGTTAGTTGATTCCATGCACATTGTTGGTTTTGTATGGTTGATATCTACTGGATGAGTCCAAGTTTTAGGCGATGAGGTGTCTTAGATAAGGAATGCAAACACTTACTCCACACTCATTCTCCACCGATACACCAGTAGAAGCCCAGGAGTATGGAAGCAGAGAGGTCTTCTCGTGATATTTCTAGAAGGATAAGAGCACCACCGCAACCTTGCAAGGTCGTAGGATGATTGAGAAAGATCTGTAGGAGTTCGAAGCTTGCTGATGAACCCGGTTTTCTACCTAGGGAAGATTTGAAGGTTGGGGTCATGGATACCGGTCTCGCCACCACCTGGGAATGAATGGTTGGAGTCTATGGGACCAAGACGGAGCTCCCTGTGTCGATATTGATGGACAAACACCTCTGAGAAGCAGAAGCCTCTTTTCCGCCGCCCAACCTGTCTGTGAGAAAGGGGCTAGCCGAGGTCGGGGAATGGGTATGAAGCACTTGTGACTAATTTGAAAACCTGGACTCAAGGGAAATATGACCTATAGCTCCTCCACAACGCATTTGTCAGTTGTGTAGATGATGGCGGAGGTCCAGAAGGTCTCCGGCGTGAGGTTACAGCCGCGGAATCTCCCCTTTTCTTCTGCCTTGCAGTGGTGGTGCAATCGGTAGACCACTGGGGTCCATCCTCTCCGATTTCTAGTTGAAAATCCAAAAGGCTGGAGATTGGCAGCAGGGAGATCCTTCATGTCTTGCAGTATCGAGCCTCGTCAGAGAGTTAGCACAGGCGGCGCCCTACTCTAGAGGATAGAGATTCAGGCTCCTAGTCCTAGAGGCTATGCAGACCACGTGCGAGAGAGAAATAATGGATGTCGATGACCCAGCCAACGCACATGAGCCAGAGCTCACCAGAGATCAACACTGAGATGCCTCCTCCTTCACAAAAGATGGAGGAGCGGCTATTGAGAACTCATGATCGGGGGTGCAGCGCTGAGATCGTGATCGTAGGACAAAGATGAGAGTGTTGGGTTCACCAGATAAATCAGACTAGATTCAGACCAGAGACCAGACCACCCAGTCCAGTCTTGAACCCAGTTGGCTCAAGGAAGGAGCAGCGCCACTTTGGGGACATGTGGCAAATAATGATAGGCTCACATAGGTAAATATCCAGAAAACACTTAGATCTTATATAAATCATAATAAATATCTCCCTTGGCCAAATAATTCCCTAAAAATACCCCTAGACTCATAAAAATATTCTATACATTACTAGATCCTTAGATCAGGCTTTTAAAGCACAACTACTAATAATATTTTATTTAGATGATAATGCTTCATTTAAATGGTATAATTAGAAAATGATTGAGACTAAATATGACAAAAATAAGTTTGACCTCTGATATCATCTATAAACTAAATGTGGACTCCTATCCTAATATTATTGAACAATTTTAGGCCTATCTGAAGGACTGAGCGGAAAGGACTCATAGACCTCTAACTAACAATGTACTACCTTCTAAGTACTTGGGTGATACGATCCTTCAGCTTCCTCATGCTGACGTTGACCTAAAAAATGTTTCAGTAGGTTGGTGAGCTACTGGCTCAGTGAATAGAATTTCACCCAACCATCACAGATAACTCATTTATGTTTATTATTTGGAATAATATGCAAGAAATACTACACTAAGAAGGTCTAAGCAATATAATTTAAACAACAGAAGCTGTCAACATCTCATTATGATAATAATTGATGCAAGGTTGTAGATACAATTAATTAACAGAAAATACTAAAATTTCACTTAAAGAACTACTGTTGTGAAGCTAACTCGTATCTTTCATAACTTTCTAAACTTATAAAAACTCTGTGAACCTATATGAACATATTTAGTCTTATGCACTGATCATATGCAGTGTACTCTACATATGAAGACTCGTAGTGAACTACGATCCCACCGTACAAGACTTAGCCGACACCCCGGGATAGCTAAGTCTGATTGCTATCCTGGTCTACTGCAGGAACCCTGGCTCCCTGGCCTCGGCATCCTATGGTGCCGTAAACTGGACTCCTCCTCTAAGATGAGTACACAGGTGGAGGGTCTGAGACACTCTATGGGCCTCAACTTGGTATGCTTTGTGGGTACCTCTGGGTTACCAACAGGATGTCCGATTCAGGTTGGATAACCTATTTTCTCTTAGGAGACTTCCTCAAGGGCTTTGTCTCCCCGCACGCTCTATGGGTGCGTTCTGACCCCTGTATACTGGTCGCACCACCAGGGTAGGTCGTTTCATCCCTAAGGCGCGTACCTCACATAGGGATTCTACGGTGTCAAGGCCCTTAATCTAATATTTATTATTCTAGAAAAGCTCTTACTACAATGCATCTCTCTCTTACTTGTTCTTAGTTTTGGTATCTCTATGGTACCTCATCTATTTAATTGCGGTTCAAATCACAATACGATATCATTCTAAAATTGACAAAGCATTATACTCAAAAAATACTAAGTAATCCATATACCATGCATGTTGGCAGATTGAAAATTCATAAATAACCCAAACTTATGTCAATTTGGCACATATACACTGAATTCATGCAATTGAACATCGTATTGCACTGATAAGAGTAATTACTTCACATATGAAAATTCATTAGTAGAATTTGTCAATTATCTGAAATTTCTCAAAAAATGTGCACATTAACCCTAATCCTGGTTTGTGCATCACATAACTCAATTAAGAGTTACTTACGTATCATAACACGAATTATTAACAATAATTGAGAATCTCTAATAATATCTCAGAAAAATGTGCCAATTCATGTAAATATTAATCCATTCACATTAAACATAACATGGAGAATTCAACTAGGGTTTCATTGAATATTTTCATGTTATCGTACTTTCTTTGAAACCGTGCATCTGATAATTTACTAAAATCATATAACCTGGGTTTATACCCAAACTGTACTGATATTGGTCGCTTGATACTGATTTCGATATTTAAACTGAGCAATTTAGGTTTCGATGAACCATGTAAATTCATTGGTCCAAATCACACTGTTTGGAAAATAAACTAGGTCATATAAAAGCATAAAGATACAGTTTGTGAAATAAAAAGTCAGGCGTCACCAAATACTGCACGACACCTGATAACTACTGTTATCTGCGAAAAATGCACATTTAACTGAAAATTTCCAAACACCAGATGCTAGGTGAGTGAAATTCTACTCACAGTGGTTTGGGATGTCCGGATTCATCCGGAAATGCATACAGAGCCTGTTTCTAGGCAAATTTTGGGTTGTCTTCAACCTTTGATTTTCCATGTTCACGGTCTAGCTACAACAGCAGCTTATAGCTAAGGTCAGGTGACGGAAGGGACTTGATTCATGGCTGAACTAGCTGAGAATCCCATTGGAACTTCAAGTTCAAGCTCCACGGCACCATTTCCTGGTGCTGGCCGTCCCAAACGAGCTCCTGGATGATGGCCGTACACAGCAGCTAGCTGTTGCAAGCTGGCCGCCCAAGCAACAGAGTGAGTTGTTGGTTGGTAGAGGAAGAAGAAGAGGTAGGGAGGAGGAAGAAGAAAGGAAGAAGAGGTAGATACGGCCAACGCCATTGCTAAATCAGGCCAAGGAAAATCATCTGCCCGGCCATTCTCCTCCCCTTTCTCTATGGGTCGTGTTGCTATAGTGCACCACCCAAAGAAAGTGATTGCTAGAAGAAGATAAGGGAGAAAGAAAGGAAAAAGGAAATTTAAAGCTAAAACTTGGAAAAAGTTGCAGACCAAACCCCAGAAATTGAAATCGTCTTATCTTTTGCCTCGTAGGTCCAAATCAATCGATTTCTTTTGCAACTTCTCAAGAATGAGATCCACTAAAACCGCAAGGCATAAAAGTATGCTAATTATCTTGTCTCAACTAATCAAAACACTAATCGCATCTTAATAACTTACTTAACTTAAATCACCACATGAGCACTTAACTTATCTCAATTAACTTAATGATGTAGTTATCATGATAGTTGCTAGTTAACATTGAAATGGGTCATAACAGGTATCGTGAATAGGTCTTGGGTATCGGCCATAGCAAGTGGTATCGGTCATAGCATGTTGATATCGGCCATAACATGTTGATATCGGCCAAGTGAAGTGATATTGGCCACAAGTGAAAGGGATATCGGCCACAAGTGAGGGCATATCGTACATGATTAGTGAGGTATCATGCAAGGTTCTAAGGAGAAAGAAGGATCTCAAATCCTAACCCTATGGTAAGGCCATGATCATCTTCAACCTTGGATTGAAGCATGGATCTAGGGTTATGATCTTCCTTTCTTTTCTTCTTCACTAAGTTCTTTACTATGGTGATTCCCTGTATATGAAGGAGTTGTGAACAAGCCTTGGACTTTTGATAAGTCATCTTCAACCTTAGGAACGTGAATCTTTGGATCTTGGAGCTTTGAAGTTGTTCTTGAGGTGGGTTATATAAGTTGAACCCAATCATGTTATTGTTCACCATCTTTCTTGCTATATTGATGATCTACTTTTAATTCCGAACTTTTATAGAATACTTGATATCTCTATGAGTTCTAGTAGTTGCTTAGACCTGTTATCCTGGTACTAAAACAAGTAGAATGAAGGTCTAGAGCTTGAATATGATGGTATCACCTTATAAAGTGATATCGGGTTCAATCACATAAGCAAGCACCTCTAACCCGATATGGTGATGCACCTACACCACTTAAACGATATGGATATGAGTTTATACTTCCTTGCATGATATGGTGATGTAGTATACACCTTTTGCACGATATGAGGTCAAGCATACACCTCTTTCCCCAAGATAGTGTGAAGCACACAGACACCTCTTTGCTCCATATGGTGTGAAGCACACACACACACACACACCTCTTTGCCCGATATGGTGTAAAGCACACATGCACCTCTTTCCCAATATGGTAAGCACACATACACCTCTAAGGTGATATGGTAAGCACACATACACCTCTAAAGTGATATTGTAAGCAAGCATACACCTCTTGTCTGATATGGTAAGCACACATACACATCTAAAGTGATATGGGTAGCAAGCATACACCTCTAAACCGATATTGGGTTAAGCATACACCTCTTGTATGATATGGTGTTGAGCACACATCTTTAACAAGATATGGTGGGTAACCCAATACACTAGATGACAAAAGTGGTAAGGTGGTTAATACCCTAGAACATGTTATGGCCAATACACTAAAGTATGGTGTGGCCAATATCTTCAAGTGAGGTGAGGATGTTACACCCATGAATGGTGAAGGTCATACACCATATAATTGGTAAGGTTGATACCTTGATGGGTAAGGGTATGAAGGATATGATGATGTTTAGCTCAATATACACCTAACCCAATACATGTGTTAAAATTGACATACATGATTCAACTTGATACACCTTGTACAGGTGAGGGTAAAACACTCTTAGGAGTGATGAGTGTAACACCAAGTAATGGTGTGGTTAATACCTTGATAGGTGAAACACCTAAAGTGGTTGATAATGGTATATCAACAATGCCTTAACTCGAGATAAGTCCATATCACTTGATGATAGTTGGATAATTCAAATGTGTGACTTATGGCCAATACACTACAGGATAAATGTGATGAGTTAGTGCATAAAGTATTAGGATGGGAAATACCCTAATATAAGATAAGTTGATGAACTTAAGTAAGTTAAAAGTGATGAGGGAAGTGATACATTAAGACATGATAAATATCACATCCAGCACCTCAAGGTTGATACACCTTGATGCACCTTAAATCCAATATACTTGGATGAGTAACACATGAAGTGTGTCATGTCAATTCTTACATTGAGATGTAATGAGTTTAATGCACTTTGATAAGTGTAGGCTAACATACCTTGAGAAAGGGTTAAGCCAAGATAATAAAGTATGATGTACTCAATATCCTAGTGAGGATGAGAGAGAAACTCATACTTTGTGTTGTTAATCATTTAATGGTAAATGATGAGAATAAATAAGTATGATTGAATACTTATGATATCAATGTATGTTCCTAGATGTGTGGAGCAATGAATTAGGGTTTGGATTAATAATATGAACTTAAAACCCTATTTGGCTATAAAGGGAAACCCTAACCCTAATAATGGGAAGGTTGTATTTCTCTTATTGAATAAGCCTTGTAAAGCATGTCAAATACTTGTATAATAAGTATAATGTTTATGTGGTCTGATGACCTAAAAGATAATTGTTTCCTAGTGAGAGGTGACAAGATGTTTAAATGGGCCTTGTGAGCCATGTGAATAATTGTTGCCTAGTGAGAGGTGACAAGATGTTTAAATGGGCCTTGTGAGCCATGTGAATAATTGTTTCCTAGTGAGAGGTGACAAGATGTTTAAATTGGCCTTGTGATCCATGTGAAATACTTGTGCAACAAGTGTGATGAATACCTTGGTCTGAGGACCTAGAGGTAATAGTTACCTATTACAGAGGTTACAATTCTATGTGGTGATCTAAGGGTTTGAATACCCAGATCTAGTAATCATGGTAATGATGATGTGAAGGGATGATGATTCCCAGTAACATGATAAGGGAGTGAGATCCCAAGTGTTATGTATCCAAATGTGTTTTAAAGATTTGAAAAGTACTTGATAGATGTATTACACCTTTCTTTGTAGAAATTATAGTGATTAATGCTTATAACTTGTTTGATGCTAAAAGAATGATGTAATGCACTTAATATATCATTAGAAACTATAACATGTTGCCCTACCCATAGATCCATCAGCATCAAGATTTGCTGATTTGCTGAATGGTGAAATGGGTTTCTCGCAATATCACTCGGAGTTTATATTTTAATATGTGGGGGTGCAAGTATAAACAGACGTCCATGTGTGAGCCGATCCCCTTACGAACTCAAAATAAATGGGGATTTGGCTATATGCCATATCCTAGATCAGGTGTGACTATGATCGTAGACTCTATGTTGAGAATGGTGAACTAGCATGTGGCTCAGAGTATGGCTATATGCCATGACTCAGTAATTTCATAATTGGGGATGGTTGTTAGTAGATGTTCCCCTAAGAGAGTACATGTTGATGCAGTAGCTCTGAGCAAAGATGCCTTGTACCCTGGCATGCTCCATTTGTAGATTGACATGAGATGTCACTGCTAGTAGTCTCATACTGACTGAGATAGATGAGGTCTTGGCCGCCGGCTCTTCCATTGACCTTGTATGGCACCGACTTGTGAGAAGTTTGTGGTCGGTTGGAGATGAACGCGGTATACTTCATCTCCTCAGGGCATAAGTGTGATTGTAAAATATGATCAGCCGTGTAGCATATTTGCTTAAGGATCGAATACGGAAAACATTGTTTAATGCGCAATTCAGTTATACATCTTAGCTTGATAGATGTTATTTATGTTTCTTTACATTCCTTGTAAAGTAGATATATGGTTTATTACTTTACCATGGGTACATGCATCATTTTCCTTAAGTAAAGAGATTACTTTGACATGTTCATATAATGATTAATCATGCAAGTTAATATAAAAGAACCTCTACTCAGTTTTATAATGCTTATCTATGATAATAATATGGTCGGTGGAGAGTTATATCTCTCACTAGGACAATTGTCTCACCCCGGGGATCCACAATTTTTAAGTGGACGTGCACGAGGTGGTAGAGACCTTTTTGCAGAGGAGGAACAACATTTGGGGCAACAGTAACAACTCAGGTTAAGTGTACTGTCTGTCATGTCTTGTAGATAGAAGTCCTATGTGTCTTCTTTGTACTCTCAGGTCCTTAGAGTCGGTTCGTAATGGTTTCATGAACGATCTGAGATTTTGGTTTGTATGCCTCAAGGTTTTATGTTGCTTTAGTACATGTGTTGATAGAGCAACTGTTAGATGTTGTCCTCAAGATGAGATTAAACGATGTTTGTACAATGTGAATCATGATATGTATAAGATTTGGATCTTTCAATAAGAATTTTCTGGAAGAGGATCTCCTTGCAAAATGGTCTTCCATTTTAGTGATTTTTGTTAATCTGTTGTTTATGATATTTTTGCATTATTAGTAATGATTTGGTTGTTAGTTTGATGGTGTTCGTTACAATCATAGTCCAATAAGTGGGCATTTACTATCTCATATCCCCACATCGCCCCTAACCACAACCACACAATCCACATTTGATGTCTCATCCCCCTAGGAGAACTGGAAAGAAATAGTCATCTTCTTTAGATGGGAACAAGAGAACCCATTGTCGGGAACATGGAATTTTAGAATGGAGTTAATTTTCTAAGATATTCATGACAATAAATTTTGAACAGTGTCTAAGAATAAATAAAAAATTGTGCAAGAAGAAACATGAGATGTTACCATCAATTGATCAAATAACAATGAAAAATCCCCCCATGTTGAAACAAATATAGACGAACAAAGAATGATAAGTACTCTTCAATTGGGATTGTAAATCCATCCTACCACCAAATTCTTAAAAAAAAAGTGTGGTGTCCTCCCACTCAATGCATCCATTTGACAAATGGAGCTTTTCTTTCTCAAAAGAAGAAAGGAAATGCTTTAATTTCTTCTATGAGTGCTATTTATAGGCTTTTAATAGGAGGGAACCTTGCTCGAGTATGCCCACTTAAGAAAGTTGGTGGTTGTGGTGTGCCTCACTATGTAACCCTAATGCTTTAAGATTGGGTGTGTGATAACCTCCCATTTTGTGACGTTATCTTATTAGTTCTCCTTAATTTTCCATACTCTTTCTTAGATAAATTAGATAGAATCATTAACTTTTTACTTTATTGCTGATACACCAATAAACTAACTTCTCTTCTTTATCATTACAGGAAAACACAAAAAAAATTACAAAGACTCCATACGGTCCCAAGACCGCATGAAGGCCATACGGTCCCAAGACCGCATGAAGGCCATACGGTCCCAAGACCGCATGAAGGTCATACGGTCCCAAGACCACATGAAGGTTATACGGTCCCAAGACCGCATGAAGGCCATACGGTCCCAAGACCGCATGAAGGTCATACGGTCCCAAGACCGCATGAAGGTCATACGGTCCCAAGACCGCATGAAGGTCATACGGTCCCAAGACCGCATGAAGGCCATACGGTCCCAAGACCGCATGAAGGCCATATGGTCCCAAGACCGCATGAAGTCCATACGGTCCCAAGACCGCATGAAGGTCATATGGTCCCAAGACCGCATGAAGGCCATGTGGTCCCAAGACCGCATGAAGGTCATACGGTCCCAAGACCGCATAAGACTAAACGATCTCAGAGACCGCATAAAGGCAAACGGTTTGAGAACCCCAAACAGTCTCAAGACCGTTTGGTCTCAACTTAAGCCTATAAATAAGACCCCAAGGGTCACCTCAAAGGGGAGAATTCTCAGACGTTGAAAGGCTGCCCCAATCGTTCCAGAGCTCCTGCCACTTCCATCCTCCGCCCTGAGGCTGTCGATCTGAGATCCATACTCCATCCTGAAGTTGGTTTCTCCTTCTTTGCTAAGAAGGTGGGAAGAGGAGACCTCCTCATCGTGCAACCTACGAAGACTGGTGGATCGTTTCTCTCTCTCCCCAAGGAGTTGACTTTCCCCCCTCCTTTGTGGGGATGATGCTCTCTCTCTCTTCTCGCCTCCTTCTTGGTCCTAGTCATGAGGGAGTAGTCTTCTTCACTAGGGTGCAGGGAGTAGCCCCGCTACCCATACTTTCATATCATGTAAAATGTAATCCTTAGGTTGTAATAGAGAGTTCTTATCTTTGTTAGTTCGACATCAAACGATTAATGAATGCATGTTGCTTGATCTCCAACTTGTATTATCCTTTATCTTTTAGTATGAATTGTCTACGGTTGTACTATTAGATTCGAAACTCGTTTGCGTGTTGGTTCTTGGTGCATGTATCCACCATGCATCTGTTTCGGTATCCAGAAGTGTATCTCAAGAAGTGGAGTAAACTCACTATCATCTGTTGCACTTTCATACTATGAAATGGAATCAGTTGACGTATGGAAGTGCAACCTTGGTATGTCGAGGAACACACTTTGCGAGGGGAATGATGCAAAGTAATGTGACCATTTCTTCGGGAATGGCTGGCGTTGCAACATTCCCGCACTTCTTGTAGCTAGATTATCCGAAAGGAGGCTAGGTCTACAAGGATACTAACTAACCGAACTCTTTTTGCAGGTTAAGTTTTGCTTTGCATGTGTTGATCGATGTGTAGTGGCGGTGAAAAACCGATTACACCCTAGTGATCTTTCATCATTGTTAACAACCTAGATTTACTTGCTTTCTTTACTTTACTTGCACTTAGCTTAAAAACAACCCAATCAACCTTTTGATCTAAATACCAACTATTGAGTGATTAAGTGAAATTCAAACGTTTTCCATCTTGTTGGCAACAACAAGACCGTTGTCTCGAGGATTCGACCCTTAACTATACTGCGATAAGACTTCCACGTATCCTAGCATACGTGGGTGGAGTTTTAACTTAGTATAAGCAAGGCTAAACTTAGAGATCTTCTATCTCTAGGATTTTTAGTGGTGCACGCAACTCCACGTAAGTGGAGGCTCCATCAAAAATTGGCGCCGTTGCCGGGGACAACGGAATGTTCTAATTTTGTTTAGTACCTTGTTAGTTGGTTAGGATTTTACACTTTCTTTTAACCATTACTCCAAATCTTCTTGATTTCTTTGTTTCTCTTCATCATCTAAACGTGTGAATTTCCTTCTACTCAGGTAGAAAATGTGTATGCAAACTCCGCATCACATCAGATTCTCCCCTGAACCAGAGTACGACTCTGAGGTAGAAAGAAGTTTCCATCGAAGGATTAGACTTAATCGCCAAAGAGCCAGACATATGGCTGAGGAGGAACGCCTCATTGCAGAAAGAGTCAACGCCGCCATAGTTGCACAACGAGCACAACTCATTGCCGAGATTCGAGCTGAGGAACAAGCCCGCATCCAAGCTGAGAATGTTGCTGCTCAATTAGCGCTAAGAAACAAGCAACTTCGGGACTACGTAGTCCCAAAGAATTATGAAGATGATCACCCAGTCCGACCACCGATTATTAACATACCAAACTTTGAAATCTGGACGCAATGGATCCAGATCATTCAAGGCATCTCTTTCTCTGGAGGACCTGGAGACGATTGCATGGATCATCTTAAGAGATTCAAGTCACTCTGCCGCCTTGTACCTCAAGTGGGAGTTGCCTTGGAGGCAATAATGTTACACCTCTTTCACTTCACCTTATCTGGAAGAGCACTAAGTTGGTACAATGTTTTAGATAGGCACCCTATTATCACTACTTGGACCCCCTTAGAAGAAAAGTTTCTTGAGAAATTCTTTCCACCTTCACTAACCTATGAGATCAGGGGACAGATTAACCACTTTGCCCAACTACCCGGAGAAACACTTGTGGAAGCTTGGGAAAGATTCAAAGAACTCCTGAGAAAGTGCCCTCATCATGGAATATCTCAAAATCAACTAATAGAAACATTCTATAGAGGAGTAAGTGATGATATCAAGCAATTTTTAGACTCCTCATCTGGAGGACTCTTTATGAGAAAGAACTATGAAGTGCCTGGAATATAGTTATGTTAGGGGCCGAGAACCAATCCAATTGGGGAAGGTCGTCTAACCAATCTAAGGGAGTCCTTAAAGTCTACAAGGCTGAAGAATCCATGGAACTCAAGGCCATTGCAGAAGCCTTAAATACTATTGCTACTAAGCAACAAGCTCTCGAAACTTCTTTTGGAGAATACGACAAGAAGAAAAGCTCCCAATTTCAACAAGTAAAAGCAGCTACTGGAACTTGCGAAGCTTGTCATGCATCTGATCATCCCACATTATCATGTGGTCTGTTATACAACGTTATGATGGATCTACAACCACCAGTGCCGCAATATGAACCCATTATTGAACATCCCGAGGACCAAATGCCAGAGCAAGTCAACTCCATTCACTCAATACCTGGCCAGGTGTATTACAATCCAGACAAACCAAGAAACCACCCTGGTTTTCAATACGGGAATCCTGCAGGGACTGCCAATCCACAACAACAGACACAAGGTGGATCTTTCAATAGACAACCACCAGGATTTCAGAATAACTTCAACCAAAATCAAGGGAATTATAGAAATGGGTTCCAACGATCCAATTATCCTAGGAATCCCTCTTACCAATATACCCCTCAAGGACTGCACCCACAGCTGCAACAACCTCAGTTGTAACAGCCACAACAACCGCAGTTAACAGCACCCCCACAGCAACCACAAGGGCAACAAGTCACTCAATATCAACAGAGGAGTGCCCCTCCCCAACCATCTGATGAAATTTCTTTGATTAGACAGATGCTACAGTCTCAGCAAACCATGCTTGCAAACCAACAGGCTCAACAAAAGGTTGTAGAGGTCCAATTAGCACAGATTGCTGCTCAGTTAAAACCACCAGCAGGTACCTTAGCTGGGCAACCAGAGGCAAACCCAAGGCATGACCAAAATAGACCTGAGCAACTGAATGCTGTCACCACAAGGTCTAGTCGTGTCCTTCCTGATACCACTAGAATCATCCATGATGATGATGTAGTAGTTATTCTTTCTTCAACAGAAAGCTCAACCAATGAAAAGGAAAAACCTACTACAACTACTGAAAGAGAAAAAGAAAAGGAACCAATGCCAGAAGTTCCACCCAGAATTCCTTATCCGGACAGGCTGAAAGGAACCAAAATGGACACTAGGTTCCAGAAATTCAAAGGAGCTATGAAGAAACTATACATTGATATACCATTCCTCGATGCTCTTTCCGAAGTGCCCGCTTGGGCTAAATACCTGAAAACCCTTCTATCAAGAAAATACATGATAGAAGAGCACGAAACAGTGAAACTAGCTCAGACCACTTTAGACATTCTGCTTAACAAAATGCCAAAGAAAAAGAAGGACCCAGGTTCCTTTGGTATTTAGTGTTCTATTGGAAATGGCTCCAGTAAGAAGGGCTTAGCAGATTTAGGGGCAAGTATATCCATCATGCCTTACTCTATGTGTAAAAGATTAGGTTTCACTGATTTGCTACCTACGACAATGACAATTCAGTTAGCCGACTCTTCCATATCTGCTTCCCTTAGAATCATTGAAGATATACCTGTCAGGATAGGAATGAATTCTTATATTCCGTGCGATTTCATTATTATGGACATACAAGAAGACCTAAGATACCCGATAATCTTCGGCAGACCTTTCCTAGCTACTGCCCGAGCGCTTATCGATGTAGAAGCAGGAACTATTATCTTGAGACTTGGGAAGGAAGCTTTTTAGTTCAGAGTTCTTAATAGCATGAAAGGTCCAAGCATTCAAGAGGAAGTTTTTCTCCTGGATGCTATATATCAAATGTCCCAATTAGAAATGTCTGAACCCTCTGATGAATTGGAAAATACCTTGACTAATCCGGAAGTAGAATTCTCAGCAAATGAACTAGTGCAACAATGCCTTCAATACTTAGAAAAATTTGAGGAAGCCCCAACGGCCACCTTTGAAGAACTTAAGGCTGTCACCATTATAGAAGCAACCGAGCCACCTAAGGCTCCTGAAATGAAAACCCTACCCGAGGGACTCAAACATGTCTTTCTCGACAACGAGAAACTTTATCCAGTGATTATCAGCTCCACTCTGGAAGTAGACCAAGAAGACAGACTTCTTGATGAACTAAAGAGACACAAGAAAGTTATCGGATATAAGATGACTGACTTGACGGGTATAAATCCAGCCTTTTGCATGCACAGATTGCCCATGATGGAAGATTTCAAACCATCAAGGGAACATCAAAGAAAGTTGAACCCTAATCTCAAGGAGGTAGTTCGTCTCGAGGTTCTCAAACTTCTGAAAGCAGGCATCATCTACCCAATCTCGGATTCTCAATGGGTAAGTCCCGTGCAGGTGGTCCCTAAAAAAGGGGGGACCACTGTTGTTCTTAATGACAAAAATGAACTGGTACCTACTAGAACAGTAACTGGGTGGAGAATGTGCATTGACTACAGAAAACTTAACAAAGCAACAAGGAAAGATCATTTCCCCTTGCCCTTCTTGGATGAAGTTCTCGAACGACTCGCTCACCAAAAACTTTTCTGTTACCTTGACGGATATTCAGGATTTTACCAAATCCCAATCCATCCTGAAGATCAAGAAAAAACCACTTTCACCTTCCCTTTTGGAACATATGCCTTCAGAAGGATGCCTTTCGGGTTATGTAATGCACCCGCAACCTTCCAAAGATGTATGAACGCTATCTTCTCCGGATTAACAGAATCTATCATGGAAGTCTTCATGGATGATTTTTCCGTATACGGAGATTCTTTCGACAACTGTTTACTCAATTTAGGAAAAGTCCTGCAAAGATGTGAGGACACCAACCTGATCTTGAACTGGGAAAAATGTCACTTTATGGTCACTGAAGGTGTGGTCCTAAGACATCGAGTAAGTAGTAAAGGGATTGAAGTGGATAAAGCAAAGGTAGATGTCATCTCAAAGCTAACTCCACCTAAATACATCAGAGGAGTCAGGGCATTCCTTGGTCATGCAGGATTCTACAGGAGATTTATAAAAGATTTTTCAAAAATAGCAAAGCCAATGACTCACCTGCTGACCAAAGAAGTTGATTTTATATTTGACCAAGAATGCATTAATAGCTTCATAACTCTGAAGAATGCCCTTATCTCTGCCCCTATTCTAAGAGCTCTTGACTGGTCTCAACCGTTTGAAATTATGTGTGATGCTAGCGATTATGCTATAGGGGCAGTCCTTGGTCAAAGGATGGACAAAAAGCCTTACGTCATATATTACGCCTCCAAGACTCTTGATGAGGCACAAAAGAATTATACTACCACCGAAAAAGAGTTCCTGGCAGTTATCTATGCTTTTGAAAAATTTCGGTCTTACCTAATCGGGTCAAAAGTCATAGTATATACTGACCATTCTGCGATACGATACTTGGTCCAAAAACAAGATGCTAAACCCCGACTCATCATATGGGTTTTAATGCTTCAGGAGTTTGACTTAGAGATTAAAGACAAAAGTGGGGTTGAAAATGTCGTCGCGGATCACCTCAGTCGTATTGAAGCTAAAGATTCCGATAAATTACCCATTCGAGACTCTTTACCAGATGATCAACTAATGAAGATTACTATTGGATTTCCCTAGTATGCTGATATTGTTAATTATTTGGCAACATGAATCATCCATCCGTCTGCATCTTACCATGATAAAAAGAAATTCATTCATGACGCTAAGCAGTATTTCTGGGACGAGCCCTACCTATTCCGCTTATGCGCAGATGGACTTTTTCGTCGATGCATTCCGGAGACGGAAATCACCTCGGTTCTAGAGCACTGTCACTCAGGCCCTACTGGGGGCCACATGAGTTCTAAGAAGACAGCCCTCAAAGTCCTGCAATCTGGTTTTTACTGGCCAACCATTACAAAGGATGCACATGAATACGTGAGATCATGCGACAAATGCCAACTATCCGGGGGGATAACCAAAAGAAATGAAATGTCATTGAATATGGAAAGAAATCGAACTCTTCGATGTTTGGGGAATAGATTACATGGGTCCTTTCCCCCCATCTCACGGATTCATGTACATCTTGGTTGCTGTGGATTACATTTCAAAATGGGTAGAAGCTCTACCAACCATTTCTTGTGATTCAAAACCGGTAATCAAGATGTTTAAAGAGATAATATTCCCCAGATTTGGCGTTCCAAGAACGATAATATCCGACGGTGGATCACATTTCTTGGAACGGAGCTTTGAAGCCTTATTAAATAATATATGGAGTCAACCATAAATTTTCCACACCGTATCATCCACAGACATGTGGACAGGTTGAAGTCTCCAATAGGAAAATTAAAGCTATCCTGGAAAAAACTGTCAATAGGCACCGCACCGATTGGTCCACCAAACTATCTGACGCTCTATGGGCCTACCGCACAGCTTTCAAAACACCAATTGGAATAACACCGTTTCGATTAGTGTATGGGAAGTCTTGACATTTGCCAGTTGAATTAGAGCATAAGGCTTGGTGGGCCATTAAGCAACTAAACTTCGACCTCAAAGGCGCTGGTGAATTCAGACAACTTCAACTCCAAGAACTAGAAGAATTAGGAATGACAGCCTACCACAATGCAAGAATTTACAAAGAACAGACCAAGATGTGGCACGATGGCCACATAAAAAGAAAGGATATAATCGTCGGAGATAAAGTCCTCTTATTCAATTCCAGACTAAAAATATTTCCTGGAAAACTACGTACTAAATGGTCGGGGCCTTTCACAATCAAACATATTTACCCGACAGGAGCTATCATTATTCTCGATGATAATGGAGGAGAAAGGACCGTTAATGGTCATAGATTAAAGAAATACCACACCCCAGCAGACAAACTATAGAGATCCAAGATCCTATACCATCAGCATAGCTGGAGCAGAATTTTGTCGAGCCAGCGACGTTAAACCAAAGTGCTTCTTGGGAGGCAACCCAAGACCTGAGTATCACCTTTTCTAATTTTCTAGTCTTTTATTTTCTTTTAAACTTTATTTGCTTTCTTTAAGTTCTTTCATCATTAATCTAAAAATACATAAAAATTCACATACTCTAAAAACAAACATAAAAACACAAGGTCTTAAAAACAAACACCTTAGCGGTTAGGGCCCCCCCCCAAATCCTATAAATACCCCTCCCGCCCCCCCGTTCTTTCTTCTAGAATCCCGAATTCTCGACTTCCCTGTTTCATTCTAGAGCTTCGTTTTCGTGCTCGTTTCCCTCTCTGACGCTGCCGTCGTCTCCACCGCCGTTTCATCACCTCGCCGTCGACTCAGCTTTTTCATTGTCGTCTCCGGCTCCGTCGTCGTCCCCGCGCATTCCCGCGCTCCTGCTCTGCAGCTCGCCGTGCCCAGCATTCTCGCCGCCCTCACCTACAGGTAGACCACCCAGCAGTTCAATGGATTACACCACCGCCAGACGGTCACGGATTTTCGAACTCTATCGTCGCCACCATCGCCGTCGGTAACGTCGACATGCTTATCCGTCGTCGCCGTCGCAGTTCCCTGCCGACGAACGGCCGCGCGGTTCGTCCTCTGCGCGGTTCGTCTTGCTTTCGGTCTCCAAACCGTTTGGGACCATTCGGTCTCCAAACCGTTTGGGACCATCCGAACTCCAAACCAATTAAAAAAAATTGAATACCCAAACCGTTTGGAACCAAACGGTCTTCAAACCATTTGGAACCAAACGGTATTCAAACCGTCTCATCTTTTAAGCGCTTGTCCAAACGATCTAAAGACCGTTTGAGACCAAACGGTCTCAAGACCGTTTGAGACCAAACGGTATCAAAACCGTTTGAACTCAACCAATCTAATAAACCTCAAACTCCAATAACATTACTTTGTTATAATTTCAAATTTAAGAATTCTAACTATTGTTTTCTTGTCAATAATTTTAGAATGACATCACCTTCCAAGCAACCTCGAGGAATAGCTGATGCCCCTTTCTGGACAAGGGAACAATTAGAAGCTAATCGTGACAAACTACAACAAGTCGTAGATAGCTATGAAACGACTGGAAGGGTCCCGGCAAAGGTGAACCTGCTCAAAGTCATGCATGAGATCAAACACATTAACAGATGCTTAGCTGAGGTACCCTCTGAAGAAGAGGTTGAGGAAATTTCATCCGACGAGGCCTCGGAATATCAGCCTTCCCCCGAGGCAGAATCACCCATTGCAAAGTCTAAGGGGAAGAGAAAGGCCCAAGCAACCACATCAGAACCAGCACCCAAGAAAAGGGCCAGGAAGCAAGTTCACCCTGCCACTGCAAGGGAAAAAACCCTAGCAGGGTACATCCCACCATCCACCACCACCACTACCACCCCTGCCACAATTACTGTTCCTATTTTCCCCACCATCACCACCACAGCACCACCACCTGAAAATCTTTATCTCCACAACATCCCTTCCATCAGCCAAACTCTTAAACCAACAAAGTATGTCTGCCCAAGCATACTTATGAAGATGGGGATCTATAATAGAATCCTCACACTACTTGACAATTCCAATCTTTCTCGGTTATGCTTTGTCCCCGAAACCCCCTATATTGATCCAACAACAGAATTCTTCACCTACTTCCACAAAGAATCGGTGGACATCATGGATAGAGCAAGGGACGGTGGCGACCGTAGAATAACCACCAGAATCTTTAACAACGAAGTGGTCATCACTGAAAATATGTTGAATGAAATCTTTATAGATAACCAAGACTAGCTGAAGAAAGCTAAGGCCGCTGGTACAGAACACCCCATGTTCAACAAACATACCTTCTGGAAATCGCTAACGGGGATACCAAATTTTGATGCAAAGACAAGCAAGGCCTCTAACATTCATTCTGGCCTAGTGCGCACACTTCACAAAATCATCGCTGGCGCACTCTTCCCCAGATCATAAGGAGGAACTGTACTCATATCTGATCTCTATGTTCTCTGGTCCGTCCTAAATGGAATGCCAGTTAACATTGGACGTCATATGCTCCTCAAGCTATCAGCTTTCGCCCTAGGAAAAGAAATTTGCACGGGTGGTCATATCACATCCATCATCAAATATCTTAAGATGGATAGACCTCTACCTAAATGCAACCCAATAAAGGGCGACATCCTTACCAACGAACATACATTAAAGAACTCCTTTATCATAAAAGAAAAGGATGCAAAGCTACACTACGTTTTCTGCCCCACAACAAAATCCTCCAGAACCCTGCTCCCACTTCCAGAACTTGCTGACTATGACAAGGACAAGCTCCTATTCTCAGACGACGAGATCATCAAACTCATAGCCTCAGTCAAAGCCACAGAGAAGAAAGCAACAGTAGGGCAGGCAGAGCTCAGCATAAATGCCCCGGCAGCTAAAATAACAAAAGTTCCAGTCAAACGACCTTCCAGAAGGCTTGTGAAGGCACATGAGCTATCGGGGACACCAACATCAAAACCCCACCCCGAATCTGAGCCCCCCCTTTCAGAGGAGCATATTACAACCTCATCACTAGACTCTTTTATAATGGGTCTAAATGTTGAGCTCACTACCACCTCTCCACCTTCCACCACCCCAACATCCACTACCCCACCACCTTCAACCACCCCACCATCTTCCATTTATCCACAATCAACCACTCTTCAATCATCCTCCACACCACTTTTCACTACACCACCCTTCTCCACAACCATACCACCACCCCCACCCTTCTTCACTTCGGGCACCCCATTCTCCACTACAATGCCCGAATTCACCTCCTTCACCTCCACCGCCTTTCCATTAACAATCCCGGATCCATTCCTCTCTCCGGGTATGCCACCACCTTTTCCATCCACCACCACCCCGACATCACTGGTGACCCCATCCACAGTCACCACGCAGTTCGCGGGTCCATCAACAGTGTCTTTCCCGCATGACACTACCATTCCACCCCGACCCCAGCCACCTCACTCTTCATTTACTGGGGTCCCTTTTACTAACGTCGGTGAGGAATTCGGACGTCAATTCGACACCATCTGAAACCTCCTCACCGACCCCTCTAACATTTTAAATTCTATTTTTTTCTTGTGTGCAGGGTCTAACACAACAGGTCGCCAAGATTGACGAGCAGAACCGCGCCATGCCAAGCATCCTCCAAGGAATCCAACAATGCTAAGATTCAGTGGCCAAGCAAGTCGACCACATTGACGACCACTGTAAAACCTTCCCCGAGTTGATCCATGGTGTACAACGCTAGCATGAAGCGTTGGCAAAGTAGGTCGATAGGATCTCTACGCTAACTCAACCTCTGCCAGAGACCCTTCGCGAGCTCAAGCAGCAATAGCAAGCTTTCAGCACGCACCTAGATGACATCGACAACACCCTCACACAACTACATAATCGCCAGGAGGCGTCGTCAAACAATGAGCTTATTCAACAACGAGCTCAAGTAACTGACCTCTCAGCATGACTCCTCTCAGTCGAAGAGTGTTATTCTGATTTAAAAGAAACCCACGACGCACTGCTCGAAACACACGAGCACGTGCAAGTGGCATACGATGAGCTACAATCCCTCCATCGTCAGTGCAAGAAGAAAGCACATAAGAAAACAACTGATAAATCAGCAGCAGATGAAGACGATGAAGATGACGATGAAGATTCTGATTCCTCCGTTGACTCAAACAACAGTACCCCCTCAGTCGATGACTCCGATAAGCCAGATGATGCTGGGGCGTGCCCCAGCCAAGGAACAGAACCAAAACACCAGAAAGATCACCAAGCTGGTGATAAAGATCCCAAATCCCCTGCTCACACAGAGAACGTCAACATATATTATGGGGATCAATTCCTAAACTACTCCACGGGATCTTTGGGGGAGGCTGCGAAAGAAGTGGCTTTTGCTAAGTTCGAAAAATGTATTCTGGGAACCAGCAGCAGTATACCAGCCACAGCAGCTCAACAACTCTCTGCACCTGAACCTTCAGTGCCTTTTCCCCCTGAGCAGGAAGAATCAGAAAGAGTACGCCTAGACACTGATGAAGAACTAGATACTCCTTCTGATTCTGACAGAGATGAAGATCTGCAGCATTACATGGACGACTTAGAGCAGACTTCTTCCCCCACACCACAAGAACTACCCCCGCCGCCACCTCTACCTCATAAAATGCACGACCTCGATATGGTGGCCATCTCTACCTTAGACGCACAGGATATCTTCATCCTGAACACTATAGTAGATGATGCCAAGGAAGGGGGGAATGTTATCTATCAAAACACAAAGACCAAGCGCAAGTTGACACGTGAGGATTTCCGCTCCATCCTCCGACCCCAGTCTGAGGTGAAGATGGTAACCTTCCGCACCCTTCTTGCCAATTCTATCGAAATTTATAGAAGTCCCAAGCGGCAGCAACCAGTTCTGAACGCCTCACCAGCTCTGGGTTTGTGCTTTCTATACAAAGAACTACAACACAAATCCATTGAGCGGTTGCATAAGGGAATGGCCAGAAGACCACGTTTTATATCCATGCCATTTCAAGTCTGTGGTCACTGGCTACTTATGATCGTGGACACCTTATCTAGAGACGCAAAGGTGTACAACTTCTGTGCTAGTGAACTAAAGGCCGGAATAATCAACTTTGTCAGCACTGAAGCTGGGGAGGCAAGATGCATCCCTTTCCGGCTTCTAAAACTCATATGGGCCGCATGCCCTTCTCTCCACCAGGATTGGAGTCAACCCTGGTTCAGAATAATCAACTCACAAGTCCAAACCACTGAAGGATCGGGGGACTGCGCTTTCTACGTTATACGGCACATTTTAGCGCTAAACCAGCAAGTCCCATTCACCGATCTCATTAATGAAGATTTCCACTCCTTGCGAGGGCGTTACGCCATGGAGCTTATCTGTGATAGAAGGTTCTTCAACGACCCTACTATGGCGCCATATGACGTCCCTCGTTATCTTTTTTCATCCATCCAACGTCCGCAGAGGAGACCATTCAGACAAACCCTAGCGGAGTTGGCAAAAGAAAAGCAGCCAACCAAAGTCACCGAGCAAAGTCAATAGAACCCTTACACCTTTGACCTGGCTCTAGATAAAGGTGATGTTGATCTGATATCCGAGGTAACCATCAAGAGATCCTCACCACATATGGTACCCCCATCTGCCATTGAACCATCATTTCCAAATTTCGATCGGGAAGCTTGCAAAAGTCTTTCAGACAATGAGCTCCGACTCATAATGTCACGGCTATATGCCGAAAAGGACGAGCTTGTATATATTGACGGGGATATCTTGGTTATGGCAGATGTCCTCTGTGAAACCTTACAGATCAAAGGTTCCATATCTGTAAGTGTAATGACTGCTTATCAATACTTACTCGCACGGAATCACCACACGGTCTATATGGTGTCCACCTACATGAAGGATGATCTTTTAGGGCTGAAGAACTTCAGAACAAAGGAGACACTCATCTCTTATCTCCAGCATACAGCTCCGAAGTTCATCATGCTACCTTTCCTTCATCAAGAGCACTGGATGTTATTGGCAACTTATCTTCATGAAGGAACAACAATAATCTACAACAGTTCCGACAGCCAGTATGATCCAGAACCGAAAGAATATACTACAACTCCAAAGACACCAACGGAGGAAGTGGCGAAGGAGTGTGCTGACAAATTACACGATCTTTTGGGTCAGCACACGCGGGCATATGACAAAGATCACTTCAAACCACCAGCCTTCTACCACAGATGCCCCTAGAAAATTAGAGAATCCAACGACTGGGGCTTCCACGTCCTCTTCTGGATGTATACAATTGTGGCCCTTCACAAGCCTATAGAGGACATGACAGAAGTGGACTACCACGCACTATGTGGAAAGCTCGCAGCCACCTTACTCAGAACTCATGGGGCAAATAAAGGATTAACAGAAGCCTAATGCCCTTGTCCATGCACTTCTCAACCTATCACTTTGACACTCTGTGGACAGAGTGAATGATAAGTTAGGGGGGGAGTGCACTGGACAAGGGCGAGGTATCATTCTTCTTCAACCCTTCTATCTCTACTCCTTCCCTTAACTCATACTTTTCCGCACATCATTTTCAAACTTTCTGTTCATATTTTGACTTTTTCCAGTAATTTCTTCAATAAAATAACTCTTAAGTATAACTTTCATCCTGGAAAGAATCACCCCTAGCTAAGTTAGAGATAAAGTAGTCCTCAAGAATAAATAACAAGATTAGCATATAGGCATGAATGGCGAATTTATAAATTACATTCACAATTGGTTTTTATGCTTTTACTTCAATTCTATCTCAGACTCTTCACAGGTCAACTTTAGGGCCAAAGCAAACCGAAAACTCTCAAGGTCAAGAGGGAAATCAGGGGGAAATCCAAAATCAAGAAATCTCGCAAGCGGACCACCAAATAAAAATAAGTGCATGTCAGGAGCCCTAAGAACAGTTTTCTTCTTTCAATAAAAGAGGCTTGGCCGCCCAATCAAAAACCCTAACAAAAACCCACTTCCTAAGCCTATGAGTTTCGAATAAAAGCCAGAGTGTTGAATAAAAACATCAGAGTTGTGCCACGCATAAGGACCTATATGAAGAGCCAATAAAGATCTCACCTGGGCGGTACATATAGCTGCCCTCATGAAGGCAGATGTGTCGTGCCCGGTAGTGAGATCCTAAGGTCTCCTAATATATGAAAAGGATGATAAAGGACTCGGCCGGCCGGTACATTCAGCTGCCCTCATGAAGGCAGATGTGTCGTGCCCGGTAGCGAGACCCTAAAAGCATAAGACAAACCCTCCCCCACTTGAAAGGGGAATTACACAATAAGCCTTTTAAGCCAACCCTCATACCCACTCTAGCTACCGGTAGGTTTCTCAAAAGAAGTATAAAACTGATTAGAGTCGATGACATGCACGTAATAAGAAAGGTGGTCCCAATGCGAGACTCGCGATATGAAAGGAACCTGAGATCCATGCAACTCTTGATACTCGAAAGAGTTAGTGTAAGCAGAAGCCCTAATAAGACCTCGGTAGATCTCTGATCTAGAATTGAAGCAAGAGTATGGAAACCCTAACTAAATAAAATCGCCTCGCCACTGCATGCCTTAGCTCTATCTAACTTGAGGACAAGCTAGACTCTAAGTTAGGGGGGGTGATAACCTCCCATTTTGTGACGTTATCTTATTAGTTCTCCTTAATTTTCCATACTCTTTCTTAGATAAATTAGATAGAATCATTAACTTTTTACTTTATTGTTGATACACCAATAAACTAACTTCTCTTCTTTATCATTACAGGAAAACACAAAAAGATTACAAAGACTCCATACGGTCCCAAGACCGCATGAAGGCCATACGGTCCCAAGACCGCATGAAGTCCATACGGTCCCAAGACCGCATGAAGGTCATACGGTCCCAAGACCGCATGAAGGCCATACGGTCCCAAGACCGCATGAAGGTCATACGGTCCCAAGACCGCATGAAGGTCATACGGTCCCAAGACCGCATGAAGGCCATACGGTCCCAAGACCGCATGAAGGTCATACGGTCCCAAGACCGCATGAAGGTCATACGGTCCCAAGACCGCATGAAGGCCATACGGTCCCAAGACCGCATGAAGGTCATACGGTCCCAAGACCGCATGAAGGCCATACGGTCCCAAGACCGCATGAAGGCCGTACGGTCCCAAGACCGCATGAAGGTCATTTGGTCCCAAGACCGCATGAAGGTCATACGGTCCCAAGACCGCATGAAGGTCATACGGTCCCAAGACCGCATGAAGGTCATACGGTCCCAAGATCGCATGAAGGCCATATGGTCCCAAGACCGCATGAAGGTCATACGGTCCCAAGACCGCATGAAGGCCATGCGGTCCCAAGACCGCATGAAGGTCATACGGTCCCAAGACCGCATAAGACTAAATGATCTCAGAGACCGCATAAAGGCAAACGGTTTGAGAACCCCAAACGGTCTCAAGACCGTTTGGGCTCAACTTAAGCCTATAAATAAGACCCCAAGGGTCACCTCAAAGGGGAGAATTCTCAGACGTCGAAAGGCTACCCCAATCGTTCCAGAGCTCCTGCCACTTCCATCCTCCGCCCTGAGGGTGTCGATCTAAGATCCATACTCCATCCTGAAGCTGCTTTCTCCTTCTTCACTAAGAAGGTGGGAAGAGGAGACCTCCTCATCATGCAACCTACGAAGACTGTTGGATCGTTTCTCTCTCTTTCCAAGGAGTTGACTTTCCCCCCTCCTTTGTGGGGATGATGCTCTCTCTCTCTCTTCTCGCCTCCTTCTTGGTCCTAGTCATGAGGGAGTAGTCTTCTTCACTAGGGTGCGGGGAGTATCCCCGCTACCCATACTTTCATATCATGTAAAATGTAATCCTTAGGTTGTAATAGAGAGTTCTTATCTTTGTTAGTTCGACATCAAACGATTAATGAATGCATGTTGCTTGATCTCCAACTTGTGTTATCCTTTATCTTTTAGTATGAATTGTCTACGTTTGTACTTTTAGATTTGAAACTCGTTTGCGTGTTGGTTCTTGGTGCATGTATCCACCATGCATCTGTTTCGGTATCCAGAAGTGTATCTCAAGAAGTGGAGTAAACTCACTATCATCCGTTGCACTTTCATACTATGAAATGGAATCAGTTGACGTATGGAAGTGCAACCTTGGTATGTCGAGGAACACACTTTGCGAGGGGAATGATGCAAAGTAATGTGACCATTTGTTCGGGAATGGCTGGCATTGCAACATTCCCGCACTTCTCGTAGCTAGATTATCTGAAAGGAGGCTAGGTCTACAAGGATACTAACTAACCAAACTCTTTTTGCAGGTTAAGTTTTGCTTTGCCTGTGTTGATCGATGTGTAGTGGCGGTGAAAAACCGATTACACCCTAGTGATCTTTCATCATTGTTAACAACCTAGATTTACTTGCTTTCTTTACTTTACTTGCACTTAGCTTAAAAACAACCCAATCAACCTTTTGATCTAAATACCAACTATTGAGTGATTAAGTGTAATTCAAACGTTTTCCATCTTGTTGGCAACAACAAGACCATTTTCTTGAGGATTCGACCCTTAACTATACTGCGATAAGACTTCCACGTATCCTAGCATACGTGGGTGGAGTTTTAACTTAGTATAAGCAAGGCTAAACTTAGAGATCTTCTATCTCTAGGATTTTTAGTGGTGCACGCAACTCCACGTAAGTGGAGGCTCCATTAGTGTGCCTCTGTGAACCTATAGTACTTGATAACCATATCATGTGTGATGGCCAAGCAACCTTCAATGATGCATCCCCACTTACAAGCCTCTAATTTTAGGCCCATAATGCCTTATGAGAGGAAAAACCCCTCGTGTGCACACTACATCACATTGACTACTTACCCAATCACTCAATTTAGGCATTCTTGGTTCGCAATCCTTTAAACTTGAAAACCCCTAGATGTTTCATTATACATATGTGGAAAGCTTTCCATGGTAAAATTGTCACTGAGAAGATTTTGCAGAACACATGATTCATCCTTGCATCTAGATGCAACATTTGTTGTCATGAAGAGGAGAGCCAAAACCATATTTTCTGGGAGTATGATTTGGCATTGGGATTATGGTATATGGTCTCCCAGAAGATGGGAACTACCCCAAGAAGGATGGAGGATCTTTACACTATTAGCAATAGAAACGATAAATTTCTAGCTATTTCTGTTTCTACTATATCTGGAATGCTAGAAATAGTTCCATTTTTATAGTAAAAAGAGCGACTATAGAATGGTATGTAATAGAATCCTACATACCTATGAGAGAATTATGTATAGATAGATCTCATAGATCTTCTTTCATGTAAAGCTTTTTTTGAATGATAGTAATGTAGGAGTCTAACGCTTACTGATAAAAAAAATCCTTTAAACTTCCAAACCTTGTTGGCAAAAGCACTTCAAACCAAGCCTTGTTTTAACAAGAAATCCACTTCAAGCCTTGTTGCAACAAACACTCCAATCCAAGACTTTGTACAACAAGAACCCAATTAAAATTCTTATTAAGATAAGCACCATTCAACACTTACCAAGGTAAGGAGATGACCATTGTTTGAATTGATTCACTTGGTCGAGTCCAATCAAATAAAATAATTCCATATGTAATTGTCAATAACTAACAAACATCTACCAACTAAAAGTGTATGTCAATTAGTCTCAAGACTTCCTTCCTCTTCATGGGTGGGTTTACCAACCATGCCCAGAACCTCATCTTGGGAGGGGGGAAACATTGACACCTCATTTTTGTTCTAATTGAAATGGTTGATTCATATGCACTTCACATCTTGATTCATAAACATTGATCAAATTAAAATGTGATAATTACCAATTGTGAGATAATTAATTGAAACATGATACGTAAAGGTGAGCAAATTAGAATGGATTTAGCAGCAAAATATGGGTGTAACCTTGGTTGCCTAAATATTCTATATGGAACGAAAAAGTTGTGTTGGATTGAGAGAAAGAAATAAGACCTTCTTAAGTATGTGAGTTACATCATTAGTATGTCGAGACATGACCAGATGATTCTATGAAATGCTCAATAAAATCAACGTACCATGAGTCCTCTGAGTGGACATGAAACAAGACATCATGGATTATTTTAAAATTACAATTGATAATTATACAACAAGTTGTATTAATAATTATCCTAATATCTCAAATTACTTAGTCATAAATACAAGATCAAACATCAATTCCCACAGTGGGAAAGCATCCAACCAAGATGTATATGTACCTAATTGGCACCCCCATCATGGAATACCTTACACGGATGTCACTGCCAGAGGACCCAAGACTCTAACTCTTTAATAAAAACCCAATTCCACCAAAGTGGTACCCAAATTAGACAAGAAACTAATTCCAAACACTCCCAATAACCCAAAAACAAGGCATGCGTGCCCAAAAAATGTCCCATATATGTGTTACTTCTTTTCATTCAATTTCATCACCATGTCATCCCTGACTTTCATTGTGTGATACTAAGATCAAGTAAGGTGTCATCCTAGTATTTCCTTCCTTTAGAGTCATCAAACTCCATCACAAACTAATAGTCATTATCTCAAGACTATCTTGAGATTGTCTTAGATGGACTTGTGGCCACGCTCGCACAATGCACCCACACCTAGGTTTTTTTGAAAGAGAACAACAATGACTAAGTATTTTAGACCTTATTTGAGAAGTCCAATGCATATGGGCATTTTAATGGAGTATGTACGTGGACATTCAGAATTAAATTAGGAAATATCAAAAGAGGCAAGGTCCCACTCAACCCTAAACCTAATCAAAACCCTTATATCTATAAAAATGACCCATCAATTATCATTTTATATGCTTTAATCCCTAATAGATAACAAGACTCGTGAAATTTCCTAGATCATCTTAAAACTGTAGGATTTAAGGTTAGAGTTCAGTATTGTTATCCAAGGTATGTGGTGATTTTGATTTTTCATCTTGGTTGGAAATGAAGGAAGATTGTCTCCCTCAAACTCCATGATATCCAAGTAGGTAAATGAGGTATAATTGCAATGTAGACCATTATGTTTTCCATGTTTTATCCCAAGTGGTCTAAGGATATGAGCACCTAAATTGATAGTCTTGTGTATATCACCCACCTTTAATCCCTATCTCAAATCTTTGTACATGCATGTATGACATACATCGAGGTTGATATGTTCTATCCCATTTTAAGGAGAAGATTGTTCGTGCACTGCCCATGTAAAAAATACCAAGTTTAGGTCGTGGGGGTGTCTAACACCTTATTCACACATTACACAATGTCTTACCTTGATATTGGGGCATGGTATTCTTTATCTAATTTGTTTTGAATTTTTAGAGCGGTTTTTTGTGTTTTACTACATAAATGGGTGGAACTCTAAGCATCCTAACCTCCACATCATAGGGATTAGTAATGGGACCAATCCTACCCCCACCATAACAATAACAAAATGAATAAATTAGTTGGTCATGCCCTTAATCAGTCTATTCTAGATCATGCGAGTGTGTGATGTCCTTATTGCATCAATATCAAAATGCTTAACTTAGTGTGCAAAATTGTTATAATATGTCACATCTTTTTGAGTGCATGTATTCAGTTTTGATGTTCTCTAGTGAACATATATCAACAAGTTGGATAGTGGCTCAGGTAGTGGTGTGTTTTTGCACAAGGTTCAGCAAATTTGATTGGATGCACCCAATTCACACACAATAAGGATCTATTGATATTTATAAGGCCCTAATAGGCACACTCACATAGACTAACACACTATGTCTGCATGCACATGGGGTCATGTTATAGTATAGGACAGCAGCAAGTTAGGGTTCAATCCTCAGGGAGAGGGGGTACTAGAGCTTGGTTCCTAAAGCAGAGTATGAGGTTTTTAGGGTTTAATTGGGGTTTGTTTGTTAAACTAATGGTGATCAAGAAATTAAGAAAAAGCAAGAATCAAAACCTAATTTAACCCTAGACACTTTAATTCTAATTAGCAAGGGAGAAAAGCTAAACAAGAAAGGAACAATTATACTAAAGCAAGCAAAGAAATATCTAACTCTATACTAGACTAGAAATTTAGGCAACTAGATCAATTGAAGACCTAGACTTAGAACTAACTAACTAAGATTAGCACAAGCAAGCACAAATCTGCAATAATTACTCTAATAAGACCTAGATATCAAGAACAAGGCAATTAACTAGCAATCAATTAAAGAAAGTAACTAAACAAGCATGAAGTAGCTTGGAAGACAATTAGGGTTTTACGAAATTGATAGAGGTGTGGGCCATTTGAGGGAATGTGAATAGAACCTAGGTTGGGGGTCATAACATGCAAATTCTATTCATTCATTCCAGATTGTTAAACCAAACAACAATATAAATGCTATATAATCACCTTAAGCTACTAGTTGGCCATGTTTGGTATAAGGTGTATGAAGAGGAACTACACCCTTGCACACCCTATCCAACCTTAGGAGGCTCAATTGGACAAAGGCTTAGGTGATATCCTAATAGGATCTATCAAGTCTAGGGTCCTAAAGTAGGTGTTCTAAGGGAAATTGGGAGCCAATGGTAGGAATGGTGAGTGGAGGTGATGGTATTTCACATGTATTTCACCTCACATCACTCGCCTTCTATCCTTTAGGAAACTCCTAGGGAATTGCACTAAGTACTCCTACACTAGCTACTCTGATCTTTCATATGGAAGTAAGAGAGGGGATGTGCATGTGGGAAGATAGTGTGTTAGCTAAGGATTTACTAGTTGGACCTAGGATCAATCCTTGATATAGCCTCATACAAGCAATCCTCTCCTAGATGCAAGGTTGCTTCAAGCAAGAATCAACAAGAAATCCATGTTCTTAGGAACAAACCACGAGAAGAAATATGGGAAATAATATAAAAGTAGAAGATAATCATAATAAAAATCAAATTATAGTGTTTACAACTTATTCCCCCCAACATGTTATCAAAGTCACATTTAGTCCCAACCATCACATTTAAGGGGTTTCACTACTCATAATAAAGCAAAAGAAGAAGAAAGGAGAAAAGGAGTAAATATCCATACAAGCTTGGTTGTAAGACCTTGACCTTGCTTAATAGTTGAACATGCCTTATTGTCATAATTGGATGATTCAAATATTATCTAACCCTAAGACGTGCTTTGATATCATGTGACAAGTTTAAGTTTGAAGTTTGTTCTAGTGTGGACACCATTTGAGCAAGTTATGCAATTTTATGCTTGTTTTGGACTTTTCTACAATTTACCCATATATGAGGTTTATCTTGTAATTTGTCACATTCTTTTTGTTCCTCACGTATTTTATTATTATTTTTTATTTTTTGTACCTTGGGGTTCCTTTTTGTACCTTGGTTTGGGTGGTGACACCTTTCTAGGGTGAGTTAGGATTTGGCCTCATGGATGAGCTACATTGGAGGTCAAAACTCGATGGTCCTCCTAGATGGGTGACATATTATGGCTCTCCTTGGGTTTTGGGAACTAATGGTGGTCCTTAGATGTGTGGGGCTGGATGGTTGACTCTCTTTAGCTCCTTGTATTGATGGTCTACCTTGAGATGGTGCTCAAACGATGGCTTTCACCCTTGTGACCTAGGGTTTCAACAAACGATGGTCATCATGTGTTGAAACTAGATGGCCATCCTGGGTAGCCAATATCTGATGGCCCTACAAACTCCCATAACCGATGGAGCTTCTTCTTGCATGGAAGTGATGTCCTATGGCCATGGACACTTGGAAAACATGGTGGGACACCTTAGCCTTCTCTTATCTCTCACCCATAGCTTTGTAAGCCTCCCCCCTTATGTGCAAACGAACCCTTTGGACTCCCTTCCTTCTTAATTTCTATCTAGATCTCATCTTTCCTTGTCTAGGTGTAAAATAAGGTGCTCAATGTATAAGAAATTGGTCGATCTCCTTGCATGTGTGGCTAGGGTTCAGATCTGCCCTCCTTTTGAGTTTGTGGAGCTTCCTTTGCTTGTTCTTGACGTAAGCAAGTAAGTTCTCCACTATATCCTTTGTTTTCCTTGTTGTCCTACCTCATTCCTCCTTTTTCTTGGTTGGTATCATGGTAGATATTTCTCTAGAACCTAAAGAACACCTCTTTCTAGCTTCCTTGACCTAGGGTCTGCTTCTTCTTTGCAGAAGGAATTAACTTGTCTGAGTGAAGAGCTCAAGCTAGGGCTTCTAACTTCTTTCCTCAAGCTTTTTTGCTGTTTGTAGATTCATCTTCTTCCTAGAGGCGAGTTATATAACTTTCTTCACATTTATTGCTTACTACTATCTTGCATGCACATGTTCTTTCTCTAAGACGAAGTTCTAAGCATAAAGATACTACCTTTGCCTAGGGTTTAAGCTTATGTGATGTATCTTGAGCAAGTTATCATCATGGATGGACCTTAAACCTTGTACATGATATTCCTTGGTAGTGGAAGCCATAGACCTTGTTTCCATGTGGTCAAACGATGGCTCTTTCATGTCAAATGATGGTCCTTGATATCTCACAAACATGGGTCTTTCTTAAGGTTTTGGGGTTGTTTTCCTCCTTGTTTTGCAAACTAATGGTGTGCTTCCTTTCTAGAAGTAATGGCTTGTTCTTGGTGTTTTTGTTTGTCCATCCTATGTCAACCAATGTTCAGGACTTAAGTTCTATTTTGGACTCTTTTGTTCTCAAGAAAGGTGGTCTTAGTGCTCTTGTTGTCGTTTCAATTGATAGTTTCTTTCCTTCCACCAAACGATGGTTTCAGTTTGGCTTTGGACTTATTCCTCCACTTGTTGATGACAACTGATGGCCCTTTTGACTGCATAACTTGATGGTTTCCTTGACCAATAATCATCAAATGATGGTAATCCTGGTTCAACACTCGATGGTGACAACCAATGGCTCTTTTGACTTCATGAACCCATGGTGACCATATCTGCCACAACTATTGGTGGCATTGGGCATGACAACCAATGGTGATCCTATGTGTTACAACTGATGGTGGATCCCATGCCCAAAACCAATGGTGTATTTGGGTTATCAAATGATGGTGCTTCTTATGTCTCCAACCGATAGTTTTCTTTGAGTTGTCAAACGATGGCTTGACTAGGTTGAGTTGATTACTCATTTAGGTCATAAATCGATGGTTTCTCAGATGATTTACTCAAGGTATTTGCTTGTGTTGCAACTGGTGATTTTATCTACCCAACATATGATGGTCATGAGTGAGGTCCCTAATGTGATGATTAAGTTTTGAGTATGTAGAATCAATGGTTCAATGCCCATAATTTGTAGTCTTTTCTTTGCCCTCTTATGAATGTAAACTAATAGTCACCACAATAAGCTGATCTACAATACTAATCTAGTTTATCTTGCTACACCTAACACTAATACAAATAGATGAGGATGGTAATCATACTTAGCTTCCTTGTATGATCGGTATGATGTTGAAATGTTTTCTCAATGATTGTTATAACCCTAATATGCACCTATATGAACATCACAAGCTTCTCAATGCAATGTTATGCTAAACCTATGTGTCACAAGTGTGGTCATGATATGTTCAACCTTGTTATAAGGTGTGGAAAGATAATGATGTTTCTTGCAGATGATTATGAAAATGATCTTTATGAACCTTGGTCATGGTTTGAGCCCTAATGAAGGTGTGATCCTCTTTATTATGTGACAAGAATTGGTATCAAGTGGTGATGTGACAAGATGTATACCTCATACATTTTATATCTTCTAGAGTTGTTATATATCAATACTTGGTAGAAACAAATTAGGGTTTGTTCGTCCACTTGTGTGATGCAGCCTTAATTCAGCCAATTGACATAACTAATCAAGTGAAACCCTAATCATGTAGTTGCCCTGGCCATGGATACATTCTAGTGTCAGGATCTGTTGGATGGTGAAATGGGTTCTCCCTTAGTGGAAGCTCAGAGTCCTATATTGTTGAGTATATGCATGTTTACAAGGATGGATGCGGTCATACCTTGGTAGGAGAACAATCGAGGTTGTATCTCAGATGTTTATGATTCAACATATATATAATGGTGATCGAGGACCGATGTGGTTGTACCTCGGATGTTTGGGTTAATACCCTAGTTTCACTAGTATTGTGACCTTTTAATGGAGGACTAGGATCTTCACTAGTTTCGTGACCTTGTAAGGGCATACTAGGTTGTCACTAGTGTCGTGACCTATATACCAAGGGTGGACTAGTATTTTGTAGCTTGACCACATGTGTCGTTGTGGCAGACTCATACTGACTGAGGGCATATGAGATCTGAGGATTTTGGCTCTCCTAGAGATCTTGTATGACACTAATTTTGACTTAGTAGTGGTCTCTTGGAGTTGAATGTAATACATCAACTCCTCAGGGCTCAATAAAAGATGTAATCCATTAGTGTAGTATATTCGTGAGGATTAAATGTGCTTCATATTGGTTGTTAACCCTTGCTTTGTCTCTTATTCCACTTAGTTGTTATATTATGCAAATGCTTAGATGATATCAGTTCTACTTGTTCTTTAGATATCTTGTTAATCAAGCTTGCTATTAAACTACCTGCTAGTCATGTATGTTGTTATGCCTATCTATTTAGCTTGATTAATTGGTTATACCTGCTTGAATTGCTTAATATTCTTAACTGCTTAATCCACTTGTCTTGTTAATTAATATACTTGTTGCAATCAACAATTGTTGGTTCAGAGTTATATCTCTCGTTGGGACATGGGTCTCACCTCATGGGTCACCACATCTTTTTAGGTGGTCGTTAGTGACATGGTCAGACTCAAGGTGTTGAAGAGGAGCAGCTTGGAAAGTAGTAGGAGCTTAAGGTTGGCTAGTAGTTGTTAGTAGAGTCTTAGAGTCATGCATGTACTCTTAGGTCTAGGTAGGGCATGTTTTGTAGAGGACATGTATATAGCGAGTTGAGATTTTGGTTGTACCCTAATGTTTGTATATAACATGTATATGTGGATTACCCCTTTTGTATATAGGTGTGGCTTCATCCACTAGACAAATATATAAATACATGATATGGTATATGGTTGTATGAAGGTTGTTGAACTTATATGTAAAAGTTTATGGATCTATTACAATGTTTAAATCATATTTAATTTACCCACTTTTTTGGAAATGTAGGTAATTATTTTTTTATCGTGTGTGTTATTTTGAGTAATCTCATTCAGTGTGTCGGTGTGTCACGTGATATGGTTGGTATCAAAGTTCTAGGTCCATTGAGTCTATAGGGATGTAGGACTTAGGTTTGTGCTTGTTCTTATGTTATCCTACATATATGATCATAGCTTTTGCTTTTGCAAATATGTCTGGAGAACATGAAAAACATGTAGAAAGTAGCCACATCATGCCAGGAGGAGGTGATAGGAAGTTGGAACATGATGGAAGGGTGCCTGAGATGGGGCCGGAGCATCCCTCGATGCCTCAGTTTGACCCCGCAACCATGGCCAATCCAGCATTCCATTTCATGTTTGAATAGCTTATGCTCATGATTATGCATTAGCAGATAGAGCATCTGTACCACAAGATAGGGCACTTGTCCCTAATGCGGAATCCTAGGGTTCAGGGAAGACATTTGAGAGGTTGAGACGTGTTGGACGGTAGAGTATGCAGGTATGGTGGACCCAGCTAATGTGGATATGTGGTTGATGGAGCTTCATAAGGTTTTCAAAATCCTCAATATCCTAGAAGAGGACAAGGTAAAGCATGTGGTTTACCTATTAAAAGGCAACAGTGGCCATTGGTGGGCCATAGAGGAGGAGAAGAGACTGAGAGTTGTTATAGGTTGGGAGGAGTTTCGGAGGGAGTTTGTGAGTCAAAACTTGCCTGAGACGTATATGGATGAGAAAATAGCTCAGTTTGAGAAGTTGCACCAGGGATCGATGTCCATCAATGAGTACAAGTGAAGTTTATGGAGTTGTTGAGGTTTTATACCCACATGGTAGCAATGGAGAAGGAGAAGATCTATAGGTTTGAGAAGGGTCTAAGCTCATAGTTGTCTACGATGGATAGTTCTCTGGAGAACAAGGAGAGGTTTTCGACCTTCGTGGAGTCAGTAAGGAGGATTGAGAGGTCTGACCTTGAGAAGTGTGAAGCTAACACTAAGAACAGACCAGCTCAATTTCATGGGCAGTCGTCTGGTGGCTTCAAGAAGCCAAGGTTTTCTTTAGGATAGTACTAGCAGTCACAATAGTGATCAGCCTTTTCTAAGCCGAGATCACACATACAATTTCAGTGATCCCCGAGTAAGGGCAGGGGTTGTAGTTTTCCGCTCGTAGGAGAACACAATATAGCATTAGTATCGATGAAAGGGCTGTCTAGGCCACAGTATGACTGCAGGACTTGTCACAAGTGTAGACAAGTAGGGCATTTGAGGTGGGCATGCCCTATGAAGGATGAGGAAGTGATGCAGTAGTTGAGGCAGAGTCAGCAAGGTTTGCAGCAGTGACAGTTTAGTAGTGGTGGAGGTAGGGGATATGGTCAAGCATCACAGGCAGGATCTTTTGAGCTAGCAGGTCAAGGATGTGGATGACAGAGGTGATGCCTAGATTCTATGCTATGAGTCAGCCGGAGGGAGTGGCCAATCCAAGGGTCGTTATAGGTCAGATGGAACATTTTCATTCTGACTAGTCTGCATCTTCATTCATATCTATTTTGGTTTGCCTGGGTGTGATGCACTCTTTTATCACCATAGAGGTGATAAATAGTTGTAATCTACCTATTTATAGTAGATCTGATAGCCTTCTGTTAGAAACCCCTCTTGTTGGTTATGCCGAGTTGCGGGAGGTGTATCCAACATGCATGCTTTCTTTCTCAAGATGGAGCATTCAAGTGGACCTTATGCCACTTGACATGCATGGATTCAATGTGATCCTTGGGATGGATACCTTGGAAAAGTATAAGGTTCTTTTGGACTATAGTTCCAAGGTGGTGACATTTCAAGATGGAGATGTTTTGTGGATTTTCAAAGGTGATAGGAAGATTCTTCCTACATGTTTGGTGTCATCTATGATAGTGGAGAGGCTGATGAGACAGGGGTGTGAGGCTTTCTTGGCGCATGTTGTGGATAATTATAGAAGATGTCCTAGTATCTAGGAGGTACTAGTAGTCCATGAGTTTGAGGATGTCTTTCCTGATGAGTTTCATGGTGTTCCCCCTCCTAGAGAGATTGACTTTGAAATCAATCTTGTTACTAGAACACAACCCATAGCAGAGTCACCTTACAGGATGGCACCAGCTGAGATGCAGGAGTTGAAGAAACAGTTACAAGAGTTGTTTTACAAAGGTTTCATCAGACCGAGCACTTGGGGTGCTCCCATGTTGTTAGTTAAGAAGAATAATGGTTCCATGAGACTGTACATGGACTACCTCCAGTTGAAAAAGGTCATGATAAAGAAAAAGTATTTGTTGTTGAGGATAGATGATCTATTTGACCAGCCAAGGGGTGATACAGTGTTCTCAAAGATAGATCTGAGGCCAGGTTACCACCAGTTTAGGATAAAGCTGGATGACATACCCAAGTCAGCTTTTAGGACTAGGTATGGTAATTATGAGTTTTTGGTTATTTTGTTTGGGTTGACCAACGCACCAGCAGATTTTATTGATTTGATGAATAGGGTGTTCATTCCATATCTAGATTAGTTTGTGGTTGTGTTCATGGATGACATATTGATATACTCTAGGGATAGTCAGCAACATGAGCAGTACCTACGTCAGGCATTGACGTTGCTGAGGTAACACATGTTGTATGCTAAGTTCAACAAGTGTGAGTTCTAGTTGACTGAGGTGTCTTTTCTTGGTCATGTTATATCTGCCAAAGGTGTTTTTGTGGATTGAGGAGGTACAGTCAGTGCTAGAGTGGGAGCAGCCCAAGACACCGACGAAGGTTATAAGTTTCCTAGGTTTGGCAGGCTACTACAGGAGATTCATAAAGAATGTCAGTGTCGTAGCATTACCCTTAAACCAGCTGACTAGGAAAGGTATTCCTTCCGTCTAAGATGACAAGTGTCAATGTTCTTTCTAGTTGTTGAAGGAGAAGTTGACGAGTGCACCAATGTTAGTGTTGCCAGAGCATGGGAAATGTAATATCATCTTCTGTAATGCTTTGAGGAATGGCTTGGGATACATACATATGTAGGATAAGAACGTGATTTCTTTTGCTTCATGACAGCTTAAGAAGCACAAAGACATGTATCCTACACATGACCTAGAGCGTGCAACAGTGGTTCATGCCTTGAATATTTGGAAGCACTATTTGTATGGAGATAAGTTTTAGATCTTCATTGACCACAAGAATGTTCAGTATATATTCTTGAAGTAGGAGTTGAACATGAGGCGGAGGAGAGGGATGGAGTTGATCAAAGACTATGATTGCACAATAGATTACCATCCAGGGAAGGCAAACGTCATGGCTGATGTGTTGAGTACAAAGTCTTCTTCGTCATCATCTGCAGATAAGGCATAGTAACATGCCTTGGTATGTTACAAGCGGGACATGATGGTGTCACTTCGCTAGATTAATGTGAAGTTAGAGGTTTCCTCATTGGCAGGATTGTTGGCACACTTTTAGGTGAAGCCTTCCTTTATGGAAGAGATTAGAGATGCACAGTAGGATGATATTGTGATACAAAATATCAGGTCTGAGTTTGGTAGTAAGAAGTATGACGACTTCCATGCATCAGATGATGGGACAATTTGTTTTCATAACAGGGTGGTGGTTCTAAATGTTGATGGTTTGAGGAAGATGGTTCTTGAGGAAGCTCATTCCTCAGTGTACACAATGCATCCAGGTAGTACCAAGATGTACCACAACCTGAAGGATCTATATTGGTGGCCTGGTTTGAAGTGTTATGTGGCAGGTCTGTCACTAGATGTGTAGTCTGCCAGCAGGTCAAGGGTGAGCATAAGAAGCTTGTAGGGACGTTACAACCTTTGTCTATACCGCAATGGATGTGGGATCATATCACCATAGACTTTGTGGTTGGTCTTCCTAGGACAATAAAAGGTCATGATTTTATATGGGTGATATTTGACAGTTTGACCAACTCAGCTCACTTCCTTCCAGTCAAGATGATGTATACAATAAAGAAGTTGGCACATATATATGTTGATGATATAGTCCATTTGCATGGTATTTAGTTAATATAGTATCTAACCAAGGTCCAAAGTTTACGAGTCATTTTTTGGGAATGTTTGCATACATTTATGGGGACAGAGTTGAGGTTTGTTATAGCTTTCCTCCCTTAGACAGATGGCCAGTTAGAGATGACCATTCAGACTTTGGAGGATCTTTTGAGGGCATGTGTTTTGTAGTGTCTTGGAAGTTGGGATGTCCATTTGAGTTTGATCGAGTTTTCCTACAATAATAGTTATCAGAGGAGTATAGAAATGGCACTATATGAAGCTTTGTTTGGGGGATGTTAATTGTCACCTTTGTCTTGGTATGACATAAGTGAGGATCAACATTTGGGTCTTGAGCTAGTGCAGTAGACTATAAAGAAGATCAAGATGATACAGTAGTAGTTGAGGGCAGGCCAGGAATGGCGTAAGTCGTATGTTTGTGATCGTTGCAAACCATTGGAGTTCCAAATTAGAGACTGTGTTTACCTTAAGGTTTCCCCTTAGAAAGGTGTGATGAGGTTTGGTAATGGGTAAGTTGGCTCCTAGGTGTATGGGACCATACCCTATCATGGCACGTGTTGGGAAGGTGGCATACAAGCTTCAATTACCTCCAAAGTTGCACAAGTTGCACCCTATCTTCAATGTTTCTATGTTACGGAAGTGTCATTCGGATACAGAATAAGTGTTGCAGCTAGTGGAGGTTGAGTAAGAGGAGTTTCTTATGAGGAAGTTCTTGTTGATCATCAATAGGAGAGTGAAGAAGTTGAAGAAGAAGGATATAGTATTAGTTAAGGTTTTGTTTCATCACCATGATGTGGAGGAGGCCAAGTGGGAGTTAGATGATGAGATGGGTAGGAAGTTCCCATATTTGTTTGCGTAGGATTTCGGGGGAAAATCCTTATTAGGCACTTATGGTTGTAAGACCCCTGACCTTGCTTAATAGTTGAACATTCTTGATTGTCATAATTGGATGTTTAAAACCTTAATCTAACCCTAGTATTTTCTTTGATATCAGGTGACAAACTAAAGTTTGAAGTTTGGTCCAGTTTGGACATTCTTTGAGCAAGCTATGCAATTTTATGCTTGTTTTGGAATTTTCTACAATTTACCCATATCTGAGGTATATCTTGTAACTTGTCACATGATTTTTGTTCCCAACATGTTTTCTTATTATTTTTTACTTGTTTGTACCTCAGAGCACCTTGTTGTGCCTTGGTTTGGGTGATGACACCTTTCTAGGGTGAGTTAGGGTTTTGCCCTCATGGATGAGCTACCTTGGAGACCAAAACTCGATGGTCCTCCTAGATGGGTGGCATCTGATGGCTCTCCTTGTTTGTTTTGAACCAATGGTGGTCCTTATATGTGTGTTCACGGATGGTTTCCTCTCTTCAACTCCTTGGATTGATGATTTACCTTGAGAAGGTGCTCAAAAGATGACTCATCCTTGTAACCTAAAGTTTCAACAAACGATGGTCACCATGTGTTGAACTCGATGGTCACCCTGGGTAGCCAAGATCAGATGATCCTACAGACTCCCACAATTGATGGAGCTTCTTGTTGCATGGACTTGATGTCCTATGGTCATGGACACTTGGCAAACATGGTGGGACAACTTAGCCTTCTCTTCTCTCTCACACATAACTTTATCAATCTCCCCCCTTCCATGCAAATGAACCATTTGGACACCCTTCCTTCTTCCTTTCTATCTATATCTTATCCCTCCTTGTCTAGGTGGAGAATAAGGTGCCCATGGTAGGATAAGTTGGTTGATCTACTTGCATGTGTGGCTATGGTTCATATTTGCCCTCCTTTTGATCTTGTGGAGCACGCATTGCTTGTTCTTGACCTAAGCAAGTAAGTTTTCCCCTCTCTCCTTCTTTTTCCTTGCTTTCCTACCACCTTAATCCTTCTTATAGGTTGGTATCATGGTGTTTCATGGTAGATCTTTCTCTAGACCCTAAATAACACCTCTTTCTTGCTTCCTTGACCTAGGGTTTGCTTCTTCTTTACAGAAGGAGCTAGCTTGTCTGAGTGAAGAGCTCAAACTAGGGTTTCTACCTTCTTTCCTCAATCTTTCTTGCTGTTTGGAGCTTCATCTTCTTCCTAGAGGCGAGTTATATAACTTTCTTCACGTTTGTTACTTACTACTACCTTGCATGCACATGTTCTTGCTCTAAAACGCGATTCTAAGCATAAAGATACTATCTTTCCTTAGGGTTTAAGATTAAGTGATGTATCTTAATTAGTTTATCATCATGGATGAATCTTCAAACCTTGTGCATGATCTTCCTTGGTAGACTAAGCCCCAGACCTTGTTTCCATGTGGTCAAACGATGGTTCTTGTATGTCAAATGATGGTCCTTGATATCTCACAAAGGATGGGTTTTTTTATGGTTTTGGGGTTGTTTTTCATCTTGTTTTGTAAATCAATGATGTTCTTCTTTGCTAGATCCAATGGCTTGTTCGTGATGGTTTTGGTTGTCCATCCTATGTCAATCGATGGTCATGACTTAAATTATGTTTTAAACTCTTTTGTGCTCAAGAAACGGTGATCTTAGTGCTCTTGTTGTAGTTTCAGTTGATGGTTTATTTCCTTCCACATATTATGGTTTGACTTTGGATTTAGACTTGTTCCTCCACCTTTTGATGACAACTGATGGCCCTTCTTACTACATAACTGAATGGTTTTCTTGACCAATGATCATCAAATGATGGTGATCCTGGTTCAACAGATGGTGACAACCAATGGCTCTTCTGACTTCATGAACTGATGGTGACCCTATGTGCCACAAGCGATGGGGGCACTAGGCACCACAATTTATGGTGATCCTATGTGTTACAACTGATGGTGGGTCACATGCCATCAACTGAAGGTGTCTTTGCGTTAGAAAATGATGGTGCTTCTTATGTCTTCAACCGATGGTGTTCTTTGAGTTGTCAAACCATGGCTAGACTAGGCTGAGTTGATGACTCATCTAGGTCATAACCTGATGGTTTCTCTAGATTATTTTCTCAAGGTATTTTCTTGTATTGCAACCAATGGTTTTACCTGCACAACATATGATAGTCATGAGTGAGGTCCCTAATGTTATGGTTTAGGTTTGAGGATGTAGAATCAATGTTCAATGCCCATAATTTTATAGTCTTACCTTTGCCCTCGTATGAATGTTAACTAATAGTCGCCACAATAAGTTGATGTGCAATACTAATCTAGTTTATCTTACTACATCTAACCCTAATACAAATAGATGAGGATGGTAATCATACTTGAGTTCCTTGTATGATTAACATGATGTTGGAATATTCTCTCGATGATTGTTGTAACCCTAACATGCTACTATATGAACATCACAAGCTTCTCAATGCAATGTTATGCCAAACCTATGTATCACAAGTGTGGTGGTGGTATGTTAAACCTTGTTATAAGGTGTGGAAATATAAAGATGTTTCTCGCAAATGATTATGAAAATGGTCTTAACGACCCTTGGGCACGATTTGAGCCCTAATGAATGTGTGATCCTTTTCTTATGTGACAATGATTGTCATCATGTGGTGATGCTACAAAATTTATACCTCAGACATTTTATATCTTCTGGAGTTGTTATATATCAATGCTTTATAGAAATGGATTAGGGTTGTACATCCCCTTGTTTTATGCAGCCTTAATTCGGCCTATTGACATAACTAATCAAGTGAAACCCTAATCATGTATCCCTGCCCATAGATTCATACCAAGGGCGGACTATGTTGTTTTGCAACTTGACCACATGTGTCACTATGGCAGACTCGTACTCACTAAGGGAGGATGATATCTGAGGATTCTAGCTCTCCTATAGATCTTGTATGGCACTAATTTTGAGTTAATAGTGGTCAGTTGGAGTTGAGTTGTATACCTCAACTCCTCAGGGCTTAATAAAAGATGTAATCCAGCTGTGTAGTATATCTGTTAGGGATAAATGTGCTTCACATTGGTTGTTAACCTTTTCCTTCTCTCTCATACCACTTAGATGTTATATTATGCAATTGTTTAGATGACATGAGTTCTACTTGTTCTTTAGATATCTTGTTAATTAAGCTTGTTGTTAAACTACATGTTAGTCATGTTGTTGCTATACCTATCTGTTTATCTTGGTTAATCAGTTTAACCAGCTTGAATTTCTTAATATGTTGAACTACTTAATCTGCCTTTCTTGTTAATTAACATACTTATTGTAACCAATAACCATTGGTTTAGATTTGAATCTCTCATTGGGACATGGGTCTCACCTCATGCGTCACCACATCTTTTTAGGTGGTCGTCAACGACGTGGTCATATTTGAGGTGTTGAAGAGGAGAATCTTAGAGAAAAGTAGGAGTTGAAGGTTTTCTAGTAGTTGTTAGTAAAGTCCTAGAGTCATCCATGTACTCTCAGGTCCGGGTAGGGGATGTTTTATAGATGACATGTATATAGAGACTCGAGATTTTGGCAATATCTTGATGTTTATATATAACATGTATATGTGGATTACCCCTTTTGTATACATGTGTAGCTTTAGCCACTGGGCAAATATGTAAATGTCTGACATGGTATATTCTTGTATAAAGGTTGCTAAACTTATATGTAAAATTTTATGGATGTTTTGCAATGTTTAAGTCTGATTTAATTTACCCACTTTTCTAGATATGTGGGTAATTAGATGTTGATCGTGTGTTTTGTTTTGAGTAATATCGTTAAGTGTGGTGGTATGTCACATTGGTAAGGAGTCCTCCTTCACCTCCTAGCAGCTGGTGCACGTCCTTCTCCCTCCAAGGTGGATGGATGGCATGGAATGGCGGTGTAAAGTGGCCAAAACTCTAGGAACTAAGGTTTTGAGGTAGAGGAAGGTGGAAATGAAGTGGATGTAGGTGGGAGTGGTGAGAAATCCTTGAATGCTCAAGTAATAACCTCATGCTACAACCACCACTTATGTATATATAGAAGGCAGGGAAGCACTAGGTGAAGTGGGGTCAAACTAGGAAATTTAGTTTAAAAATAGTAGGGTTTTGGGATCAACATGGTCATACTGGGAAGCACGACAATGGTGGGTAAGGTAGAGAATAGTCTTGTTGAGGGGGAACAATCATTCTAGTAGAGATGAAAATGTTAGTGTAAAATGGGGAAATGATGGTTGGTAGCACGGACATGTTGGAAAACATGGTTGTATTGGTGGCTAGGTAGCACAATCATGGTGGGTGAGTAGCAGACTTGGTCATTCGATTAGGCATGAGTGTTCTAACATTGGGTAGCACGTCCGTTCGAGCTGGAACAATCATGTTGGGTCTTCTTAGCACAATTATGTTAGCTAGTATGACCGTTCTTTTGGAACTGTTGTGGCTTCATCAACTTTGAAATTTTCCTATGATTTTGGCATTGGTAGCACGGTTTTCCATGTCACCATGGCCATGTTGGGGGCTTTGCATGAACTCGGAGCATCCAACTTTGAGATCCATGGATACCTTGTTTCAATTTGACCCTTGGCCACTAGGGGTACATTGAGGAAGCTCTAGGACCATCTCTGGACCCCTCCATGGGTTCAGGAACCCTATAATATCTTCCATCTCTCCCGTCCATCCAAGGACTGGTCCAAGTACATGAAATACATGCAAAGAGTGTTCATCTGTGCATTTGATTGAAAATAATTTATTTGGGGAAATAGCTTGCAATCTAACATGTGTAGATGTGATTAAAATGCAAGAAGATACAAGATGAAGTCCTAAAATAGGGTTACATCACCACCCCAAACATAAAAAATACTTGTCCTCAAGTATGCTCCAACTTAATCTCTCTTTCAATTAACTCAAGAAAAGCATGGGAAAATGCAATAATTATGATGTTTATTGGATATAATGAGTTCATATGAGGAATTAAGCATGCAACCCACTACTCTATATTCATTTTATTTTTCAAGTGTGAATCAAGAACAAAGCACAAAAACTTCAAATATGGAATACCATCCACACATGCAAGTGATGCAATTGTCATAAAGCTCTAGGTAAACTGTGACATGCATGGCATACATTCAAATGGTTAGATATGATGTTTCACTTGCTATAGCTACGTCATACACTTCATTCAACCTTTCATGACCCACTTGACTTGTGTAGGGGTGTGATGTCTAGAGTTGATTTACCCTATACTTAGTAGGAATAAAAAGAGAAGAAAGGGTTATGGAAGGAGTGGAATGCTATTACATAGGAGCACTCTTCTTTTTTTTTCTTTTTTCCTTGAGAGGCTATTACATAAAGCCATCCCTTATTTCCTTTTGTTTTTGTTTTTTTTTTACTCTTCGCTATATATAAGAGGGCACATGGTGACAAGAGTGAAGCGGGGGGGTGAACCCCAAACTTTTAGAGGGTGACCAAGTCTAGTATATGAACTATTGGCATCCTTTCATGATGAGGAGAAGTAAGAAGATGGTACCAAAAATGTCAGGTCAAAGAGGGATCACAAGCCTTAGAAATTCATGTATGATCTCATTCAAGTAAGCTAACCTGTGCAACATTCAACAAACTTATAAACTATGCATAAAACGAACAATATGGTAGATTACACTCATTTCACATGGACCAAGTAATCTCAAATGCTTAAGGCTTGAAAGTATCACAATTATATCAAAACAGTCAATTACTTGTGAGAGGTTTGGAGCACATGCAAAATTCGATCATAGAACTCATTTAGCCAAAAACTTCATAAATGGATTGTATTATCTCAATTCTAATCATTCATGTCACAATAGATAGAGATTTTGTTGAAACACACCATTGAGCAAGTAGATTCAAGTTTGGGCAAAATTGGCCAAAATGATTCCAACTTGCAATCAATCACATCTAAACCTAAATTTAGGAAATAAAAATCACAAAGAAAGCAAATCATATCTAAATCACTCGAAAATTATCAAAACTCTACATGATATGCTATACATGACATGGAGTGGCATGAAAAGTAAAATCTTTGAAAAAGTATGCAAAAATGCATGAAATTTAGCTACATGATATGCATGTATGCAATAAAATAGAAATTTACACTAGATAGGGTGGTGCCAAAATCATTCAATTAGAAAAATGAAACATGGTGAAATAGTGTAACCAAAATGAGCTGAGATAAAAGGGGGTATACCTCTTGCCCCAAACTTTTAAATCATGTTGGTTTGAGCATGAATCTAAAGCTTAGGCATGATAGGGTAGTTGTCACTATTGTGGCAGTGGTGGATCTTAAGGAGATCCTCCATATGATGGAGGATGCTAGTAGTAGTTAACCTAGTAGTCTGCCTATGGAGGCGGGTATGTCTTATGGTACACTAACAAAGCTCCCCAAAAGTCCTCCCCCCATTAGGGGTTTCTCCGAACTTGTGCATGCTAGTAGAAGTACATGTGGTTTATCTGGTGGTGCATTTGCTACTGGTCCAACCATATGACATGTTGAGTCTGCTGAATCTCCTCCAATTGTGCATGGATGGCTGACATGTCATATGCATTTGTTGGATGTGGTTGTGCATCAAACTCCCCATGCCTCTATATCATGCGGTGAGGCTTCTCAAGTATACACCACTACTCAGCTATGTTCGTCTCTCCCCCACCCCAGGTAGATCAACCGGTTGTGCCCTATAGCCTTCTCAGAGATGTCAACTTTCCTAGTTAGTAATCACTTCCATGATATCATCCAAAGGCCCCATGCTATCAAGAAGAGGAGCAACATGATAAGGCAACTCTAAATTTTTTCTAAGGTACTTGGGGTTCATGTTGTAAATAATATTTTAATTCAATTGTTGGTATGTATGCCCATAGAGCCAATCATATGATGATTGTAATGGAGCATCACATATTTGTTTCAATCATGACATGATGACACAGACATAGTAGATGTATAAAGAATGATGTTACTCGATGAGATATGTCTTTAGGTTGAGGAACTGAACAATGAGATGATATGTATGATAAGAGTACATACATTCTTATTATGTCCCTTGTCGGATAATACTGTGGAATCAAAATAGACAATAGTAATACATAAGACTAGATTGTGTGTTGATTAATGACATTCTCAATAGTCATAATATGTGATATCAAGTCAAACACACAACATGTTAGAGGACAGTGTATCGGATAGATCCACCTTGAGAATGATCCATGGATACCATGGAATGGTAGTCAGATTCAACTCTCATAGTGATAGCGGTGACTGTGGTTCTTAGACCTGAAGTCACTATACTTATCACATGGCATTCGATGTATTTTGACATCATCCAACGTGACCTTGAATAAGGGTTGCCATAGAGGTGGTGATTGGGTATGTTGTGACACGTGGGGATTGAATGTGAGTGATGTAAATGGGATTTGTCCCTCCTATGGGACATTGATATCTTGGTCATTGGATATGTGAGACTGAGAAATGTATGGCCATACTCATGTGACTCAATATGTGATATGTGAGTTCAACTGCATAAAGTATGCTCTAGTTCAAGGAACATGGATTGAAGGTTGAGAGGATGATGATTCCATGCCTCAAGTTTAATCTGGATAAAAAAGGAAAAGGAACTATATGATCATGGTAACATTGATCACACATTTTAAGTTGAAGTTGTTCTCCAACTTTCTAGTTACATGGGTAGCAATGAAGTGTTGAAAGATATTGTTCATTTCTTGTGATGTCATAAATTGGTTATGGATATTCACTACCAACATAACTTGGTACATGTAGGGTCAAACACATAGGATGCACTTGGAACAAGAGTTTATTCATGAATGATGTTTAACTTCATTACTAAAGTTTTTAGGTATTTAATGTAAACAACAATGGCCAAAAACTGATTGATTAGACTATGAGCTGGTCGGTTTGAGTGTTGAACTGATCGATTCAAGTGTCAGGTCAATTTAAACTACATTGGATGAACATTGCCTAAAATGGGACATTAGTCAACCAGTTCAGTTGGTGAACTGACCGGTTCAAGGTCTGAAATGACCAATTCAATTTGTGAATTGCCCAGTTCAATGATCAATATGATTGGATCAAGGATTGATGCTAACATCATGTTGTGTACTAATCGAATATTGAAAGCCAATGTGATTGAGAATAGAAAAGCAAGTTAAGTGATTGGTTCAAGTGTTGAACCGGTTGTTTCACATGTGAACCGACAGGTTCGATGTTTGTAGCTTCCAAAAATTCATGAATTTTTGTCTCTTTGACTCCCATATGATCTGGAAACCCTAACCCTAGACATCCTATAAATAGGGGGTAGACAAGGCTCTCAGATGACACAACAATACTGACTATTTTTATCCTCTCACATTTGGGGTAATCTGAGAGCCTGATCAAGTCTTACCCATAAAAGGGAGAGATGAACAGGGAGAGACAACAAGGGAGAGCAAGTCAACACTAGAATGTTGACATTTGAAGGGACAACTCCTTGAGGTTGGCTCTGGTATCACAACATGGAGTTCCTAGTGGTCTGTATGGACTACTTAGAGGCATTGAGGTCGTTTCTACCACACTAGGTGGACAACAACCATTGTCGTTTGTGGTGCTACACCAAGAATTCATCATCGCCAATTGTTCATGTGTGTCTTGTGAACAATGCACATCACATGAAAGAGTAGTCATTGGACTTGCTCCAGTACCAGGTATATCTCTTACTACCCTCTTTGCTAGATGCATTATTGTTGATGCAATCCCTAGTAAGGGAATAGGGACAATATTTCTTTGTTTGCACTGCCTTCTTTGTCATCCCTATTCCCTAATAGTGCTATCAAAATCTCATCAATTTGTGGTGTATCTAGATTCAAATTGATATCATCAAATTTATTGTATTGCATACAATGTGAATATTAAAATGATCAATGTGCATATATGATTAAATACCACATATAGTCCCAAATATATATATGATATGATATACATGCAATTAATATGTGTTACCCTAAAATCATTTTGATGGTGGATGTATGTGTGGTTATGTCCAAAACCCCTATGGACTATGTGCATAGTTGTTTGGTTTTATTTCCTATTGTTACTCGGTTTTCATACCAGGCCTCTCCCCTCCTTTCCAAATGCAAATTAATGTTCTTCTTCTATATTCCCCTAGAATGTAACTCGAGGTTTTCCCTTTTACAATGTAATATGGTGTAACATCCCTGACCTGGGTTATGAACTAACCCTAGGTGTTTTGCTTAAATATGTAATTAAATCCTTGTGATTAACTTTGGGCATGTAATTAAGTTCCTCAGAAACATATATTTCAATTTTGCCCCTTTATATATAAAGTTGTAGCATTGTTTTGTAATATAGGGATCTATGTGCAAATTACCCAGTTAAGGGATTAACTTGCAAATTGTACATGTTGAGATGTTCCTATGATGTTAAGACATCATGAGGATGTTTATGATGAAGTTTGAGGGATTTCCCAAGCTTGAGCACCAAGGTGCAGCTGTGGAAGCAACCCCTGTACTTGAAAACCCTAAATTGGTGTAAAGTGCAATTTACCCAATTTGAGGGGTGCAACTTGTAAAATAGATCATCTAAAATATCTTTTATGACTCTTGGAATCATTTAGAAGAGAAATGATGAAAAGGTCACTTCATTTGAATAATCATATAATAAAGAACACCTTTGTGATTGTATAATCAAGGTGTATGTATAATAGCCCTTTTATGTGTATGCTTTAGTGATGGGTTGATCCTCTTTGCCTTCAATTCTTGACCTTAGAAGGAGTTTGTCCTTAGAAATAAGATGTGGGGACGTGCAAAGAAGAAAGGAAGGACTTAGATGAGAAATGAGGAAAGCATATGTTCTTATGTTGAAATTTCACCTAAGTATATATACTACCTTCCCCACTTAGCAAGGGAACGATCCTCTTCTTTTCATTTCTTTTCCCCTTGCTCAAAACCGACTAAGGCTAAGCTCTGGAATAGAGAAGGATGACCAAGGGTCCTAGGTAAGTTTGGATCATCCCTTTTGCTTGAATTCATGGAGGAAACTCATTTTCAAGGTTGAATTCATGGCTAGCTCACCTAGCTTTATCTTTCTAGCCATTCCTTTTCAACTTTCCTTGGAGAATACACCTTGGCCGACCTATGGAGCTCAAAGACGCCATTAAAGGCTTGGAGCTTGAAAGTTTGGAGCTCAAGGAACAATCTTTAGGCGGGTTTTATAACTCTAAACCTTATGCTTTGATTATACATCTTTTTCTATGCATATAGTTGCTAGTTCTTCTTCTTCCCTATCTTCCCTTGCATCCTTGCAAGAAAAATCGTGAAGAACTGATACTGTTCGTGAGGTAGAAGATAAGGGCATTAATTCCTATGCTTATCCACGGATTTCCACTTTACTAAACGACCTCCTCCAATTGCCCATACGGTTTACATAATCGTTTGGTGGGCAAACGGTTTCAGGGTCGTATGAAAGCAAACGGCCTTCAAGACCATTTGGTCGCATTGACCAAGCGATGACCGTATGGGAATCTTGTTTATAATTATGTAGGTTAATCACCCACAAAATTTGAGGGGTTAACTCCAAAGGAATCGTGAGATATAAGCAAATCAATTAGAAAATCCAATTGAATTAAGTTCTGATTTTCAATTTGTTTAATTTGCCCTTTTTGGGAAAACGGTCTCAAGACCGTTTAAGATGGTTGACCAAGCGTTGACCGTTTGGGATTACTGTTCATAATGATGTTGATTAATGACTCACCAAATTTGATGGATTAATTCCAAATGAGTTATGAGTTGAAGGTTGATTAATAGGGCAAATCCTAATTGAAATCAGTGCTGAAATTCCAATGAGTTAATTAGTGATTTTGGGTTGATTAGCCCAAACGGTCTCAAGACCATTTGGGGAATCATCCAAACGGTCTCAAGACCGTTTGGGGATCACCCAAGACCGTTTAGAAGTCTGGGGTCAAGTATAGTTGACCAATGGAAGGTCCAAAGGTACCAAATCATATTGCAATTAAGTATTGATGTGATGATCAACTCAATAGATCAAACCTTGATGAATTTTCAATAGAGTCCAAAGGATGGATGGGAAAACGGTCTCAAGACCGTTTGGAACTCATCCAAACGGTCTCAAGACCGTTTGGTGTCAACCCAAGACCGTTTGGAGGTCTAGGGTTAAGGAAATTTGATCAATTGAGGGCCCAATTACAGTGGGTTATTGAAATAATCAAATTGCTGATTTGTGACTTAATTAAGGTTCAACCCCTATCAAATCAACTTAGATTTTGATGAATTCTTGGGAAAACGGTCTCAAGACCGTTTGGAGGTTATCCAAACGATCCCAATACCGTTTGGGCCAAGTTTGAACCCAATTGGAGGTCAATTGATGGGATCAACTTCGATTTGATTCACATTGTTGAGTGTTGATGGTTGAATGTTTATAGACCTTAATTGAACCAACTCCAACCCTATTTGGATATCAATTGAGGATCAATTGAGTGACCAATTGGTTAAGGCTAACCCTAATTGTTTCAATTGATAAGTGGTTAGAAAGCTTGAGACCAATTGAAGGCTTCAACATAGGAAACCCTAATCGAGTTTACCTTTGAATCACCTTGGAGGTCCATGCGATCTTGAGCTTTTAGGACCATACGACTTCAAGATCGAATGAGTTCATACGACTTCAAGATCGAATGAGTTCATACGACTTCAAGATCGAATGAGTTCATACGACTTCAAGATCAAATGAGTTCATACGACTTCAAGATCGTATGAGTTCATACGACTTCAGGATCAAATGAGTTCATACGACCTCAAGATCGTTTAAGGGTAAACGGTCTTGAGTGTCATGCGGTCTTGAAGTCAACCAAAGCTAAATGGTCTACAACCTTAAACGATCTCAGGATCGTTTGAAGGATGAAGGTGTGAAACCTATTGGGGACTTTTAAGGATAAGTCTGCCTAATGCCTTGAAGGCTTAGATGGTTTGATGGTTGATCAACCTAAACCCTAATGATACCTAGGGACATTAAGGGTCAAGTGATTAGTATATTAACCCATGTTATGATCAATGGTGAACTTTACCAAAATACCCTTTATGGATTCAAGAAGGTAACCCCTTTTTATCATACAAACCCCAATGGTTACAATGGTGATGATTTGGCTAGGCTTATCAATGTTGATTAGACCTAACCTAATCTAGAGGGATGTAATCATCACCTATGAGTAAGAGGAGAGAGAAAATCCCAATTATGGTTGAAATCCAAGTAAAATACCTTCAATATATATGAATGTACATGATTAGGGTATGATCCACCTATGTGAGATCATGAAAACCCTATTTATGATAATTGATGAATCTTAATCTTATCTGAGAGCATCATTGATGATGTTCCTCATACATGATGATGTTATCAGTTCATTTTACCATAATGTGAATAATAAACCCTAATTCTAGGGTGCTGGCATGTAATGTGAATAGTAAACCCTAATTGATGAGAATCAGGGAACTTAGCTCTTATGGCAAGAGTGGAAAGTATAATTCTTGATTTGAATTGCTTTTATCAGTTGAATTAACCTTGTAGGTTCTCATATGAAGATGGTCATATCCAGGTATGGATGATGATGCTATATTCATTGAAAGCATGTTGTTAGCTTTATGAATAGTAAAATATCTTGATGCCTTGTCAATGGCAACCTATGAATTAAATGGGTTGTGAGAGCCATAAATACCATCAAGGTCATGCTTTAGAGATGACTTGTGATGAATGTATTGATAAATGATGATTGATGAGAGTTAGGCTTGTTACATTTAGTATTCTCATTTCATAGCTGTTATGCTAATGTTATTGTTTGAAGAACAATGTATGATGTTAAAAGAATACTGAATGTACCTAACTAATCAAGTACAATGTAGAGCCCTGATCATAGATCCATCATTGTCAGAGATCAAATGATGGTGAAACAGGTTTTCCTAAGGGAACTCCTGGATCACATACTTTTGAGTATGTGGGGTATATGGATGTGTAGAACCTTACATCCTAGTATAGGTGTTTGACGTAGATGTGTAATCCGTCAATCCTTCACTACAATCCCATACCGTATCAGTGGATGGTAAACATGAAACCTCCTGATGACGAAGAAAGCACAGATATCCGTATCAGTGGAAGATAAACATGAAATCTCCTGATGACGAAGAGAGTACAGAACGCCACTGTAACTCTAAAATAGCGAAGGACCAGATTACCCTGGTAAGCTATTATAGTAGAGGCATGAGATGTCCTACAAGTAATCCTCTTACTGACTGAGGAAGGTGAAGGTCATGAGAATCCAGCTCTCTCGATGACCTAGTATGATACAGAGGCACTTAGCAGTGATTGGTTGGAGTATGAGTGGTAAACCTCATCTCCACAGGGCATAAAAGTAATGTTTGAAAAACATAATCCACAGTGTAGCATACCTGTTAGAGATAACTACGAGATGATTGATTGATGTTACACTGTATAGTGCAAATGTCTTCATGTTTCATAACTGTTGAACTCATGCTTACTAGTATATCTGATGTTGAATACTTTGAAGCTTTTACTGCTTAAGTTATTCTTTGAGGTGCTATAATAAAGCTTCTGGCGGAGAGTTATAACTCTCGCAGGAACAATTATGTAAAATTGTCTCACCCCGTAGACTTCAACTTTTTAGGTGAACATCGAAGACGGAGGAACAGGTCTACAGGTGACCAATCCCAGCAGCAGCAGCACCAGGAGTAGTAGTAAAATCTCAGGTGGAGATTTAGCCTGCCATGTGGTGTAGTTAGAGTCTGTCTTATGTGTCCTCTGTACTCTCAGGTCTTGGAGTCTTTTGGTCTGAGATTTTGGTTATGAGTTCTTGAGATTTTGTATCATGTTGTATATAATTACTCAAGAAGTAATTATCTGAGATGTAAATAGTTTATCTCCTTTTATGAAGGAAGTTTTATGGTTTCAATGCTTTATCTCAAAAAGTTTTAATTTCCACTGATTTTTGGTATTCCGCTGCTAATCGAATCGCTTCTGCTAAGTTTATACCGTGGTTTGGAGATCAGAGCCCACAATTAAGTGGTATCAGAGCTCTAGCTTCGCTGAGTCTACAGAGGCATAGGACTTAGGATGTCGAGTCTATCCTTAGTATCTCTTCCTTATCTAATAGAATCTTCTGCTCCTCAGGAGAAGAAGATACATAAGGATGGCAGAGCCACATGATGAGTACGTGGCAGAGAGTAGTGCTAGTGCACCTCGAGGTGGTGCAAGGGTTCCAGAAATAGAACAGCCTGCACCTGAACCACCCCAGTTTGACCCAGCTGATATGGGTAACCCAGCAGTTCAGACGATGTTTGGGCAGTTTATGACTGCCATGACACACATCACTGACAAGATGCCCATGCCTTCACCTAGGGCACCTGCCCAGCCTGAAGGACAAGGTATCGGTAAGACGTTCGAGCGACTTCGTCGTGTCGGAGCTACCGAGTACTTTGGGACTGCCGACCCCGCAGATGCTGATCTGTGGTTAACAGAGTTGGAGAAGGCTTTCAGGATTCTTAATATCCCAGAGGCTGAGAAGGTTAGACATGCTGTCTATCTTCTCAAAGGCAGTGCTGGTCACTGGTGGAACATGGAAGAGCAGAAGAGACCTGGGATAGAGTTCTCGTGGGAAGAGTTTTGTCGGGAATTTATCAATAGATATTTTCCAAAGACCTTCCTAGATGAGAAGATCTCTCAGTTTGAGAGATTGAGGCAGGGCATGATGAACATTAGTGAGTATGAAGCTAAGTTCATGGAGTTGCTGCGGTTTTGTCCGCACATGGCTGCCACAGAAGAGGAAAGAATCAGGAGATTCGAGAAGGGTTTGAATGCTGATATATCAACCCATGTGTCTGCCTTAGAAAACCGAGAGAGATTCTCTACCTTCATTGAGTCAGTCCGAAGGATAGAGAGATCTGTGGTTGAGAAGAGGCAAACCCAGAAAAGATATCCACAGTTCCAGGGTTCTTCATCTAGGGATTCCAAGAAACCGAGATTCTCTGCATCTAACCCTCCACCACCCAGATGAAGTTCCCAAACTCAGTGGTCACCAAGTAGAGGCAGGGGACGAAGCCTACCTCAACAAGAGACTCACAGTTCTGCATCAATGTCAGTTACTGGACCACCAAGACCACAACAACTGGAAAGAAGTTGCTACAATTGTGGGAAGGTGGGACACTTAATGAAGGACTGACGATCTAGGCCTGTCAGTGTGACACAACCTCAGAGGCAGAGTCAACAGGGATCTCAGAGAAGGCAATCTCAAGGAGCAGCTCGAGGACGTGGACAAGCGTCTCAAGCTGGATCATCAGCACCATCTCAACACCAGGCGACAGCAAGGTTCTATGCTATGAACCCACCTGAAGCAGTGGTCAATCCATGGGTAGTGGCAGGTCAGATGGAACTTTTATATTCTGATATGTCTACATCCTGTGTTGTATCTTTTCTGATTGACCCAGGTGCTACGCACTCTTTTATCACTCGGAGAGTAATTCGTAACTGCAATATGACGGTTAGTCATAGGGCAGATAGTTTGTTGTTAGAGACTCCGTTGAGTGGGTCTGCCGTTTTGCAGGAGGTATGTTCTCCCTGCATCCTCTTCTTTTCTGATCATCGCATTCAAGTGGACCTTATACCACTTGATATGCAAGGATTTGATATAATCCTCGGGATGGATACCTTAGAAAGGTATAGAGTTGTCTTGGATTGTGAATCCAAGTTGGCTGTGTTTGCTGATGAAGGCAACACATGGATCTTTCAAGGTGAAAGAAAGATTCTGCCCACCTGTCTTGTATCAGCTATGGTTGCTGATAAGCTGTTGAGGCAAGGATGTTATGCATTCTTGGCCCATGTGGTAGATGTTACCAAGGAAAGTTCCAATCCTGCTGAAGTTCCCATAGTCAGGGAATTCGAGGATGTGTTTCCTGAAGAACTTCCTGCTATACCACCACCTCGGGAGATTGATTTTGAGATCAATTTGGTCCCAGATACGAAACCCATAGCCCAGACACCGTATAGGATGGCGCCTGCCGAGATGGCAGAACTCAAGAAACAGCTTCAAGAGTTACTTGAGAAGGGTTTTATCCGACCGAGCACTTCACCTTGGGGTGCTCCGGTCTTGTTTGTTAAAAAGAAAGATGGGTCAATGCGGTTGTGCATTGACTACAGACAACTTAATAAAGTAACAATAAAGAACAAGTACCCTTTTCCGAGGATTGATGATCTTTTTTACCAGTTGCGTAGTGCAACAGTCTTCCCAAAGATAGATTTGAGATCTGCATATCATCAAGTCCGCATTAAGGATAGTGACATATCCAAGTCTACTTTTAGGACAAGATATGGTCACTATGAGTTCACGGTTATGTCGTTTGGACTAACCAATGCACCAGCTGCATTTATGGAACTCATGAATAGAGTTTTTCAACCCTTCCTTGATCAGTGTGTTGTCGTCTTCATAGATGACATTCTGATCTATAGTAAGGATGCTCAGCAGCATGAGCAGCATCTTCGGCAAGCTTTGACCTTGCTAAGAGAACATAAGCTGTATGCTAAGTTTAGCAAGTGTGAGTTCTGGCTGCCGGAGGTATCTTTTCTTGGACATGTGATATCTGCCTCGGGAATTCGTGTTGACCCTGCAAAGGTAGAATCTGTTCTACAATGGGAACAACCGAAGACACCGACGGAGATTCGAAGCTTCTTGGGGTTAGTTGGTTACTATCAAAGGTTTATTAAAAACTTTAGCTCTATATCCTTACCGTTGACCAAGTTAACCCGGAAAGATGCTCCTTTTTCTTAGAGTGATAAGTGTCAACAGTCCTTTCAGTTGTTGAAGGAGAGGTTGACAAGTGCACCTATGCTTGTGCTACCTGAGCAAGGAAAAGGATATGTAGTCTTTTGTGATGCCTCCAAGAATGGACTTGGATGTGTGTTGACGCAGGATAAACAAGTGATTTCTTTTGCTTCCTAACAGCTTAAGAAGCACGAGGAGAATTATCCAACACACGATCTAGAGTTAGCTGCCGTGGTTCATGCATTGAAAATCTGGAGACATTATCTCTACGGAGAGACATTCCATATTTTCACAGATCACAAGAACCTTAAGTATATCTTCTCTCAGCATGAGCTTAACATGAGGCAGCGTCGCTGGATGGAGTTAATCAAGGACTACGATTGTACAATTGATTACCATCCAGGGAAGGCCAATGTTTTTGTAGATGCCTTGAGTAGGAAATCAGCAACATCAACCATGGATAGAGCACAACTAAACTCTTTAGTATGCTCTAAAAGAGATATGCTTATCTCTTTAAGGCAAGACAATGTACAGTTGAAGGTGTCATTGTTAGCCGGGTTGATGGCTGAGATGCATGTTAAACCTACCCTAAGAGAGCAGATTAAGGAGGCACAACATGTTGATGTTGTAGTTCAGTAGATTAGATCAGAGTATGGAAATGAGAAGCGAGATAGTTTCCATGATTCAGATGATCATGTAGCATGTTATCATGGGAGGATGATAGTGCCGGATTTGGATAACTTGAGGAAGTTAGTCATGGAAGAAGCTCATTCTTCAATGTATGCTATGCATCCAGGGAGCACCAAGATGTATCGTAATTTAAAAGATCTGTATTGGTGGCGTGGAATGAAGAAGGATGTTGCAGAATTTGTTCTGAGGTGTCCTATGTGTCAGCAAGTTAAAGCTGAACACCAGAAGCCTGCAGGAACAATGCAACCTTTACCCATACCACAGTGGAAGTGGGACCATGTGACCATGGACTTTGTTGTTGGCCTACCCAGGACAAGCAAAGGACATGATTCCATTTGGGTAGTTGTAGATAGGTTGACTAAAACAGCACATTTCTTACCTGTCAAAACAACCTATTCTGCTGAAAGGTTATCACAGTTGTATGTTTAAGAGATAGTGTGTTTGCACGGAGTTCCTGTCACTATAGTTTCTGACAGAGGTCCCCAGTTTACAAGTCATTTTTGGGAACGACTTCATAATGCTTTAGGCACCCAGTTAAGGTTTAGTACGGCCTTTCATCCACAGACTGATGGACAGTCGGAAAGGACCATACAGACCTTGGAAGACCTGTTGAGAACATGTGTTCTCCAGTTTACCGGAAGTTGGGATCTACACCTAAGCTTGATAGAGTTTGCCTATAACAATAGCTATCAGCATAGTATTGATATGGCACCTTATAAAGCCTTGTATGGTAGACGTTGTAGATCACCCTTGTGTTGATATGAGACTGGTGAGCATCAGTTGTTAGGACCGGATCTTGTGCAACAAACTACAGAAAAGATTAAGGTAATACAGCAACAGATTAAGACTGCACAAGATAGGCAGAAATCTTATGCTGACAAGCTTCGTAGACCCTTAGAGTTCGAGGTTGGAGACAAAGTGTATCTCAAGGTCTCGCCTTGGAAAGGAGTCCTTCGTTTTGGAAAGAAAGGGAAGTTAGCTCCTAGATTTATGGGGCCTTATCCAATCATTGAACAGATTGGAAAAGTAGCCTATAAACTAGAGCTGCCACCAGAGTTATAGAGGTTACATCCTGTGTTTCACATTTCTATGCTAAAGAAATGTCACCCAGATACTGAGTCAGTTCTACAACCTATGGAGGTAGAATTGAATGATGATATATCTTATGAGGAAGGATCAGTGTCAATCCTTGATAACAGAATTAAAAAGTTAAAGAAGAAAGATTTAAGCCTTGTGAAAGTCCTCTGGAACCACCGTTGTGTTGAAGAAGCCACTTGGGAACTAGAGGATGAGATGAGAAGGAAATACCCTGCCCTTTTCTCTTAATACGTTTTATCAATTTTGGGGACGAAATCCTTTTAAGGGGTGGATAATTTGTAACATCCCTGACCTGGGTTATGAACTAACCCTAGGTGTTTTGCTTAAATATGTAATTAAATCCTTGTGATTAACTTTGGGCATGTAATTAAGTTCCTCAGAAACATATATTTCAATTTTGCCCCTTTATATATAAAGTTGTAGCATTGTTTTGTAATACAGGGATCTATGTGCAAATTACCCAGTTAAGAGATTAACTTGCAAATTGCACATATTGAGATGTTCCTCTGATGTTAATACATCATGAGGATGTTTATGATGAAGTTTGAGGGATTTCCCAAGCTTGAGCACCAAGGTGCAGCTGTGGAAGCAACCCATGTACTTGAAAACCCTAAATTGGTGTAAAGTGAAATTTACCCAATTTGAGTGGTGCAACTAGTAAAATACATCATCTAAAATATCTTTTATGACTCTTGGCATCATTTAGAAGAGAAATGATGAAAAGGTCACTTCATTTGAATAATCATATAATAAAGAACACCTTTGTGATTGTATAATCAAGGTGTATGTATAATAGCCCTTTTATGTGTATGCTTTAGTGATGGGTTGATCCTCTTTGCCTTCAATTCTTGACCTTAGAAGGAGTTTGTCCTTAGAAATAAGATGTGGGGACGTGCAAAGAAGAAAGGAAGGACTTAGATGAGAAATGAGGAAAGCATATGTTCTTATGTTGAAATTTCACCTAAGTATATATACTACCTTCCCCACTTAGCAAGGGAACGATCCTCTTCTTTTCATTTCTTTTCCCCTTGCTCAAAACCGACTAAGGATAAGCTCTGGAACAGAGAAGGATGACCAAGGGTCCTAGGTAAGTTTGGATCATCCCTTTTGCTTGAATTCATGGAGGAAACTCGTTTTCAAGGTTGAATTCATGGCTAGCTCACCTAGCTTTATCTTTCTATCCATTCCTTTTCAACTTTCCTTGGAGAATACACCTTGTCCGACCGGTGGAGCTCAAATACGCCATTAAAGGCTTGAAGCTTGAAAGTTTGGAGCTCAAGGAACAATCTTTAGGCGGGTTTTATAACTCTAAACCTTATGCTTTGATTATACATCTTTTTCTATGCATATAGTTGCTAGTTCTTCTTCTTCCCTATCTTCCCTTGCATCCTTGCAAGCAAAATCGTGAAGAACTGATACTGTTTGTGAGGTAGAAGATAAGGGCGTTAATTCCTATGATTATCCATGGATTTCCACTTTACTAAACGACCTCCTCCAATTGCCCATACGGTTTACATAACCGTTTGGTGAGCAAACGGTTTCAGGGTCGTATGAAAGCAAACGGCCTTCAAGACCATTTGGTCGCGTTGACCAAGCAATGACCGTATGGGAATCTTGTTTATAATTATGTAGGTTAATCACCCACAACATTTTAGGGGTTAACTCCAAAGGAATCGTGAGATATAAGCAAATCAATTAGCAAATCCAATTGAATTAAGTTCTGATTTTCAATCTGTTTAATTTGCCCTTTTTGGGCAAACAGTCTCAAGACTGTTTAAGATGGTTGACCAAGCGTTGACCGTTTGGGATTACTGTTTATAATGATGTTGATTAATGACTCACCAAATTTGATGGATTAATTCCAAACTAGTTATGAGTTGAAGGTTGATTAATAGGGCAAATCCTAATTGAAATCAGTGCTGAAATTCCAATGAGTTAATTAGTGATTTTGGGTTGATTAGCCCAAACGGTCTCAAGACCATTTGGGGAATCATCCAAACGGTCTCAAGACCGTTTGGGGATCACCCAAGACCTTTTAGAGGTCTGGGGTCAAGTATAGTTGACCGATTGAAGGTCCAAAGGTACCAAATCATATTGCAATTAAGTATTGATGTGATGATCAACTCAATAGATCAAACCTTGATGAATTTTCAATAGAGTCCAAAGGATGGATGGGCAAACGGTCTCAAGACCATTGGGAACTCATCCAAACGGTCTCAAGACCGTTTGGTGTCAACCCAAGACCGTTTGGAGGTCTAGGGTTAAGGAAATTTGATCAATTGAGGGCCCAATTACAGTGGGTTATTGAAATAATCAAATTGCTGATTTGTGACTTAATTAAGGTTCAACCCCTATCAAATCAACTTAGATTTTGATGAATTCTTGGGAAAACGGTCTCAAGACCGTTTGGAGGTTATCCAAACGATCCCAAGACCGTTTGGGCCAAGTTTGAACCCAATTGGAGGTCAATTGATGGGATCAACTTCGATTTGATTCACATTGTTGAGTGTTGATGGTTGAATGTTTATAGACCTTAATTGAACCAACTCCAACCCTATTTGGATATCAATTGGGGATCAATTGAGTGACCAATTGTTTAAGGCTAAACCTAATTGTTTCAATTGATAAGTGGTTAGAAAGCTTGAGACCAATTGAAGGCTTCAACATAGGAAACCCTAATCGAGTTTACCTTTGAATCACCTTGGAGGTCCATGCGATCTTGATCTTTTAGGACCATACGACTTCAAGATCGAATGAGTTCATATGACTTCAAGATTGAATGAGTTCATACGACTTCAAGATCGAATGAGTTCATACGACTTCAAGATCGAATGAGTTCATACGACTTCAAGATCGTATGAGTTCATACGACTTCAGGATCGAATGAGTTCATACGACCTCAAGATCGTTTAAGGGTAAACGGTCTTGAGTGTCTTGCGGTCTTGAAGTCAACCAAAGCTAAATGGTCTACAACCTTAAACGATCTCAGGATCGTTTGAAGGATGAAGGTGTGAAACCTATTGGGGACTTTTAAGGATAAGTCTGCCTAATGCCTTGAAGGCTTAGATGGTTTGATGGTTGATCAACCTAAACCCTAATGATACCTAGGGACATTAAGGGTCAAGTGATTAGTATATTAACCCATGTTATGATCAATGGTGAACTTTACCAAAATACCCTTTATGGATTCAAGAAGGTAACCCCTTTTTATCATACAAACCCCAATGGTTACAATGGTGATGATTTGGCTAGGCTTATCAATGTTGATTAGACCTAACCCAATCTAGAGGGATGTAATCATCACCTATGAGCAAGAGGAGAGAGAAAATCCCAATTATGGTTGAAATCCAAGTAAAATACCTTCAATATATATGAATGTACATGATTAGGGTATGATCCACCTATGTGAGATCATGAAAACCCTATTTATGATAATTGATGAATCTTAATCTTATCTGAGAGCATCATTGATGATGTTCCTCATACATGATGATGTTATGAGTTCATTTTACCATAATGTGAATAATAAACCCTAATTCTAGGGTGTTGGCATGTAATGTGAATAGTAAACCCTAATTGATGAGAATCAGGGAACTTAGCTCTTATGGCAAGAGTGGAAAGTATAATTCTTGATTTGAATTGCTTTTATCAGTTGAATTAACCTTGCAGGTTCTGATATGAAGATGATCATATCCAGGTATGCATGATGATGCTATATTCATTGAAAGCATGTTGTTAGCTTTATGAATAGTAAAATATCTTGATGCCTTGTCAATGGCAACCTATGAATTAAATGGGCTGTGAGAGCCATAAATACCATCAAGGTCATGCTTTAGAGATGACTTGTGATGAATGTATTGAGAAATGATGATTGATGAGAGTTAGGCTTGTTACATTTAGTATTCTCATTTCATAGTTGTTATGCTAATGTTATTGTTTGAAGAACAATGTATGATGTTAAAAGAATACTGAATGTACCTAACTAATCAAGTACAATGTAGAGCCCTGATCATAGATCCATCATTGTCAGAGATCAAATGATGGTGAAACAGGTTTTCCTAAGAGAACTCCTGGATCACATACTTTTGAGTATGTGGGGTATATGGATGTGTAGAACCTTACATCCTAGTATAGGTGTTTGATGTAGATGTGTAATCCATCAATCCTTCACTACAATCCCATACCGTATCAGTGGATGGTAAACATGAAACCTCCTGATGACGAAGAAAGCACAGATATCCGTATCAGTGGAAGATAAACATGAAATCTCCTGATGACGAAGAGAGTACAGAACGCCACTGTAACTCTAAAATAGTGAAGGACCAGATTACCCTGGTAAGCTATTATAGTAGACGCACGAGATGTCCTACAAGTAATCCTCTTACTGACTGAGGAAGGTGAAGGTCATGAGAATCCGGCTCTCTCGATGACCTAGTATGATACCGAGGCACTTAGCAGTGATTGGTTGGAGTATGAGTGGTAAACCTCATCTCCACAGGGCATAAAAGTAATGTTTTAAAAACATAATCCACAGCGTAGCATACCTGTTAGAGATAACTATGAGTTGATTGATTGATGTTACACTGTATAGTGCAAATGTCTTCATGTTTCATAACTGTTGAACTCATGCTTACTATTATATCTAATGTTGAATACTTTGAAGCTTTTACTGCTTAAGTTATTCTTTGAGGTGCTATAATAAAGCTTCTGGCAGAGAGTTATAACTCTCGCTGGGACAATTATGTAAAATTGTCTTACCCCGTAGACTTCAACTTTTTAGGTGAACGTCGAAGACGGAGGAACAGGTCTACAGGTGACCAGTCCCAGCAGCAGCAGCACCAGGAGTAGCAGTAAAATCTCAGGTGGAGATTTAGCCTGCCATGTGGTGTAGTTAGAGTCAGTCCTATGTGTCCTCTGTACTCTCAGGTCTTGGAGTCTTTTGGTCTGAGATTTTGGTTATGAGTTCTTGAGATTTTGTATCGTGTTGTATATAATTACTCAAGAAGTAATTATCTGAGATGTAAACATTTTATCTCCTTTTATGAAGGAAGTTTTATGGTTTCAATGCTTTATCTCAAAAAGTTTTAATTTCCGCTGATTTTTGGTATTCCGCTGCTAATCAAATCGCTTCCGCTAAGTTTATATCGTGGTTTGGAGATCATAGCCCACATATGGAATAGGATAGTTTTTGTTTATGTTTTCATTGTGAGAAGATAGTCTGCACTAGTCGATTCGGTCAACTGGAGGACCAAGGAGGACAACAGATAGGAGGAGCCAACCAATTGACTGGGAAAGTCCAATTAACCACTTGAGCCAGGAAGCCAATCAACTGACCTAAAGGGCAACTGATTGACTGAAGGGTTCAGATGACCTACCAGGACAACACAAGTTTTCTGATACATGTTGCTACATGTTATGTGGACCTTAGGTGGTAACAATTATTTGTGGCTTCAAAGAATTGAATTAGTATGACTATAACCATAGATTGTATATTTATGATTGAATGTTTTGTTTGTGGATATAGCATGTATGTGATATGTACTATAAGATGTGGTTATTGGATATGTATATGTACTTGTCTATAAAATTAAGCCTCAGATGATTTCCATAACCAACACACATGAAAATATTGATCAACTAAGTGTAGGTTATGCCAAAGCATGGTGTGTTGTCTATCTCGTAGAAGTGTGATGGTAGATATGTAGATCTACAAAAGCCGGGTACATATCCTGTCATGTTGGTTTCTGGGTCAGGCTTAACTAGGTGACCTTAATGAGATTAAGTACCTAGAAACATAGAGATGGACTGTGACCAGGAGTTGTGCACACTATCTATCTAAGAGTTTCATAATATGAAATTGGCAAATGTTTCCTACCTAAGTAGTCAAATTGTGGGTGATTAACAAAAGCTAACTCATGATTTGATGAAATACGGATCTTGGTTCACTAGAAGGTTGTACAGTGCAATCTTCCAAATTGGTAGTGAGGTCTATCAATTTGAAAATTGTGGGAGAAATAATGGATTAAAATCCTTATTAATATCATCAAACTTATCAAAACAAATCAAATCAAAAGTGTATTGACAAAAGTTACAAATTTTCTTTTATATAATCTAATGGCAAACACAAACACATTTTCCTTGTGATTTATCCTTTAGAAGGACAAGATGAATGGGAAAAACTTCCATGACTACTCCAGACTTTGAGAATTGTTCTCACTCAAGAGTGCAAGCTCTATGTCCTAAACACACCAGAGCTAGATGAACCCACTCCCACCGTGCCTAAGGCTAACAGGGATGCTTACGAAAATCACTCTGAATATGTCTTGGATATCAAGTCCCTAATTTTGTGCTCAATGAACTATGAGTTGTAGATACATCATGAGAAAATGGATTTTATTGAGATGGTAACACATCTTTAGAAAATTTACCAAAATTGGGCAAGACAAGAGAGATATGATGTCTTTAAGGTGTTGTTCAAATTCACCATGGCAAAAGGAGATCCAGTAGGTCCCCATGTAATCAAATTAATTGGGTATGTGGAGGACCTAGATAGACTGGGATTTTCCTTGGGTCAAGAGTTGGCCACATATGTGATTCTGCAATCACTTTTAGAAGCATACAGTCAGTTTTCCATGAACTACAACATGAACAATCTTGACAAGCCATTGTCAAAATTACTTGGCATGTTGAGGATAAATGAAGCACATATGAAAAAAAGACAAACCCAAATCTGTGATGATGATCAGAAGATAGAAGTCCAAGGGCAAAGTAAAAGCTAAGAAGAGTTCTAAAGCTACCCAGAAATCAAAGTCTTCTACACTAAAGCTAAGGAAGGAGTAAATAAGAAAGGAAAGTGCCACCATTGTCACCCACATGGACGTTGGAAAAGGAACTTGTTATAACATGGTTTTTCACAAGATTTTATACATGTTTGATTTCAAAAACTAAAATAATAAGTGATTTATATGCCTTGTTTGTAAAAGTATGGATCTGATTTGCAAAATCACCATTGCAAGGATTTTTTTGATTTTACTATCTTTCAATAATACAATGATAAATATGTGGGAAGGAAAGAGAGAAATTTTAATAATAAATGCATTACCAAGAATAATGGATAATTGTCATTTTACATATGAACTATGTGGAATTCTCTAGAAAAGTGACATTGAAGACAATTAATGAGAAAAGTAATCAAAATATAAAATCATGCACGGTTAGGAAGCGAAATGAATCAATTTGAAGCCTAAAATATACTTTATAAAGAAGATACTTGAAGGCAAGGAAAATTATCTTTTACTTTCAAATTTTGGTCTCAATTTCGCCCACACTTAGATAGAGTTATTAATTACTTTCCTTAAAAATTTGGAATTATAAGATAAAATGAGAGAGAGATATGGATTTTATAAAAATTTCAAAAGTGGATGTATTATCATTTTTTTTGAGAGAAAAAGGGTCATTGTATTACTCGGGCATTGTCCATACAAAGGGGTGGAAAGATCACCCTAGGGAAGTTCTCAAACATAGTTAAGTCACAGTCACTCCCCCAACCCAGAGCCGCAATATTAAGAGATGTGGTGTTACTCTCTTTGCATACATAATTAATATTCCAGGAGATAAAGGAGGATCTAAGAGATTGGATTTCTTTGTAAATCATAATGGTCGGGTTGCTGCCATCGAATTTGTCTTTAATCTACTGCACAACATTTGTGGCGTCAATTTCTATAACAACATACAAAAGACACATCTCTTTAGCTGACCTGCAAGCCATCAGCACTGCGTAGCTCTCAGCAGTAGAAGGGGACCAAGAACCAGCTACTGTCTTCGTGACAAGAGCAATGCGGTCGCCATTATGGTCTCTGAAAATAGCCGCAAAAGTAGTTCTTTTATCATGCTTACAAAAGCTATCAGTGTTGATTTTAATGGTGCCTTCCATAGGTGGTTTCCAGCTGTTGCATCTCCTGGAAGGTGAAGTTTTCTCATTTGTGCTTTTATATCTATTGTTCATTGATTGGTAATCCTTAACCCATTGCACCAGGTTTCTCTTGTACACCGCAGCGTTCTCATGGATATGGTTGTAGATAAATTTGTTGCGGTTGTGCCACACCGCCACGCAGGTGGCAATGAAGTTGATCATCTCACAGCTGTTGAGGTTGTTCAACACCCACGTCCAAGCACCCAACATGGTGGACCTGGGCATAAGGTTGAGTTTAGTTTTTATAAGGCAGTTGTTCCACAACTCTCTTGCAAGGTGGCAGTTGAATAGGGTGTGAAAAGCATCCTCTTCATCGAGCCCACAGAGAAGACAGGTTCTAGAAGATATCACATGTCTATTGAAGAGTTTGGAGCTCGTGGGCATTTGTTCAACACAAGCCCGCCAATCGAAGTGACAAAATTTAGCTGGTATATTAAGAAGCCACAACTTTTTCCACATCTCATTGGGATTTAGATCATGGTGTATGTGGGTCTCCCTGCTGCCCAGCCAGTAGGATATCTTCACAGAAAAGATACCGTTCATAGTAGGGTACCAGTATTTAGCCACAGCATGTCATCCACACAGTGGTATTTGTAAAATACTTTCAGCATCATCAATAGTGAACATAGATAAGACTAGGACCTCCTTCCATCTCCCCGAAGAGTTATCAATCAGATCACCTACTCTCTCAGTAGTTTCTAGGTTGCTATCCTCTCTATGAGTACAGTGACCTTTTGCATTTGGGAGCCAAGCCTCCTCCCAAATTTTTACATCTGAATTCACACAAATGTATTATCAATTGAATGTATATAAATTTCACAATGTGAATTGAATTAGGAATCAAGGTTTTGGCTCATTGATGTTTCTCTTGGGGTGGTGACCATCGGATCAAGATATGATTCTATGTGCTTTGTCACCTACCCCACATTAGATTAGGAAAGGGACTTGTACACATGAGGAACTGGAAACTCACATCTCACTATTTAGTCCACATCTTCAAAAAATATTTGAACCACCAACTTTGTCTCCCAAAACCGAAGTAGAAACATATTAACTACAAGTAGATATGTGGCATGTAGATTGAAAAAGAATCCTCGCCGCCAGTGTTGTCTCAACTGGGATTCATAATCACAAAACTCACATCCCTCTATATAGATACCCCCACTCTGAGTTCTCTGAATGTCCTAGATTACAAATGGAAATTATCTAACTCATGGATCTCTCTCCCTTGTGTTCACTCTTCTCTGGAAATTCCCTAACTCATGGATCTCTCTCTCTCGTGTTCATTCTTCTATGGAGAGAAATTCCTCTGTCGTGTCGTTGTCTGCAAGTCTAGAGGGCAAGGAAGAGGATTGAGTGGTGAGTTGTTGGATCAAGGTCTATCGTGGACCAGTGAGTGGAATCGGCAATCAGATCCTCACTGCGGGTTAAAACACAGTGAGTGGGTGGGATCAACCCTATCTGCATGATCAGTTATTCAATCAATGAATACTCGAGATCCAGCGGCCGAAATTTTTCTAAATATAGGTAATTCTTCACCTCTCTGATCGAAAAATCAAGAAAATAGCTAGAAATTTTGAAATTGGTTAACGATTCATTCTTTGGTCAAAAGTTACAAGTAAATGGTGATTTCTTATTAGAAAAATCTAAGGAATCCATTGGAAATAGTTTTGAGACCTATATCTACTTTGAATTCTAAAAGTGCTTAAAATTTGTTAACTTCAATGTGTTGAATGTATAAAAATCCTAATTTCTAGATTTTGATGATCATTATATGTTTACATGATCTTAAGATTCAAAGACTTGTCTTTTTGGATAAAAAGGGTATCTTGGATCTAATTTGAGATCAATATTTCATATGTTGATAAATAATAAGTTAAAAATGAATATGGTGGTGAAATTAGGGTTTCTTGAAGTAAAAGGTATTAAAACTTGGTGGTTAAGGTTTGGGAAGCTAAAACCCTAGTGTAACCCTAATTTGACTCCAAAACTCTAACTTGGACCCCAAGTCAGTATTAATGTGAGTTTGTGAAAAAAATAATAATACTTGGGTGTTATGCATTTTTTAGGATAGTTGCTTGGTTGATTGATTTGGTTGCCTTTTACTTGGATATCAAGTACTTTGGAGAAAGGTGTGTGGATATGAATATGAATTCTTGCCTTATCAACTTCCAAGATTTCTCGAGGTTTTTCCTGAATGGAATGCAAATTAAATGCTTGCTTATTTATTTACTTTTTTACAATCTATAAAGCCCATATGAGTATCACAATATATGGAAATAACTTGCTCAAGCTCATGATAATATCTTTGATTAAAATCATGCATGAAAATCATAGAAAGCACTCCCAGGTGAGTGAGTTGGTAATAAATACTCCTAGAGAGTGAGTATGATATCATGAACACCCCCAATAAGTATGTATGGAAATCATCCCTAGTGAGTGGGTAGATCATAGTAATACTCCTAGTGAGTGAGTATGAACATATGGGTACCCCCAGTGAGTGGGTATGCCATATATATTAAGTGTTGAGAAGTTAAGAAATCAAAATGTGTTTTGATCATTTTATAATTGTAAGTATGGTTGATTATGTTGTTACACATACTTGTGCATATTGTGTTTCCCCCACATACTAGTATAGAAATATATTGATTGTGCTTTTGTTTCATGACTTTTTAGGTTAAATTGTTATTAACTTGAAAGATGGATTTGCAAGAAGATGGAACCAACAATAAAGGAAACATAAATTCATAAATGGTGGATTATAGTTAATTAGTATTTCTTTCTATTGTAAACATCAGATTAACTTTCCATGTAAATCCCTTGAGGACAAGTTATCTCGTTATCAAAATCTTTTCCATATAATGAAATTTATTGATTATTAATGGTTACTTGCTAATCTTGGATCCTAGAATTATGACAATGTCCTTTTGACCTGTCTGTCCTTCTTTTTAGGGGATAACAGGGGGAGGGGGTCATAACGATTGGTATTATAGCCCAAGATTACCTTTAATAGCTAATTGATTTCATAAAGCATTGTAGAGCCCAAGGGAATTATTAGAGTATTTTCTAAAATGACGGTGTCTAGAAGGGACCATGACTCGGGGGCTAGAAAACTTTCCTCTGCACTTCTAGTCGGATTACAAAGACTCCCATGCGCGTTCATCCTTCCTAGACAAAGTCAAAGGATTTTACTCAAAATAAAATACCTCTAGGACTTCTTCTCATCTAATTTCATTCCTTTTTTACCCCTTAATTCACTCATCAAACCCTAGGGATCCAGAAGCTACTTCCTCTACCCTTTTTGAGAAATTAGGGTTATGGTTATTAGGGTTGAGGAATCCTCTGCTAAATCATGAAATACATGTAATCAAGACGTCGTGGACATAATTTATAATGCTTTAATGCCCTAAAGCTAAAACTAAGATTAATTATTTATTTGTGTGGAACACCAATGCCTACATTAAGACCACCCCCATCCATTAACACACCCTGGGATCACCCAGAGGCAGGCCCTCCCACAGGAAGAGGATGTCCTTAGAGAAAAGGAGAAGGTCCATGTTGGATTAGTCATCTAAGAAGTGGAAGAGGTTAGAGTAGGTCTCCGATGAGAAAGGCCTCGGGCCTAATCATGTCCCCATTGACATCCCAAACCCTGAGGATAACCAAAAAGGTGAACTTATGTCAAAGGATGAGTCCAAGCCCAAAAATGACCATGTTGTTGGTCCTAGTCTCGTAGTTGGGCAAGTAGTGGTTCACACCACCGATGTAGTATGGATGGAGCAACAAAAGAAGCTCATTGAGGCCACAAGTGCCTTAGCATTCAAGGATATCGCTAGAGAGGAGAATGGTGAATTGATACCTATCCGCCCTTATCTAGGAGCCACCATCATCGACTTCATCAAGTTGAACATAGAAGTTTTGGGGTGAGGAAAAGACAGAAGTCATCGACAAGGTGAATGTTTGTCTCTAAGAAGGTAGAGAATGACATCTGCATCCTAGAAGTGTAGCCAAACAAGAAGGTCCTCTTTGCCACTCACCTTCTGGAAGGAGAAGCCAAGCTTTGGTGGGAAAACTACACCATAGGTTGGGATTTAATAGAAGAACCTATAGACTGGGTGGACTTCTGCACCATTTTCACTGCAAGGTTCATCCCCACTGCTGCCAAGAAGGAGAAAGAAAAGCAATTCATGTTTCTCTACCAGGGTAACATGATTATGTTTGACTACACTTGGAAATTTTGCTTCCTAGAGCATTTTGGCTACATGATGACTAAAGAATAGTGAGTTGAGTAGTTTGTGGACTACATGCACCCTCAAATCAAACCACATGTGATGGCTAGAAAGGCCCCAAACTTCACTAAGGCCCTCAACTTTGCCCTAGACATGGAAAAGATTGTGATGTCTGCCCAACATTCGCCAAAAGGATACCTAGGGTTCACTATAGATGTCTCTACCCCAAGAGATGATAATAGAAAGGGGCAAGGATGCAATAATGGAAAAGGAAGGAATGGGGGAAAGGTAAAGCCTTGTCAGGAGAACTGTCACCCTAAGTGTCATACATGTAAGAAGAGGCACCTTGGAAAGTGTCACTATGAAAAGTGAGTGTTCTTTTGTTATCATTAGGAGAGACACTTTGTGGCCAAATGTCCCCTCCCTCCTCCACCAGGTTAGGAACTAGGGGAAGCACAACCAGTGGCGGCCCAACAAGTGGTAGAAGCACAACCAGCGGTTTCCATTCCACCAGGAATAGCTCCCGCTATAGAAGAGTGTTGGCAAGCCTGAGTCTTTGCGATCGATAATGAAGAGGCTCAAGAGAATGCCAACTATGTGATAGAGGGTTACCATCCCTAGAGATCTATTCCTATCCTTCAATATGAAATGCATAGTAGTTTGACTATCATGAATTCAATGTAATCATGTTTGATATCATGGGACAAAATGTAAAACCTTTGTTTGACTCTGGTTCTACCAATACTTTTATTTTAGGAAATCTTACAACTACGCTTTGTCTAGACTTTAAGGACTTAGGATATGTTTTAGAAGTCACTACTCTTAATGTTGAATCTTTTAGTCTCTCTTAAAGACACCGATCATACCTATTAAATATATTATAATGAACTCCCTACATATTTTATCCTCCTTGAAATGACTGACTTTGATGTAATAATTGGCATGGATTGGCTTTATACTTATAATGCAAAGAAAGACTGTAGGGAAAACAAAATAATAATATAGAGACCAAGTCACCCACCCTTTACCATTAGAGGTAGGAAGGATGCTACAACCAGCATGTATGTGTCATTCGTGAAGGCGAAACAGATGATAATTAAATGTTATCAAGGATTCCTAGAAGTAGTTACCAAGCTTAAGCCTAAGATTCAACCCTTGGAGGAAATAGAGGTAGTTATGGACTATGAAGGCGTGTTCCTGAATGCTTTTCGTAGAATACCTCCAGAGAGAGAAGTGGACTTCTCAATAGATCTAGCTCCCAAGACAAATCCTATTTCTAGGGCACCTTACTGGATGGCTCCCCACTGAGTTGCTTGAGTTGAAAAAGCAATTGTAAGAACTATTAGACAAAGGCTTCATCCGACCTAGAACTTCTCCATGGGGAGCATTGGTCCTCTTTGTGAAAAGAAGGATAGATCACTCTGTATGTAGATAGACTATAGGATGATAAATCTGAATACAATCAAAAATAACTATCCTTTACCATGTATAGATGACATGTTTGACCCACTCAGATCATCTTGTGTTTTCTCAAAGATTTATATTAGATTAGGATACCACCAATTGTGAGTTAAGAAGGAAGATATTCCAAAAACACCTTAAAAACCCATTAGTGTCACTATGAGTTTTTGGTTATGCCTTTTGGGTTGTCCAATGATCCAAGTGTGTTTATGAACCTCATGAATAGTATGTTCCAACCCTTCATTGACTCCTTTGTTATAGTGTTCATAAATGACATCCAAGTTTACTTTGATGACCTAGAATGAAATTGTGACCATTTTTCTAAGATCCTTGATATCTTGAAAAGAAGAAGTTCTATAAGAAATTCTCAAAATGTAAATTTTGGATAGGTCATGTCATGTTCCTTGGACATGTCATATATGGAGGGGCCATCTCATTGGATCATGCCAAGGTGTCAGTTATATGTGATTGGCCAGTACCAAAGAACCCTTCTGAGATTCATAGCTTCTTAGGATTGATCAGGTACTATAGAAGATTCATCAAGGATTTATCAAATAATGTTTTGCACCTCACTAAGCTCACCTGAGAGGAGAAAAAGTTCTTGTGGACCGACCTATGTGAAGCACAATTCTATGAGTTGAAGGAGAATCTGACCTCATCTCCCATATAAACCCTACCTTCGGGAAATGAGGGATTCATAATCTTCACTGATGTGTCAAATATGGGACTTGTATGCATGATAAATCAGGATAAACATGTTTTCACCTATGTCTCAAACAACTCAAGGCGAATGAAGTGAACTACCCAACACATGACTTGAAGTTAGCAGCAATTGTTCATGCCCTAAAGATATGGTGACATTACCTATATGGAGCTACCTTTAAAATCCTCACCGACCATAAAAGCTTGAAGTACCTCCTAATTTAGAAGGACATGAACTTAACACAAAGATGATGGGTGGACTACATGAAAGATTATGATTCACCATCGCCTACCACTTGGGTAAAGATAATGTGGTAGTTGATTCCCTTAAGTCGGAAACAGTTGGTGTGTGACTATCTTATCCACTCAATGGAAAGGGTTGGAGGAATTTTCTAGATGTACGTCGTAGCCATTAGAAGACTGAATCCATTTGTCTAACATCCAAATAAAACCTGACCTGATGATTGAGTTGCTAGCTGCCCAGTTAACCAGCCCAGAGCTAGAGAAGATGAAACGTTTGATGGAGAAGCCTCAAACACACCTCTCAGTGGGTGTTGATGGTGGAATCTTGTGCAAGCATTGTATTTGAGTTCCTAAGGATTCACCTTTGAAGACTCACATTTATCAAGAAGCACATGGATTAAAGTACACCATGCACCCTAGTGCCACCAAGATGTTTAAAGACATACAACGATACTTTATATGGCCTACAATGAAGAGAGGTCTAGTATGTAGCTAGTTGTCTTACATGTCAGATAGTGAAGGCTGAGCACCAGTGGCCCAGTGGGTTACTACAATCTAAGGAGATACCTGAGTGGAAATGGGATGTAATCACCATGGATTTTATAGTGAATCTTCCAAGATGATAAAAGGACATGATGCTATATGAGTCGTGGTACATCGCCTAATTAAGTTGGCACACTTCCTAGCCCTGAAAGTTACTGTCAGGATGTTAGACCTAGCTGAGTTGTATATTATAGAAATAGTTCGCTTACTTGTTGTTTCGAGTTTGATTATTTCTAATTGTGACCCTAATTTCACTTCAAAGTCATGCAAACAAGTTCAAGAGGAACTCAGTATGAGGTTGAAGTTCAGTACAGCCTATCATCTCCAAATTGATGGTCAGTTGAAAAGGACGGTCCTGACCCTAGAAGATTTATTGAGAGCATGTGTGCTAGATTGGGGGTCATGGGAACAGTATCTACCCTTAGCTGAGTTGGCCTACAAATATAGCTACCAAGCCAGTATCAGGATGCCTCTATATGAATCTCTATGGGAGGTAGTGTCGGTCACCACTTCACTGGTATGATGTCCATGAGAGGACCTTTCTCATGTTAGAAGAACTACAATTGTTTCTTGATAAAGTTGCTTTGATCAAGAAAAGGCTAAAGATAGGCCAGGATTGACAAAAGCCATATGTTGATGTGAAGCATACTAATTAAACAGTAGGTGAACATGTGTTTTTGAAAATTTGACACCTTTGAGCTATAGCTAAAACCAGAGGAAAATTGAGTCCCCAATATGTGGGTTCGTTCGAGATTCTCGAACATATTAGCAAAGTTCATTATCGTCTAGGTTTACCACCATAATATAGTATGATACATGATGTGTTCCATGTGTTCAATCTGAAGTGCTATGTGAAGGGTCTTGCCCACGTTTTGAATATTGAATATATAGAACTCTCAAGGATATTGACATACACTAAGTCACCTATTAAGGTACTGGATATCAAGGTAAAAGAACTCAAAAATAAAATGATTGAGATGGTGAAGGTTCTCTAGAAGTACCATGGAGAGGATGAATCCACATGGGAGCTGAAGATGGATATGGGAAAATCTCATTCTAAACTTTTTGTATGATTAATTGAATTTTGAGGACATTTCCAATAAGAGGGAGAGGATGTTATAACCTGGTTTTTCATGTGATTTTGTAATTTTGGATTTCAAATAGTGAAATAATAAGTGCTTTTTTTAGAGAGAACTAAAATTTTATTACTGACTGGCTAAACTAGCCCACAGATTAGCAATATAGATAGAAAGGTTTTGATTAAGCCATACGGGCTTATCAGAGAAGTCTACTGATATAGCTTTATGAAGAGCATGTTTAGCAATAGCATCAGCAACAATATTAAACTTCTTGGGAAAGAAGAGAAAGTTGCTATTCCGGGGACTGGTGTTTAAGAGAAGCCTCTTGAAAGGCAGCAGCTTCGCATAGGTGGTACAGGCACCTATATGCATTTTGATAGCCTGCTTAGAGTCCGATAGGAAGAGGACGTTGTTCAGGCCCATAGAACAAGTTGTTGAGGAACCGAGAATGAGTGCTTGGAATTCGGCCTCCAGAGGGTTAGCGGCAAAGGAGTAGGTCCCTAGACCTCGAATGAAAAGGCCATTCATGTCAGTAATGTGAATGCCAACAGAGCTTTTACCCAACTGAGCCATGAAGTCTGCGTCTACGAACACAAGGAAGGAGGCCTCTGATAGGGCATGTAGGTGCTGGAGTAGTGGTTTTGTAGGACCCGAGTGGTCAGTATTCTGCAGGGAGGTAATCGTGGAAGCTCTGGTATTAATGAATTTCACCAGGATAGAAGAAGGAGTTCTTGTATTGGAGTGAACGACATCATTGCGGGCCTTCCAGAGATGCCATACGGTGACGCCGTAGCTGATGGATCGGTGGCAGCGTTTGACAACCTCTACAATCCATTCTTCAAGGTGGTATGAGAAGAAGGATGCCTCAACATTGAGTTGCAGCCAGACTTCTTTGCTATGAGTGTAGTCTCGTAGACAATGGAGCAAGGATTCCACAGCATTGTTACATTGTGGACATTTTGGATCAACCTCAATGTGACGACGGATTTTTTTTGTATTAACCAGTAGTGACCTATGAGCCAGGAGCCAGAGGAAGGTTTTAATTTTCTCAGGGGCTTTGAGCGACCAGATGTCTTTCCAGGGACCTACTTAGTGAATTTCTTTGTCCTTGCGGATCCATCTATAACTAGATCTGGTTGAGAACTCTCCCGAGGATTCAAGGGGCCAGCACCAGTTGTCATCTTCAGCCTCTGGACGCGGGGGTGGAAGTCTTTGAATCTTCAGCCAGCAAGCTTGAGGAATATAAGAGTGGATGAAATCCATGTCCCAGTGGCCTATGGTTCGCACCATTAAAGACACAGTGAGATCGGTTAACTCAGGAGGAATCAGTGTATTTGGGTAACGGGCAGCAATGTTGTGATTGTCAAACCACTTATCGTGCCAAACGTTGGAATCATTCCCATTATTAATAATCTTCATGTTGAGCGCTTGGATCATTGTACTTTGGTTTTTTATAAAGTTACAGGCAGTGGAAGAAGGACCACTCTTGGTTTTTCCATTGCGAAGGTACTTACCTTTCATTACCCGTACCCACAGCTTGGTAGGGTAGGTGAGGTAGGTCCAGACATTCTTGAGCATCAAAGAACGATTCTGATCGCACGCGTCTTTAATACCGAGACTGCCGACATCCTTGTGGATTGTGATCTTGTTCCAAGAAACTAAGGATAGCTTCTGTTGCTCCCGATTTCTGAACCAAATAAAATTCCTGACATGTCTATCAAGCTCGTCGCAAAGGCCAGGAGAGAGGATGGCAGTCTGCATTGTGTAAGCTGGAATTGATTGTAATGTGGCTTTAGCTAGGGTAGTCCTGCCGGAAAGGCTGAGGTGTTTAGCGACCCAGCTATTGGTTCTAGACTTGAGGGATTCCAGAATACTTGAGTGAGTCAGTTTATTCACACGATGGTGGAGGATGGGCACACTGAGATATTTACCAAGATCTTTGGTTGAAGGGATCCCCAGGGATCTGCTGATGATTCATTTTTCTCTTGATGACGTGTTTTTGGAAAAGAAGCATCTTGATTTGGTAGCAGAGATACTCTGGTCGGAGACTGTAGAAAACCCCTTCATAACTTGCTTCATAATTTTAGCTTGTGCGCTCGTTGCTTCACCCAGCAGCAGCAGGTCATCAGCAAAGCAAACGTGAGAGAGAGGAGGACCGTCTTTGGAGAGGTGGATTGGCTTCCACGAGCCATCCATGACTACCTTTTGAATCGACTAGCTCAGACGCTCCATGTAGAGAACAAACAAGTAGGGGCTAAGGGGATCACCTTGACGAACCCCTTGGACAGCCTAAATAGGCTCTAATGGCTTGCCCTCCTAGAGAATTTGAGAGGTCCCTTTGGAGATAATTTAGTGAATAAGATTTCGAATCTTCACCGGTAAGTTAGTCTTCTGCAGAGTATCGCTGATGAAGGACCAATTCATACGATCAAAGGCCTTAGCTAAGTCGATCTTCACCGCCATCCACTTCCTTTTGCTGGTTTTGAAACGCATTGAATGAATCACCTCTTGCACAATTAGAATATTATCGGAAATCTTTCTACCAGGGATGAAGCTAGATTGGAAGGGTGATACCCAGTTATGAAGGAGGGGTTTGAGACGCTCCACCAGAATCTTTGATACGATTTTCAGACAATTGTTGTTAAGCAAGATCGGTCGCATGTCGTTACAGCTTTGTATTGGTTCTTTCTTGGGCAGTAAGATCATCCACGCATTGGATAATTCAGAATCAATGTGTTCAGAAGAGAAAATAGTGGTGATAGTCTTGATGATGGAGGTACCCACCGTATTCCATTTCTTTTGTAAGAAGTCATTGTAGATACCATCTGGCCCAGGAGCTGTGGTTGCTTTCATGGTGAAGACTGCAGCCTTTACTTGGTGTGAAGAGGGAATAGCATTGAGTGTTCTCAAAAGGTTGTTGTTGGGACTCTCGAAGATGCCAGGGTAGGAAGGGATCCTGTCCAGAGTTACCGGTGAAGTCTTCGTCATCAGATTGTTGAAGAACTGCCACATGTGCTGCTTGATTTCTTTGGGTGCAGTGAGGAGTTGGCCTTCTTCATTCTTGATGGATGAAATTTTGTTGCGGTGTCTCCTTGCCTTGACGAAGGAATGGGAGAATTATGTATTCCCATCGCCCAGCTTGAGCCAGTCAAGGTGGGCCTTTTGACGCTAGTCTGCCTCCTCGTGAGCCAGGATATTTTGCAGATTTTCCTGGAGTTCAATGGAATTGAGCTCATCCATGGGGTTAGGGTTAGAGGGGATGTGTACCTGAATATTGTTAATGGCGTTAATGAACGTGGCTTTCTCCTTGTTCTGAGCCTTCATCGAGGAAGAAGACCATTTGGTAATGGTCGGCTTGAACAAAGTTAAGGCATCATAGAACTCCATGTTGCGGTCCCAGTAGAGGTTCAACTGCTGGTTGAAGTCCGGGTAGAGGTTCCAACTGGCTTTAGTTTTAAAGGTGAAATGTCGTTTGCTCGGAGAAATGTTGTTAGCCACGAGCAAGGGATTGTGATCAGAAAGAATGTGCGGCAGAACAGTAACAGAAGTGTGTGCGTTGGTGTCTAGCCAAGCTTCATTAGCTATGAGCCGGTCTAGGCGTTCAAAGACGCGTCTCTTTTGAAAGGTGAACCACTGACCTCCCGCTTGAATGTCGGCTAGACCTGTTTGGAGAAGGAGGTCATTGAAGAGGACAGAAGTAGCAGAGTCGAAGTAGCGGCTGCAAGATTTTTCAATAGGAGAAAGCATTGTGTTGAAATCTCCAATGACTGCCCACGACGATGAGATCGAAGTGGACAAGTCCTTCAGGTGATTCCAGAGGAGTGGCCGCAGGGAAGGATTAGGGATGTCGTATACAAAGGTGATGAAGGATGAATTGATCACACGATAATGCATGAATTGTCTGTGGTTTAGAAGAATTTCCACCGCGACGGCATGCTGGTCCCAGAGAATCCAGATGCCTCCTGAGAATCCGAGGGATTTGAATCTGTGCGAGGAATTGAAGCCCATCCTTCTGATGATAGAATCCGCTCTATTGCCACTGCAGTGAGGCTCAAGGATGGCGAACATGGAGAGATTAAAAGTACGTTTCACATACTTCACGTAGTTGGTTTTGTCCTCAAGGCACGCACCTTGAATATTCCAGGAGGCGTAGTTCATTAAAGGAATATTCAGGGGGAAGATGAGGGTTGGAATTAGGGAATTACAGCTTCAAGACCAACTGTGGAATCGCTGGTCTCCCCTGTGTTGTTACTGAATAGACGACGAGCCTCGGTTAATTTCTCACCATATGTGGGATATGAAGCCTTGCCCTTCTTCCTCGTCCGATCTGGACTGATGGGAATGGTTTGGTAGACCACTCGTCAATTTCTGAGAAGAGGACCACCATTTCTGTTTGCGTCAAAGTATTGGTTGCCGAAGCTGAATGGTATCACCGGCTCCATGGATGGTGAAGGTTCCTGCGACCGACCAGTGGCAGTATTGTTGCCAGTGAGGACGATCGTCGTGTTGTTTTGATCAGGGACCTGATTACTTGGAGGTGGGACCTTCGATGTTGAATACGAAGCTTGAGATTGTTTCTTCTTGGCTTTCCTGTTCTGCACCATTGTCCACCCCTCACTGTTCGGAAGGGGAGGAGATGCAGAGGCCTCAGGTAGAGGCGTGGAGTTTTTTAGGACCTCGCTAAAAGGGCCTGCAGCAGTGTCAGGGCTTTGTTGAGAGGGGTTGGGCGGTGGCTTTGGTTTCTTACATTCGGTCTTCTTAGCGTGCATTTCTAGAGAGAACGGCACCACAGTGGTAGATGGATCTTCCGCCACCTCTGTTGCGGCAGCCATGAAAATAGTGTGAGTGCAGTCGGCATCAACGTGACCGATTCGGCCACATTTGATACAAATCGACGGTATAGATTCATATTCAATCCTGAAGACTTCATTCATGATATCGATCGCCGGTAGGAGGGGTTTGGAGGTGTCCACCTCTACCGCAAGATGGGCGAATTTGCCTCGGTTTCCCAATTCAGTCGTCGATTCTATGCGAAGCGTCTTCCCGACGACATCACCAATACTCCAGAGCAACTGTGTTTGGAACAGATGGACCGGGAGTTCAGGGATACAGATCCAAACTACCAGCTTCCTTGGGAGCATGTCTGAGGGACAGAAGTTAGGGCACCACGATTGCACCGATAGATAGTGTCCGAATAAGGTCCATGGGCCATTGGTGAGGACGTTGATGTAGTCTTCTTCATTATGTAGTTGCACTATGTAATAACCCTTCTCTAGATCGATGATGCGGAACTCGTTGGATAGACGCCACATCACTGCAAGTCTGTTAACGAGGACGTTGTAGCCGACGTTGATCCCTATCACCTTGAGAATCACAACATGTTTCCAAGGTTCGATCAGGGGGGGTAAAGGCCGCGTCTTTCACCGTGATCTTGAGCATCTTCCCAGAAGTATCTATGATAAGGTCATCTGCCATGAGGGTATACGGTGGTGTTGCTGGGGTGGATCTCCTGTTGTGTCCCTTGGTTGTGTCACAATAGGACTTGGGTTGTGCTTGACGATCAGTGTCGACGGACATCTAGTTGTCTTGATTTTCCATAATGATAGACTCTTCCATGGCTTCATCCGCAGTTTCATTCTCCAGCGGAGGACGCTGCGGCTGGTTCGTGCTCATCTCATGATGGTTGTTGTTGCTAGCAGGGCCACGGCCACCGCGGCCGCCGCCGCCCCCTCGGCCACGTCCTCTTCCCCGCTCTAGCAGCATGCTAGGGCCCAATAATAAGTGCTTTATATGCCTTGTTTGTAAAAGTATGGATTTGATTTGCAAAATCATCATTGCAAGGATTTTCATGATTTTACCATCTTCTAATAATACAATGATAAATATGGGCAAAGGAAAGAGACAATAATAAATGTATTACTAAAAATAATGGGTAATTGTTATTTTACATAGTGAATTATGTGGAATACTTTATAAAAGTGATTTTCAAGACAATCAATGGTTTTCTTTTGATCCCTCATTGTAGATAATGAGAAAATTAATCAAAATAAGAAATCATGCCAAGTTAGAAAGAGAAAAGAATTGATTTGATGCCAAAATATACTTTATAAAAGGGGAGACTTGAAGACAAGTAAAAGTTTCTTTTACTTATGAATTTTGGTCTCAAATCTTTTTCGCACTTAGAGAGATTTATTAAAAAAACCTTCCTTCAAAATTTGAAATTAAAAAGATAAAAAGAGAAAGAGATATGGATTTCACAAAAATTCCTAAAGTGGATGTGTTATTAACTGAATGTATAAATATTTGTCACAATGTGAACTGAATTAGGAATCAAGGTTTTGGCTTGTTGGTTTTTCACATGGGATGGTGACCATCGGATCAAGATCTGATGCTTTGTACTTTGACACCTACCCCGCATCATATTGGGAAAGGGACATGTACACATGAGGAATTGGCAACTCATATCTCACTCCATAGTCTAAATATTCACAAAATGATTGAACCACCAACTTCATCTCACAAAACCGGAGTGGTAACATATTAACTACAAAAGAGATATGGCATGTAAACCAAAAGGGAACCCTCGTTGCCAGTCCCTTCTCAACTGCGATTCATAACCCTAAAATTCACATTCACCCTAAATAAATACCCACCTCTGAGTTCTCATGAGGTCCTAGATTATGGATATCAATTCTATGACATAAGGATATCTCTCTTTCTCTCACACATTTTTTCTTCTCCAGTGAGTAATTCTGCCACGACGCCACTGGGTGTAAGTCAAGAGGGAAAGGAAGAGGGGTGAGCAGTGGGTTCTTGGATCGAGGTCCATCATGGACCAACGAGTGGAATCAGTGGCCAGATCTTCATCATGATTCAGAACATAGTAAGTGGGTGATCGGGGCTTTGATCAATGAAGAATCGAGATCCAATGGTTGGAATTTTTCTAAATAAAGGTATCTTCACCTCTTTGATCTAAAAATCAAGAAAATAGTTATAAATTGTGAAATTGGTCAAAAATATATTCTTTGGTCAAAGATTACAAGTAAATAGTGCTTTTTGTTCAAAAAATGCAAGGAATCCATTAAAAATAGGTCTAATACCTAGATCTTCTTAAAATTATGATTAAAAGTTGTTACCTTTAATGTGTTAAATGTATAAAAACCCTAGTTTCTAGATTTTGATGATCATAACATGTTTAGATGATATTAACATTCAAAGACTGGTCTTTTTGGATAAATGGGTATCTTGTATCTAATTTGAGATCAATAATTCATAATTTGATAAATTAGGGTTTTTTGAGTTAAAACAACAGATGATGGTGAAATTCAGGTTTCTTAAAGTAAAGGTATTAAAACTTGGCATTTAGGGTTGGGGAAGTCAAAACCCTAATGTAACCCTAATTTGACCCCAAAACCCTAACTTGGGTAAGTATTAATGTGAGTTTTTAACAAAATAGTAATACTTGGATGTTATGTATTATTTTTAGGATAGTTGCTTGGTTGATAGCTTTTGTTGCCTTTTACTTAGATATCAAGTTACTTCTATTAAAAGTGTGTGGATACGACTATGACTACTATAACATGCTGAAACCTAGAACTTAATCCTATACGAAGGATTAGAGGTTAGACATATTGATCTTTGGGCTTAGCCAAGGCGTGTTCGTTAGTGGCTTAATTGAAACCCTAAATATGTTAATACATGACTAAATCACCCTAACATGTAAACATAAAAATAAATATTACCTAATACCTTCAAATTAATCATAAGATCAATGAAGGGTGCATGAGATATGTCACATTAAGTAATAATGTGCATAAAAAGGAAAAGGTATCCATAATTGAGAATAATGATACATAACTCAACTAAATATAAAATAAATGAGCTTATGTGACATATTGATTCGTTCTAGATCATTACTTAGCCGTATGGAGCAAGGAAGAGAAAAAGGAATGAATAATAATGCTTTAAACATGTTAATGTGATATTTATTATTTAATATGAGAAATTATGGTAATAATGGATAATGGGCTAAGCTTCATAAAAGGAAGACTATTTGTTTAAAAAAACTTTTTTGGTGCAAATAGGGTGGGTGCCTCTTTATTAAAGAAAAAGAAGGTAGTTACAAGGATTTAACCACCGGAAAATGTAGAAAGGAAAGCTATACAAGCTATGTAAACTATTCCTATCTATACAAATATGTCTATAAGAGACTACTCTCCCTGTTGCAGATACACCAGAGAAGATCCAGCTCCATGCAAGCATCTTCAAATAGCCTTCTATTCCTTTCCAACCACAACTTATAGATGATGCAAATGGCGAGAGTCTTTGATTCACCTCTTAGAACCAGCAGATCATTTTGACACCTAATACAAACATTTGTCCTCTTAGAAAACGACTTCCACATACCCTTAGCAAAGTCGCAAGCAAAGAAAATATGTAGAATGTTCTCTTCATGCTTCTCACACAGACAACACCTAGAAGCGAGATTAAAACCCATCTTTTTCAAAAAATCTGTAGTGAGGAGTTTTCCCAAAAAAGCTTCCAAAGAAACACAGACCATCTTCTAGGAATGCCAACAGACCAAATCCATAACCCCCATGCCACAGGCTCCCATTTAGTTCTCAAAATGGCCCAGCCATCTTTCATAGAAAAGAAAGGGGCCTCCTTTGAAAAGGATCATGTCTTCAGTGCTATGAATGATGGGTTGTTTACACAACACTTCTAACAAAGCTTCAGCACCTCTAAAATGAGGAATCATCCAAATGCCATTATCTATAAAAGAATCCACTTTACAAAATATGCCTTTTCCCAAATGAAAGACCAATTGGGGATCTACCAAATCGATCAATCTTTTACCATTGTTGACCTAAGGGTCGAGCCAGAAGAGAAGAGATTTCCCATTTCCAAGACTAAAACTAATTTGATTCAAAAGGGTACTTCTTTGTTCCAGTAGCTTCTTCCATACCTCTATTAAAAAAACTTATGATTCATTTTTGTTGGGTTTGGTTTGGCTTGGAGGCCAAGTTTCATAATTTTGGAATGATAATAACTATATATCTTTTATTTTGAAAAGAAAAGGTGAGTTTTCCTCAAAATATGAAATAAAATAATTAATGACTCCAAAAGTGGAAACTAATCTTGGATTCATGATCTAAACATTAAAAATAGCATTTGGGTGAATTTTCATTTAATTTGGATAATATTTAATATACATGTGAAGTTAGGAGAGAGAAAGTGTGTAGAACCTTCAAAATTTTAAATAAATGTACAAACAACTCAACATGTAAAATTGATGGCAAATTCGTTTCCAAGAAACTAAATGTGACTTATGGGTGAAGTTGCATCGAATTTGAAGAATCTTATAACCATTAATGATGAAATAAAGAGACAATAGGATTTGATTTATTTTACACATCAAAATTCACAAAAGGGAAAATCTAATTGCATATTTGAATTCCTCATATCAAAAATAGGTTGGGAGCCAAATTTCATTAATTTAGGAGTTTGTTTGCACCCTCAAATTTGGAGGGAGAGAAAAATTTAATAATTATGTATGTATTTTTAATCCAATTAAGATTTGGAATGAAATTAATGTCATGTGACATCTTTGATTTTGCACAATGTTGACTGTATGATGGAAGATTGGATGGCTAGTGCTTGTCTTCTAGGTCACGCCTAAAAGGAAACAGGCCACTGGTGTGGTTTCTGGTATTTTTGTGATTTCTCGCTCTATACTTGATCTTTGCTCGAAATTCTTTCTACGCTAGTTTCCTCTCTTGATTGTGCACAAAATAATACCTTATTTGTTTCCTATTAGCAAAAATTCGATATACGCCCAATTATTTGGGCTTAAGCTTCTCCATGCATAAACATAGGAACTTAAATATCAAACCCCACATATATATGGCGCTATCCCGACAATCTTCGGGCATCTTGAAGCCCTTCTCTCGCACGAATTTGGTTCCATCTTTGTTATGTAGCTTCCAGGGATTGAGTTCGCTTCTCACTACAGGTTTCCTCCCCACCAACAGCTCGTGCCACCTCGAGTTAATTGCCTATAGGGTAAGTATGCTTGACGGTTGTCCTTTGATCTCGCACGATCAAGTCACTATGCGATCTTCCTAGTATGTTTTCCCCAAATCGCACATCCACATGTTGTTTTGCTCTGTGAAACAATGGTGTGTGCGGAGGAAGGAGACGACCTCCCTTGCAATTGTCTGACTTTTCCCCTCACTCGACCTTACTTTTCCTTTTTATCCACCAAGGGCATTATAGTCATTTTGTTCCTCACTGCTTTGTTTTACATGGACCCGCTGTTCTTTGACCGGGCTTCTAACTTACTGAAGCGGCTACTGTCGATTGGTCTACATCAAGCAAGACTAGCCTGCTCGCTCTCCCTCTCGCGAGATTTTTCTTTGCTTATGTGGATTTTTTGTATTTCCTAATTGGTCAGATTTGCAAAAATCATAACTTTTGCTCTGGTTGTCCAAAAATTAAAGTAAAATATGATTTGGAATTAGAAATATGTGTTCTTTTTAATAAAAATAGTTTCAAACCTGATTTACATGTTTTATATGATGTATTTTTGAGGATCTAATTAATTAATATAAAAAGCCCTAAAATTGGTAACGAATTCATCTTAACTCCAAATATAACAAATAAATATGTTCTCTTGATCATTGAAAAAATACGGAATTGTTTGGTCTAGCTTTTGAGTCTAAAATCCGAGTTTTACTAAAAAGGTCAAGAATTAGGGTTTCATTACATTTATATGAATCTCAAAACCCTAATACATGTGAATAATCTATAATTAGGTTGAGATGACCTTGGAAATAACTAGATTGGTGAAAAGTGCTTTTAGGACTCAGTTTTAAAGTATGTTTGCATCCCATATTATTCCTTTTCAGCAATAACTTATTTTTATCTTTATCTTTATCTTGGTCCTATGGACACTAGCCTACACATTATCTATTTTTCTTTGAAATTTATGGTTCATGTGAACTACTTTAATTGTTACTGATCTTGTGATCATGTTTAGATATTCTCTTGAAATCTTACTTATACATTGCTCATGGTAGAACAGTCTTTTGTGGATGTGCTTATTTTCCCACCTTTGTAGTGGATGTCTATGTGGCACATTATGTGATGGCATGGATCCTATAATCCTACCGTATTATTTTGGATGTTCTCGTCTTTCTTATTCTCTTTTATAATTGCTTACTCTTTTGTTATACATCATATGGTGACTACTAGTATAATGTTACATGTTATTGTATATGGATGTGAAAATTCCCACATATGTATGCAGATGTAAAACAATTCCTACATATGAAAATATTTAGGGAAGACGTGCCTAGGTAGATGTTGGGAAACCCTGTCACCCCATATTTTAGAGCAGATGTATACAAGATCCTGCTCATCCCACATTATTTTTGGTAGATGTGTTATTTTCTACCTACATGTTTATATTGTTCTAGTATTGTCACATGTGAAACACATGGATGCTTTATTTTATACTTTTCTCTTATTTGTATCTTTTATTGAGATTATTTTCTTTTATGCCTAATTGGGTAGTGTTTTACTTTTCTATGGGAAGCCTTTTATACTTTATGTCCTTTATTCTTTTAAATTGCTCAATTTTCTATTTAGTATGCACATACCAGCCTATGCTGATGTCATCTACTTTTCTCCTTTTGTTGGGGTATGTTTCCAACCCTAGGTGAAGGACTTGGATGATACGGCATGAAGACTTGGACTTAGCTTAAGGAGTTAAATCTTGGAGACAATCTTGATATGGTTTAGATTTCCCTCTATAATGGACCCCTTTGATGTATCTTACATGTAAACCCTTTAAGGGAGAATGATGATGTACACTTTCATAAAATTGATTATAGTCATGAAATTACATTCTGCTATAATACTCGTTGGTCTTTTGCATACCATTATATAAATATTTGAAAATTTTATACCCATTTCAGCATGCCTTTTGAATATGTTTGGTATGGAAGTTTTATTCTTCAAATTTTTAGTAAAGGGGTGATTTCATTCTTTGACTACTACTCACCTTATCGACTTCTGGCCTTTCTTGAGTTTTTTCCTGAATGGATTGCAAATTAAATGCTTGCTTATTTATTTACTTCCTGGAATGTATAAAGCCCATATGAGAATCACATTATAAGTATATAACTTGCTCAAGCCCATGATACTATATCCGATTAAATGCATGCATGGAAATTGTAGAAAGCACCCCCAGTGAGTGGGTTGGCTAATCATACTCCTAGAGAGTGAGTATGATACCATACGTGGGTATGGACAAAATTCACATCAGTGAGTGTGTATATGATAGTAATATTCTCAGTGAGTGAGTATGATAATATGGGTGCCCCCAATGAGTGGGTATGTCATAGATATTAAGCTTTGAGAAGTTAAGAAATTAAAAAATATATATTATTTTATAATGAAAATATGGTTGATTATGATGTTACTCATACTTGTGCATATTGTGTTTCCCACACTTACTGATTTAGAAATATATTGATCGTTCTTGTAGTTCATGACATTTTAGGTTAAACTATTACTAATTTGAAAGATGGATATGCAAGAAGATGGCACCAATAAGAAAGGACACTTGAAGTCATAAATGGAGGATTATATTTAGTTAGAATTTCTTTCTTTTGCAAACATTAGATTCACTTTCCATGTAAATCCCTTGAGGAGAGGTTATATTGTTATAAAACTCTTTTCCATATAATAAAATTTATTGATTATTATTGGTTACATACTAATCCTAGATTATAGAATTATGATTATGGCCCTTGCCCTATCGGTCCTCCCTTTTAAGGGATAATAGGGGAGGTCATAAAACAACCCTCTTTACATAGAGGAACTCAGGAAGAATGAGGAGATAAATATTTCCACTTTAGGACCCAAGAATAAGTAATCTAGAATTATGTGGAGCAAGAGTTCATGCCACTACATTCAGAATCTGTCATTTATGTAATGGGCATGTAGTATAATTATTGAATTGGTATTATGTTCCTGCCATTGATGAAAAACATCATGTATCTTGTATGGACAAGAATATTATGAATATATTTGATGTTTTTCATTCAAAGATAAGAACTTTCACGGAATTGGTTCTAATGTCTCATAGTTTATATTTGATAGTTATAGATACAATTATATATATATATTAATGACTCGATGACTCAAACAATGAATACCTATAGTGTTGTCATGTAGAGCACATAAATGAGAAATATATTTCTAGAATCCATAATGATGGTTATATAGACTCTTTCTGTAACGTCTTAGGATTTGAGGCCCCGGATAAAATGATCTTAAAAGGAATGATTGGACTACCCATATCACCAAGGTGTGCCTCCTTTTCAGGGAGCCATCACTAAAGAACTTTATGGTTAAGCATGCTCTACCCAAAGTAGTATTAGGATGGGTGAGCAATCAGGAAGTTGATCCCAACTTGCACGTGAGTGAGGACAACAAGGCTAGTGGTGGCCTATAGGGCTAGTCGTCATTGCTAAAACTCTGTTAGATCCTTGAGTAGTGTGCCCGGATGCTAGAAATGGTATCAAGTCATAAACCCTCTAGTAGGTGGGGCCTACTCTAGCCTATGACATGCTAGTCTTTGAGTCATGCGGTCTAGGCATGTTGGAAAGGACTATCTGTGGTGATGGAGCCACCCTTCTGCTGGTAGCCGTGGTTGGGAGCTGGGTGTAAGTGGGCCATTTGGGTCTACACTAAAATGGGTAGATATTATGAGGCCATAAATTATGCCTTGACAAGGACATCAAGAATCTAAGTGGGGGATTGTAACGACCCAAGATTTGAGACCTCAGATAAAATGATTTTAAAAGTAATGAATGGACCACCCATATCACCAAGGTGCACCTCCTTTTTAAATAGCCCATCACTAAAAAACTTTGTGGTTAGGCATTCTCAACCCAGAGTAGTACTAGGATGGGTGACCAGTCGCGAAGTTGATCTCGACTTGTTCTTGAATTAAGACAAAGCATGCACTCAAGGGTAGTGGTATTTGTGGGGCTATTCGTCATTACTAAAACTCTGCTAGAGCCTTGAGCAGTGAGCCCAGATGTGAGAATAGAGACACACAAGTCTTATTTAATGGGAAATATGACAAAAGCACCTTTCACTAGATGTAGTGGGAGAGAGAGTTTTCTATTAGGACTCATACATATTTACATATATAGACCGTTTAGAATAAATGCTAGAGGTTGTTGATAGTGCCCCATTATATTTGTTGATGTTCTTAGTAGATATGGTAGATTGTATTTAATGAAATACAAGTCAAAATCTCATGAAGTGTTCAAAGAGATCATGAATTCAGTACATAACCCACTTGGAAAAGTATTAAAACACTTGAATATGGTCGATGTGGAAATTTTTTAACCAAGAGTTTGAGGTCCTTCTGGGAGACCATTATAGTGTATCATTATGAACTCCACCTGAAACACAATACTAGTGGATCATGATAGTGTATCATAAAGAAGGGATCACACCCTATTAGTCATGGTGCAGTTATCAATAAATTGAGTTGATCTTACAATTTCCTTTTTGGCACATGCTTTTCACTAAAACAATGTACCACCTAAAATGGTTCATAAGACACCATTTGAGATATGGCATGGGAAGTGTTTGGATATGTATTTTATAAAGATTAGGATTGAAATTTTATATAAGAAAATAGTTTCTTGAAAAGCTTTGTCCACAAATCAAATAAGTGTTATTTTATTGAGTAGTACTTTTATATTCCAATCCAACAACAAAAGTGTTTGTTGTTAGGACAGTTGTATTCCTTGAGGTTAATTTAATTCCAAATGAATCAGTGATAGTAAAATAGAACTCAAAAAGTTTGAGACAAACAAGAAAACATTGAACCTAAAGAGGCACAGTGGGAATAAGGAGAGTAACAAATTGTTGTGGAATCTCAAGTTCCTTATGTAACACAAAACCTCATAGATCTAGTAGGACATGCCTTGATCTTGAAAGATTGAGATATCTTATGTATCAAGTAGGCAGTGATTTGGTCATAGATGATGATCTAACAACCTGTCTAGAATCTATTGAAAGACCAAAATCTAAGAAATGGCTTAAGGCCATGGGGTCAAAGATGGACTCCATGTACACCAACAAGGTATGACCTTGATGGATCCACCTAAATGGATAAAACCCATAAGGTGAAATTGAGTCTTCAAAAGGAGAGTGACATGGATGGTAATGTACAAACCTATAAGGTTAGAATAAATTAAATGAATTTCATACTAAGTTCAAAGTGTTGAATGTGATGAAATCTTTTCACTAGTGGTCATGGTTAATTCCGTCAGGATCATGCTTGTCATTGCAGCTTAGTATGGCTATGAGATTTGGCAAATGGATGTTAAACCACATTTCTTAACACTAATATTGTAGAGGATGTGTATGTGACATGGCCTAAAAGGTTTTATAAATCCAATTATTGTAAACAAAGTCTATAAGCTACAAAGGTCAATCTATGGATTGAAGCAAGCATCTCAAAGTTGGAATTTTTTATTTGACAAGATAGCAAACGAGATTGACTTTAGTTGAAATGAAGATAAAAATTGTGAATACAAAAGGTTAGTGGGAACACATATATATTTCACATAATGAGGAGAATGCCATCATTATCCTATAAATGTTAAAATATGGATGGGAAGTACCTTCTCTATGAAGGGATTATGTGAAGCATCCTATATCTTAGGAATTAAGATCTATAGAAATAGATCTAGAAAGATTCTTGACCCCAGTAAGAGAACATAAATTGTCAAGGATGTTGAAGGGGTTCGGTATGCGGGAATCAATGAGAGAAAATTTGTGAAATGATTACAAAAGGTTAGTAGGAGCATATATATATTCCACATAATGATGGAGAATGGCATCCTTATCCTATAAATGTTAAAATATGGATGGGAAGTAACTTATTTATGAAGGGATTATGTGAAGCATCCTATATATTAGGAATTAAGATCTATAGAAATAGATCTAGAAAGCTTCTTAACCCCAAGTAAGAGAACATAAATTGTTAAGGATGTTTAAGGGCTTCAGCATGCAGGACTCAATGAGCAAACATTTGTGAAATCAGTCTATCTAGACCCTAGTGTCCCAGTTGTTGTTAAGAATGGGAACACATGAGTAAGATGCCAATAGAATTTGCAATGTTATGTACTCGTCATGTTATCTCATATGTATTGGACATGATGAGTGGATATCAGTCAGATCTTAGTGAAAGTCATTGGATTGCCATAAAGAACTTCCTTAAGTACTCGGGAAGCACTAAAAGGATTTTTTACTTGGTTATGGTAATGATAAAGAGTTGGGTGTAAAGGGTTATACTAGTGCAAACTTCCAAAATTATAAAGTATATTGTGATATAAATTTGTGTTTGACCTTAAAATGAGAATTGTAAACTAGAAAAGTTTTGAGCAAGAGACTGTTGTTCAAATTCTACAATAGAAGTCGAGTATCTTGGTGTTATGAACACATTAAAGGATATTGTATGGATATAGAAGTTCATGTAGATAAACTTGTGGGAGGTTCCAACCATTGGTGACATAGTAGAGATATTGTGACAACAATGGAGCTACTGGATATGTAAGGAATCTCAGATAGCATACTACTGCAATTCTTGTTGACCAGATTAAACTTCAACTTGTCTTCTCTTTTGATGATGACAAACATTTCTTATTTGTGGATTTAATGTTCTACTCAAGTGTTTTAGGAACCAAGCACATCTAGGGAAAAATCAAGATTGGAAAATCAAATGATTAAATTATTGTTCATATGTGCTTATTTGTAGTAAAAATGTACATATTTTTAAAACTCATGTAAAATCAAGCTATGGACCAACACCACCTATCCCAAACCATTTCATATGTCAATACCTAGTGTCTTGGATAGGTAGGTCACACTAGAAAAATCCTTAGATAGGATATTTAAATGTTTACATATCCATTTATAGGGTTTTTTTGTCAGTTGAATAACTTGTGGACCAAGATCCACTCAGTCGAGAAATTTGTCGACTGAATTATTGCTCGATCAAGGACTCAGGAAACTAAAAAATTGCATTAAGTATTGAGTCAAAATTGGTTGAAGATTTTGTCGACCAACAAAGAGACCTTGTGACACTTTGACCAAGAAGTTAGCCTAAGTTTTTATGCACTCAGCGCATGCTCGGTTGAGAAACTAGTCCATCGAGACACTTCCAGTCGAGAAACTTGTCAACTGAGGAACTATCTAGAATGAAAATTAATTACAATCAAACTAGTTTTTGCACCTAAATTAACTTCATCTAAATGGCTAGTTGACCACTAAGAACCCTCTAAACACTCTCCAAAGTTGTCCTAGCCACTTGTAAATCATTCCTATACATAGAAGTAGTCTAGGGACACCCAATACACAACTTGCATACTTGAAAAATTACATATGAGAAAATAGAGTTGTAGCACCATACTTGCCATTATTCACAAATATCATTTTTGTGTCCTTGCCTTAGCTTAGCCTACCACCACTCAAACTCGATACATCCTTCACCACTCAAACTTGATACATACTTTGCGGTTTGGTCCATAAGTTTGATTCATAAGGAAAACTATTGAGCTTATTTGGTGTATTTGTTTCTCCCATCTTAATTTTACTTATGTGTAATTGGAGTTGGACTAATTCAAGAGGAGAAGGTTTCCCAATAATCTGCAAGTAGGTGATCTTCCCTGTTCGTTGGTACTATGGGAGTTTGTAAAAGAAGAGGTGGCAAACTGACGCTCTTCTTTGTCCTTCAATGCTTTGTGAGTCTGTAAAAGAAGAGGTTTGGTCAGTGCTCTTTCGTGGCTAGTAAAGAAGAGGGTTTAGTTGCAACAACTATATTGTAATTTGTCCTAACAGATAAATTAATAAAAAATTTGTTGCAAATCCTAGTTGGAAATAACTAAGTAGTGGACTGAAGTCGTAGATAGAACCACTCTAAATTATGTCTTATCTTTGGTTGCTTGATTATCATTTTTATTTATAAAAATATTTTATAAAGCTCTATTCAACACCCCCCCCCTATAGATCATTTCATTTAGTATCAGAGCAGGTTTTCAAGGATTCGTTACAGGTCTGAAGAATGGTGGAAGGCATACTTGGCAACCTCAACATGGAAGGCGCACACATGAACATACCATCCATATTTTACGGGTCAAACTACACCTACTAGAAGAGGAGGATGCAGTTCGTTTTTCAAGGATTAAGTTTTGCTCTTTAAAAAATGATCACTATGTCCTACAAACTTCAAACTACCAAACTGGAACAATGGGATGTAGAAATGATACAACAAGAAACATTAAATGTAAAGGATGTAAGCATACTTTATTATTCTTTATCCCTAAGAGAACTTAATCCTATATCTATTTGTGATATTGCTTATGAAATATGGAATAAACTCTCAATAACTCATGAGGGTACTACACAAGTAAATAATACAAATATTGGCATGTTAAAACACAAGTTTGAATAATTTCGTATGCAACCTAACGAAGTATTACAAAAATGTATGCAAGATTTTTTAACATTATAAACATCCTAAGCGCCTTGGGGAAGAATATAAGCAAGGAGGATCAAGTATCCAAGATACTTAGATCATTGCTTACCAAATACAAGTTCAAGGTCATTGCCATTAAAGAGGCCATTATCTTACAAAACTTAGGATGGAGCAACTCATTGGAAATATAGATACACATAAAGTTACTCTAGAATAAGAAGAAAAGATTGAGGTTGAACAACAAATGGGAAAGAAGAAAAACATCACGCGTAAAGCTACCTCCAAGACATCATCAAGAAATGATGCTCAAGAAAGTAGTTACAAAAGCAGTGATGATGAATAAAATGCTTAAACTATAAATGGTAAGAAATATGAACGTATTTATTCTCCCATGTGTTTTGAGTGTGGAGGGCAACTTAAAAATAGAGTACCCAAAACATAAGAAGAAGAAGTCCTCATCCAAGTAGAAATACAAGGGAGAAAAATCCTACAAGTTTCTTGGGATCAATCAAGTGATGAAAATGGATGTAGTGAAGAAGAAGATAGAGAATGTTTTATGGAAAAATAAGATGAAGAAGAAACTGAAGAGGTTGATATTTTTGAATTATCAAAAGAAGAATTAGTTAGTAGTCTTGAAAAAATTCATGATAAATATACTGATTGTAAGAAACAAAAGAAGAAACTTTCCAAAACCATAAATGATCTCAAATTGACTTAACCAATATTAGTTCTAAAAATGATACTCTAAAATATTCAAATAATGCACTAAAAGAATTTTTTGAAAGTTATAAGGCTAAAATGATTGTTCTTGAAAATAACAATAGTCGTCTCTCTCAAGAAAAGGTTGATATGCTTGCTAAACTAAATGATTATCAGACTCAATCTATTTTTTGAAATCATGTAGATTATGATGATTTGAGAAAATAAATAGATACTTTACTTTCAAATATTGCTCAAGCAAACTTAGATGTAACTAAAAAGATAGCTAAAAATGTTGAGTAGCAAAGACAAGTTTCTAGATTAATGCAAGGAAACAAATATCTTGATAACGTCTTAGTTAATACTTCTAAACAAATAGGAAGAAGAGATTTAGGATATGTGCCAAAGAATCAATCCTCGCATATTCCTAAAACTAAAAAGACATGCTCCCAAGACTAGAACTATATATGTACCTAAAAATAATGTTGTACAAAAGAGAAATAAAAAATTTGTATCACATGTCATTATTGTCAATGTTTTGGTCATTACTCTTTTTCACGTGAACATACAAAGAAAAGAGCAATTGACATGGTTTGGGTCCCTAATACCCCGACTTAGAATGAAAGGAACATGTTGATATTTGACCTATTTGTTATTTTATAAGAAGTTATGTCTTATCTCAAGACAATTTGATATTTATTTGAATATCTCTCATTTAAACAAATATTCATTTGCGTGTTTTTCATTTAAACAAATATTTTCATATCTTTTAGTCAAACAAAGATTCATTTGTATATATTAAAAAATTGTTAAAAATGAAAAGTTTGGAACTATTCTCAGTCAAGAAAATCTTTGACCGAGAAAACTCTCGGTTCAAAATAGTTCGATCAAAAATTTTCCATTTGATCATTTTCAAATCATACGTATAGAAATATTTCTGGCTTGATAAATATAACTACCATTTATATTTAGTTTAACCATCATGGACTCTACTTGGGTACCAAACATATTCTCAAAATTGCAGGATTGTGTGGTTGATTGTGAATGCTCCAAACATATGACTGGAAACAAAAATGCTTTCATTTCACTCGAAAAGCAAAAAGAGAGGGGCATTCATGTAAGGACCCGTGCCCATCGCCCAGGATCCTAGTAGAGTTTTGGGAATGATGACTGGCCCTACATACCACCACTAGGCTTAACTGTGTGCTTTATCCTCGCTCATGTGCAAGCTGGGATAAAATTTTGGACTGGCCACCCATCCAAGTACTACTTTGGACTGAGCACGCTTAACCATGGAGTTCTTTAGTGATGGGATCCCTAAATAGAAGGTGCAGCTTGGTTATATGGGTAGTCCATTCATTCATTTTAAGATCATTTTATCTGAGGCCTCAAATCCTGGGATGTTACAATCTCCCCCACTTAGACTCTTGACGTCCTCGTCAAGGCTCAACTTTATGGCATCATAATCTATCCCCATTTCAGTGCATACCCAAATGACCCATGTACACCTGGAGTTTGACCACGGCTACTAGTGTAAGGTGCCTCCATCAACTAGGACAACCCTTTCCAACATGCCTGGACCACACGACTCAAAGACTGACATGCTACAAGCCCAAGTGGGCCCCACCTACTCGAGGGGTTATGGATCTGATACTATTTGTAAGGATATAGGCCCACCGCCTAGGGATATAGTAGAGTTTTGGGAATGAGGACTGGCCCCATAGACCACTAAAAACCTTAACTATGTGCTTTGTCCTCACTCACACGCAAGCTAAGATAAAATTCCTGACTGGTCACCCATCCTAGTACTACTCTGAACTGAGCACGCTTAACCTCATAGTTATTTAGTGATGGGTTCCCTAAAAAGGAGGTACATCTTGGTGATATGGGTAGTCCAATCATTCCTTTTAAGAACATTTTATCTGAGGCCTAAAATCCTGGGATGTTATAAGTCACATTTAGAGATAATGGAAAAGGAACCATCACTAGAATAGGTAATATCAGGACTAATCTCACAATTAAAAATGTATTATTGGTAGATGGCTTGCACCATAATTTGCTAAGTGTTATCCAATTATGTAATAGTGGCTATGATGTTTTTTTTAATAAAACTTCCCATAAATTGCTTGAAGAAGACACAAATAATATAGTATATGAAGGAAAAAGAGTAGGCAATCTTTATATTCTTAGGCCTAACTCTATGAAATCAATTGTTGGTAAATGTCTTATTGAAAATGATGGTGCTTAAAATTTATGACATAAAAGATTAGGAATTCTAGCACTCATGTTATTAGAGAATTAATTAAACATGATCTAATTCGTTGTTTGCCTAAAATATCTTTTGAAAATCTCAAAAATTATGAACCTTTTACCATAGGAAAACAAAGTTAAAACTGTAGGGAAATATGGGCACAGTGTAGGCAGAGGAAATAAAAATTTCTCAATCCATTTCCCGAAAATAGCAAGATCACATCAACAACTATGTAATGGGAAGGATGGTTTAACAAGTTCGTACCTAGTCTTGGAGCAAGTCCAGCGACTATTCCTTATTGCATTGGTCATGTAACTATCTTCTAGTTGCACTAGGACGGGCGTATGCAACAGCTCTTGGTCTCCACCACGGATAGCAGTCTGGCGCTATCCTCCTAGGGCCAAACAACATCCTCCTCACCTCTACAGAAGTCCACATAGACTCCCTAGAAATTGTGTCGCTCTAGTAGAACAGACAGGTAGGAGTATCCCCTCCCATTGGTGTACTAGTCACCAACTTGCTCTCCCACAATTGTTATCCCTCCCTTTATTGAGAAGTACATGCCCGGGCTCTCTATTGGCTACCACAATCAGAGAGGACAACAATTGTTAAATGAAATTGATTTGTGTCTATGGGAATCCCCAAGTACCCCTCTATATATAGGAGGGTCAGGGTTCCCAGTCTTTGTGGGAGTGGAAGGGGCCAGAATATCATGAATTTTCACAACCTGCAACAAGTGAAATGATTGGTTCACAGTGAACCTTTTGGTTGGCATGTGAGCCAATCGGTTCACACAGTGAACTGGTCATTTCATCATGCTTCCCAATCACAATTGTATAGGAAATTGATATACGATTTAATGCACAACACGGCATTAGTACAAATCCTTGAATCAATCAAATTGATCCACCAACTGATCGGTTCACAACTGAGTCAGTCGATTCATGGACCTTAACTTATTGACTCACTTCCTAAATGGGTTGGTTCAATGTATAGAATTTCCAAACTTGGTTCTATTGACCTGACACTTAATCAATCAGTTCAACACTTGAACCAGTCCGTTCAACTATCCAGTCAGTCAATTTTCAACCAATGTTGTTTAAATTGAATACGTACACACTTTAGTAATAAATTTAATTATCATTCATGATTGAACTCCTCTTCTAGGTGTATCCTTTGTGTGTAGCCCCATAGGTTCCATGTTATGTTGGCATTGCATGTCCATAATTGATTTATGACATCACAAGAAAAGAGAAGTGCCTACTCACACATCATTGCTATAGTGATTGTCTAATTCCTTTGTATCTGATATAAGGAATGAACTCAAGGCATGGAGTTGTCATCCTCTCAATGTTCAGTCCATGTTCCTTGATCCAAAGCAGACTGTCTGGGATATATTTAACCTCAATATCATATATTAATTCACATGTGCATGTGCATGCTTTTCTCAGTCTCACTTAAGTGGCTAGGATATCAAACTCATATAGGAGGGACAAATTCCATTTACACCACTCACAGTCATCCCCATGTGTCATATGCACCCAATCATCACCTTTATAGAAACCCTTATTTAAGATCGTGGTGGATTATGTCAGTGATCAGGAAATCGGTCCGTGTGGCCGCATATGTGGCCGCTTAAGCGGTTCGGACAGGGGACCGCACCACATATGTCAAAGCAGACCAATAATCGGACCAGGCTTGATTATGCGGCTGATTACCCGCTTATGCGGCCACTTAATCACCGCTTTTCCAAACACACATACATGGAATTGAAGAAATGAAATTTATATGATATTTTTGTTGTTTCTAATTAAATATTTATATGATATTGCTGCTCCCTTTCTTCTAATTAATCATTCTATGTTGTCCTTGTATGTAATTGTTCAATGTGATATATAATTCTATATGACTGATATATAAATATACATAGATATATTAATTTATTAAAAAAATCCAAAACCGCATATACTCCCGCATACCACATATACTCTATTTTGTGCCCCGTCCGCCCGTACACCGAATAGCGCTTTTCTGAACACTGGATTATATCAAAGAACACCGAATAACATGTGATGAGTATAGTGACTTCAGATCTAAGAACCACATTCACTACCTTCACTATGAGAGATAATTATGACTACCATGTATGGCTTCCATGTGTTACTCTCAAGGCGGTTCTGTCTAATACATTATTCCCTAACAAGTATCTATGTGCTTGGTTTGATATCACATATCAGGACTGATGAGATTTTGTCATCAACCAACACACTCTCTAGTCTTATGTGTTATTGTTGTCTATCAGCCTTCCACATTAACATCTGACTAGGGATATAATAAGAATGTACATACTCTTAACATCCATATGATCTCATTGTTCAAGTCATGTACTTGAAAACATATGTAATTGAGTAATTTTTATTATTTATACTTTCATTATGTTTCCTTACTATCTCATAACTGAGTGAAATGAAATGAATTGGAAGCTTGCCATTATTACTGATCAAATATTTTATATGATGTGCCATCATAATCATCATATTGTTGGCTCTATGGGCATACATGCCAATAGACTCCCACTTGCACTTATAGCCAATCACCCATTAATATCATTCCAAGTGATCCAAACATGTCCATCATGTTTGTATTGTGCAAGTGTTAATCTATTGGGTTAGCAACATATTTCCTTTAGTTGATATATTACATGTTTCACATCTCTTTTCTGTATGATATATCATATGAGATGAAATTGTCATAATATGTTATTTGATACTCCTTGCCTAACTAGTAGCTCCATTGTTTGACATAGTACTTCTACTATGTCATCAATTGTTGGAATATCCATAAGTTCATCCATATAAACTTCTAGATCCATATAGTATCCACTCCTATGTTCTCAACACAAGGATACTCAGATACTATTGTAGAATTTTAAAATTAATGGTATGTTATTTCATAACTCATTCCAACTAATAACTCTTCTCTAAGATTAAACCCATAGTTTTATATTGCGACCATTTTTTGTCATTTCAGAAGCTTGCATCAATGTAACCCTTTACATCCAACTCTTCCTTATTACCATATTGTAGCAACAAATATTTTATGACTTTCCAATGACCTTCATTGGTTATGACTAATATCTTCTTGTCATGTCCAACACATATAAGATGATCGGATGAGTACACTATATTGCAAAGATCCAAATGAAATGCATATGGCATCTCTTCTATTCTTTACAAGAATTGGAACACTGGATCATGAGAAATTGATCCCATCTTTATGGATAGATTCTCTCTTATATAATCCTTCGTGTTGAACCCTTTCAGCATTTCGCCAATATATGTGCTCATTATTAGGTTAAGAAACTTTCAATACTAACTCCATAGATCCTAATACCTATCATATAGGATGTTTCACCTAATCCTTCACGATGAAGGTGATTTCTATGCTAGGTTTCAGTACTTAGTATTGAAATGTCATTCCTCATCAATATGTAGAATATATATATATATATATATATATATGCTCCTAGTAAATCTTTTATAATCACGTATTTCATATTTTATCTTGACTCAAGTCAAACTCTTTGACTGTCTTGTCAAAACAAAGACTCTAATTCTGAAATTCTTATTTCAATCTCTAGATTAAACATTATAGCTTATATACTTTATTTTCATTAATGGAGTCATAAAACCTTTAGGTTGTGTCACATACACATCCTCTAATTTATTCCTATCAAGGAATGTGGATTGAATCTTCATATGCCAAATCTTACAGTCTATCCAAACTACAATAGCAAGCATGACAACTAGTGAAAAGGAATTTCATCATGTTCAACATTTTGAACTGATTTGAAAACCCTTTGAATCATTTATCCTTTTATGTTATCCATGTTGGTCTTCCTTATGAAAACCCAATTGTACCTTATGGGTTTTACCCCTCTAGGTGGCACCACTAAGGTCATAACTTGTTGGTGTTCATGGATTCCATTCTGGATATAATGACCTCAAGCCATTACTCAGAATCTAGTTTGTCAATAGCTCTTATTAATTGTTGGCTCGTCATCTTATGACCAACTCATGACTTATCTGAGTTATAGGATTCTCAATCTTTTAATCTTAGATGTGTTTTTCTAAAACTTATGAGTTTTGTGTTATAGATGGAACGTGCAATTCCACAACAACTTGTGATTCTCTATGTTCTCATTATACCTCCTTAGGTTTAATTATTTTCTTTGTTGATCTCAAACTTCACTCCCACTAATTCTGATGGAACTCAGTCATCCAGCAACAAACACTTTTGTTATTGGTTTGAGATAAGTAGTGTTCAACAAATTATGATTTGTGGATAAACCTTTTCCAAGAAACTACTTTCTTCATATAGGTTTTGATCCTCAAGACATATCAGGACATTCCCATATCATATTTCATATAATGTCTAAAACCATTTTGGACGGTACATTGTTTTAGCATTTCGCATATTCCTTTTAAGGAAATTAGAAGATCAGACTAAATGATAACTATATCATGACTGATCATGATGTGATTCCTTCTTTCTGACGCGTCATCATGTTCAGGTGGACTTAATTGTGACACACTATCATATTCACTCCAGAAGGGTCTCAAACTGTTCCTGTAAAGTATTTCAACATTTGATGATATCAAAGGATCTTAATTCCTTTGAGGAAGCTGTGTGCTTCATACATTTAATCTCCTTGAACACTTCAAGAGATTTGTATTATAATGAGTACATATCACCATACTATCAGTAAATATAATGAAGCACAAAGAACTATTTATAGCATTTATTCCAAAGGTCCATGTACATCATTATGTACATGTCCTAATGGAATGTTTTATTCTCCAACTACAATTAGTGATAATTGGTTTTCATGTTGCTCATATATAATACGTGCATGTCTCTTATTGATTCAATAACTAAAAAGAGTCTAGGTAAACCTCAATATGAATTCTAGAAATGCATTTTCTCATATGTGTGCTCTAGATGACAATGCCATCAATTATTCATTGTTTGAGTTATCAATTATAATCATTTGTATTTATGTTATGAGCATTCATCTTTTTTTTTCAAACTCATAAAGATCATAAGGCATGTGGGGCATTGCCACACAAGTTCACATCTATTAAAATATAATCATTAACAATTCTTTATTTATATTCATCCTTATCCATACAAGATGCATAAAGTAAAATGTTTCTATTCATTGGCATAATGAAATAGAATTTCAATTTACTCTATTACATGCCCAATGAGCTAAGATAAATTCTAAATGTACATTGAAATTGCAGCAACTCTTGCTCATCAAAGTCCATCCTTGTCCTTTCATAAAGGCTTTACTTCTTATCAGATCCTACATATCAACGAATATCAGATCTACATCTGGTATCATATACCAAGATGAAGAAGTATTCAAATTTATCTTATGACATTTATACATGTGGTGACATTTTCCTCCCTTCTTTATTTCTCCTTTTTCCTTGAGATCTAAAGACTTGGGTTTTAGCCGTCTTTCGAACTCTTCTTAGCTTTTCCTTTGCCCTTAGACTTTCCCTTTGTCTTACTAATCATCATCATATACTTGGGATTATCTTTCTTCATTTGTTCCTTAGCTATTCTCAGCATGCCTAGTAACTCATATCAACAGCTTGTCAAAGTCATTCATGTTGTAGTTCATGACAAATTGATTGTATGCCTCTGACAGAGATTGTAGAATCACATCAGTAACCAACTCTTAACCCAAGGGGGGTCCTATTCTAGATAGGTTCTCCACATACCCACTGATCTTGAGCACATGAGGACCTATTGGATCTCCTTTTTCCATGTTAAATTTGGACAGTGCCTTGGAGACATCATATCTCTCATGTTTTGCCTGATCTTGGAACATGTTCTTAAGATGCATGACCATCTCAATTACATCCATGTTCTTGTGTTGCCTTTGCAACTCATAGTTCATGGAGCATGGCATCATACACTTGACATCAATGACATCTTCAGTATGCTTCTTATAAGCATCCCTATCAGCCTTACGTGCATTGGGAAGAAGTTCATCTAGCTCTGGTGTCTCCAGGACATAGAGCTTGTGCTTCAGTGTGAGAACAATTATCAGCGTCTTGAACTAGTTCTAGAAGTTATTCCCATTTAACTAGTCCTTCTTAAGGACTAACCACGGAGAAAAGGTGTTTTTTTGTATTGCCATTTGATTCTACAAAAGAATTTGCAATTTTTTCAAAAACTCATTTTTGATTTGATTTGATTTGATTTGTAAAATTTGATGATAATAAAATAGGTCTTTAATTAATTATCTCTTCCACTACTTTATTCAAATTGATAGCTCTCACATATCAATTTGGAAGATTGCAACGTACAACCTTATAGTGAGCTAAGATCCAAAATAGTTTAGCTATTACCCGGCCAACGCCAGCATCCATAGTCAATTATTAAGGTAGACAACTTTTTCCAATTGCATCATATACAAGGATAGATAATATTTGCATCACTTTGCCACAGTTATATGCATGCTTCTAGTTCTTAATCTCATTAAGTATACACAGTTAGTCCTGACCCAAAAGCCAACAAGTTAATAATGCACCCCACTTGGCAGGCCCACATTATTACCATCACACTTCCACAGAATAGACAACGCACCACCCTTGAGGTGGTCACGCTTAGTCAATCAAGCTTTTCATGTGTCTTGCTTATGGAAAGTATCTAAGACTTAATATTTTATTTGAGGGAGTTCGTATTTTGAAATAAATATACTTTATCCAATCACCACATATATAGTATGTATCATAACATGATATATCCCACAACATAAACATGTAATATAAAATATTAGTGATGGTTATGGCCATACTATTATAATTACTTGGAGCCACAAGAAATTAATACCACCTAGGTCTACATCACATGCATGAACCTGTTGTTGGTGAAATGGTCTTCCATTCAGTCGACTTGTCATGTGAAACGGTCAGTTGGCTGACGTTGATCTTCATCTTTGTTGTTGCAAGAAATGAAACTATCCTATTACTATTAAATTTATTACATAGTAATGAGAAACCTCGAGTTACATTCTAAGGGAGTGAAGGTAGGAAAGAATAATACATTTACATTGGGAAGAATAAGGTCGAGGCTCAGTATGAAAACCAAGATAAAACAAGCACAAAAGAAACCATCCAACCACAGACAGATATTTGAGTTTTGGGACATAACCATGCTAAACATACATCATCAAAACTCTTTATTAGGGAGACACATATAAAGTGTGTGTGTGTGTGTGTGTGTGTGTATAAATATAAAGTTTGGGATTATATGTGGTCTTTGGTCGGATATGCATATTAAGCAATTTAAGTATTCACATAGTATGCAATGAATAAATGATGAAAACCAAAAATCTGATCATATCGATTATCCCAAAACATAGTAAATTGACGTGGTTCCAATACCACTGTTGGGAAATATGGGCATAGAATAGGCGGTAGAAATGAAAATTTATCTATCCATATTCCCCAGAATAGCAAGATCATGTCAACAACTATGTAATGGGAAGGATGGTTTAGTGAGTTCATACCTAATCCTGGATCAAGTCCAATGACTATTCCTTGTTGCGGTAGTCATTCAGGTATTTTCTAGATGCACTAAAATGGCATTTGTAGTAGCTCATGGTCTCCACCATGGATAGCAGTCTGATGTTGTCCTCCTAGAGACAAATAACAGTCTGCTCACCTCTATGGAACTCCACATAGAACACCTAGAACTCTTGTTGTTTTAGTAGAACATACATGAAGGAGTTGTCCCTCCTATTGGTGTACTAGTCACCAACTTGCTCTCCCATAATTATTCTCCCTTGATATCCCTCCCTGTATCGGGTTGGACTTGCTTGGGATCTTTGTTGGTTACCACAATCAGAGAGGACAACAATTGTCAGAGGCAACTGAGTTATGTCTCTGGTAATCTCCCAGTACCCTTCTATATATATGAGGGTCAGGGTCAGGGTTCCCAGTTTGTGTAGGAGTGGAAGGGATCGGAATATCGCAAATTTTCACAACCTTTGACAAGTGAAATAGTCAGTTCACCAGTGAACTAATCGATTGGCATGTGTCGATTGGTTCACCTAGTGAACCTGTTGTTTGATCATGTTTCCTAGTCACAATTGTATTGGAAATTAATATCCAATTTAATGTGCAACATGACGTCAGCACAAATCCTTGATCAACTGAATTGATCCACTAACTGCTCAGTTCACAACCTGAGCCGTCCAGTTCATGGACCTGAGCTAATCGATTGACTTCTTGAACTGGTCAGTTCATTGTCTAGAATTGTCAAACTTGGTTCTATTGACTTGACACACTGAAACGATCAGTTAAAAACTTGAATCGGTCGGTTCAACTGTCCATTCAGTCAATTTTCAACTGTTTTTGTTTAAATTGAATATCTAAACACTTTAGCAATCAATTTAATTATTATCCCTAATTAAACTCCTCTTCTAGGTGTATCCTTTGTGTGTGACCCCATAGGTTCCATGTTATGTGGGTAGTGAATATCCATAACTGGTTTATGACACCACAAACAAAGAGTGGTGCTTAGTCACACATCAATGCTACCAAATAATCAGGAAAGTTGGAGAACAACTTCAATCTACGATCTATTTTAGGTGTTATAGTGATTTTCTAATTCCTTTGTCTCTGATATTCAGAATGAACTTGAGGCATGGAATCATCATCCTCTCAATGTTCAATCCATGTTCCTTGAACCAAAGGAGACTATCTGATATATATATAACCTCAGTATAATATATTGATTTACATGTGCATGTGCATGCTTTTCTCAGTCTCACTTATCAAGTGGTCATGACATTAAACTCCTATAGGAGGGACAAATCTCATCTACATCACTCATAATCATTCCCATGTGTCAAGTGCACCCAATCATCACCTTTATAGCAACCTTTGTTCAAAATCACAATGGATGATGTCAAATCACACCGAATGACATGTGATGAGTATAGTGAATTCAGGTCTAAGAGCCACAATCACCACCTTCACTATGAGAGATGATTATGACCACCATGTATTGTTTCCATGTGTCACTCTCATGGTGGGTATGTCTGATACATTGTTCCCTAAGAAGTACCTATGTGCTTGGTTTGATCTCACATATCATGACTGATGAGATTTTGTCATCAACCAAGACACACTCCAGTCTTATATGTTACTTATTTTTATCAACCTTCTATAGTAACATCCGACTAGGAACATAATAAGAATGTACATACTCTTAACATATGTATGATCTCATTGTTCAAGTCACGTACTTGAAGACATACGTCATTGAGTAATTGTCATTCTTTAGACATTCATTATGTTTCCTGATTATCTCATCTCTGAGTGTAACAAAATGAATTGCAAGCTTTCCTTTATTATTAATCAAATCTTTTATATGATATGCCATCAAAATCATCGTATGATTAGCTCTCTGGTCATACATACCAACAAAAACTTCTTTTAAAGATAAACAAATCCTTAGTACATCTAGACCTCTTGAACTAATACATAAGAATTTGTTTGGACCTACTTTATTATTGTTGATATCTACAATATACATATTTGGGTACATTTTCTTTCTAGCAAAGATGATATTAATGGAATATTTATTAAGTTTTTCTAAAAAATTAAAAATCAACTTCAAAAAAAATTGCTCTGTTAGGAGTGATCATGTAGAATTTGAAAATCATGTCTTCGAATTTTTTTCTCATCTAAAGGATACACTCACAATTTTTCTGGTACTCGCACTCCAAAACAAAATAATATACTGGACAAAAAATTGTTCTTTACACGAAATGGCTACAACTATGCTTTTAGAACATAATACTCCTAAGACTTTTTGAGATGAAGTCGTTAATTTTGCATGTTATGTTCAAAATAGAATCTCAATTCATCCCCAACTTTAAAAGTTTCCTTATGAAATACTCTTTTCTAAGAAACCAAGAGTGGTTTATTTTCATATCTTTGTAACAACATGCTATATTTTAAATACCAAAGATGATAGAGACAAATTTGATCTTAAATCACAAAAATGGTTCTTCTTAGGTTACTCAACCTCAAGTAAGGTCTATAGAATTTTTAATTATTGTCTCCAAGAAAGTAGAAGAATAAATTCATGTAATATTTCATGAAAATCCAGCAAACAATGAAATAGAAAATGATCTTCCACCACTAATTGAAGATTTAACTATATCGTCTAAAGATTATAAAAATACTAAAAATGAACAAAGTCAATATAAAAATTGAAGAATTACATCAACCTATTTCAAGAATAATCAAAGACCATCCACAAGATCTTATTATTGGCGATCCTTTTGATAAAATAAAAACTAGATCCTCTTTTAAAGATATAGCTAACATTGCCTTTGTATCCATGATTGGACCCAGAAAGGTTGTTGAAGCTCCAAAATATGATTATTGGATAATTTATATGCAAAAAGAATTTAATAAATTCAGTAAGAATTATGTATAGGATTTGGTTCCTAGACCAAAAGATAAAACCATTATCAAAACTAAATGGGTATTTTGTAACAAACTAAATGAAGTCGGGGAAGTTGTTGGGAACAAAGAAAGATTGGTTTCTCAAGGGTATAATCAACAAGAAGGAATTTATTTTGATGAAACATGTGTTCCATTACCTAGACTTGAATCAATTTGAATTCTAATAGCTCTAGTCGCACATAAAAGCATTAAACTCTTTCAAATGGATGTTAGAAGTGCATTTTTAAATGGCATAATTAAAGAAGAAGTTTATGTTGCTCAACCTCCCAATTTTGAAGATCTAAAACGTAGTGATCATGTCTATAAGTTAAAGAAAACACTACATGGTTTAAAACAAGTCCCTAGAAAATGGTACAAACATCTCAAAAATTACCTTTTTGGAAATAATTTTTATATGGGAAAATAAGATCCTACATTGTTTATCAAAAGGTATGAATTAGATTTTCTTATTATTCAAATATATGTCTATGGTAGTAATTTTGGTGCTTCAAATGAATCACTTTGCACACAATTTAGCGATATCATGCAAAAAGGAATTTGAAATGAGTTTTGTGAGTGAGTTAACATTTTTCTTGGGTTTTCAAATAAAACAAATTCCTTGTGGTATTTTCCTCTACCAAGAAAAATATACAAAATAATTCTTAAAATGCTTTAATATGGAAAATTTCAAACATGCATCCACTCCTATGGGCACTTCGGCCAAAATTGATATGGATGGAAATGGTGAGCCTGTTGACAATTCCTTATATAGAGTTATGATTGGTAGCTTGTCATATTTAACTGCATCTAGATCAGATATTATGTTTTCATTTGGTTTATGTACTCATTTTTATCCAATCCTATGAACTCTCGCCTGGTTTTTGTTAAGAGAATATGGAGATATCTAGCTAGTACAATTGACTATGGTGTCTGGTATCCAAAAGATCAACCATTTGACCTTAAAGCCTATATATATGGTTATTACGTTGGTTGCCACCTTGATCGCAGAAGTACTAGTGGTGGTTGTTTCTTGATTGGAAAATCACTTGTATCTTGGTTTAGTAAGAAACAAAATAATGTCGTTGTATCCACCACTGAGTTTGAATACATGGACGTTGGCTCTTGTTGTGCACAAGTCTTATGGATGTAACAAGTGTTAAACGACTATGGATTTTCACTATCATCAACTTTGATTTTTGTGATAATACTAGTGCCATAAATTTAGCACATAATAATATTTTACATAGTCATGCTAAACACACTAAAATTTGATATCATTTTCTTTTTTATCACATTCTAAGAATAACATTTGTCTTCATCACATTGATATTGAAAATCAATTAGCTCATATTTTCACAAAACATCTTGATTTGGAACAATTTTAAAGTTATATGAGGAAAATTATACATTGTTCCTCTTGAGGATGTGTATTTTGATATCTTTTCAAAATGATGGTTCTTTCTTAGCTTTTTCATCTAGAATAAATGATTTATCATGAAGTTTAATCTTGTATCGCCATCTTACCAAAATACATCCTTTGATGTTTGATTTTGAGATTTTTTTGGTGCTTCATGGCTTATATAAAACCAATATGGGATTCATATCCCTTATATTTGGTATAGAGATTATCTCATTCAAACTCATACCTTTTTTTGCTTCATGGAATCTCTACTCATTTTTGGGCTTAACATCCCTTGAAAATGATAGAGAAATCATTTTTTACTAAATTTCAATTTTTTTGGGAATCAAATTAAGGGGGGTCATTCCATTTAGGGGGGGTCATCTTCTTTTCATAATGTTTACCTTTTTGAGATGACAAAGGGGGAGAAATATTTTTAAGCAAAAACCTACTTTCTTGCACTTGTTGATTAAGCTTTCATGGTTTTACTCTAAGAGACAATTTGCCATACATTTGTTGTTCTTTACTTTGGTAGATGGATGATATGTTCCATATACATCTCAAATGTAAATATACATAAATTCTGAAGATACTCAATGAAAATTTCACTAAGGAATGAATATTTCATTTTGAGTTTTGGCTTATAATTAAAAATGTTTGCCATCTTCAAAAAGGGAGAGATTGTTGACTAAATTGAACATTGTCTTGTCTTCTTTTTTGATGATGACAAACATTTCTTATTTTTAGATTTAACATGCTACTTAAGTTTTTTAGGAACCAATAACATCTTGAAAAAAAAATCAAAATTGGAAAATCAAATGATTAAATTATTGTTCATATGTGCTTATCTATATTAAAAATGTACACATTTCTAGGACTCAAGTGAAATCAAGCTATGCACCAATGCCACCTATCCCAAACCTTTTGAATATGTCAATACCAAGTGTCTTGGATAGGTAGGTCACACTAGGAAAATCCTTAGATGCGATCTTCAAATTTTTACATATCTATTTATAGGGTTTTTTTATCGGTTGAAGAACTTGTGGATCGAGATCCACTCAGTTGAGAAATTTGTTGACCAAAATAGTGCTTGATCGAGGACTCAGGCAACCAAAAATTTACATTAAGTACTGAGTCAATCTTGGTCAAAGATTTTTGTTGGCTAAATTGGATATTATTATAATCCCTTTGTTTTGATGATGACAAACATTTCTTTCTTGTGGTTTTAACTTGCTATTTGAGTGTTTCAGGGACAAGCATATAAGGTGGTGGATAGAGAAGACATGGAAGATCAATTTGCTAAAATTGCTTTATTTTCATGATTGTAATCAATGTAAACACGTGTACAAGTTTATAATGTACAAGTACTTAGATATCATGTAAATCAAGTGGTTAGATCTTCCCTATCCACACACAATACTTAGATAGGTCATCTCCTAAGATAGCATCACAATTGCACATTGATACACACACTCAGTGAATGAATACATTGAATCAGGGATGTTCTCGGTCAACAAAAACTTCGACCGAGACACTCTCGGTCGACAAACTCCTTGACCAAGAACAGACCCTCCTATCCGTTAGACTGAGTTAGAAAAGTAGTTGGGAGTTGAGTTGAACGTTTCAATACACTTACTCTAGACTTACTCTCATTTGACAAATTCCTCGACCGATAAGCACTCGTTCGACAAACTTCGCGACCGAGAAAGTTTCTATTTGCACTTTTTAGAATTAATTAACTAGTCGTTACAAATGCAATTAGTGGACACTTAATGGCTAGTTGAGCACTAAGAACACCCTAGAAGGTGTCTAGAATATCCCCAAGTATTAGGAAACCACTCCTATAAATAGGACAGCCATAGGACACCTCAAAGCACAACTTGCATATACAATTCATGTGAGATCACATTGTAGCAAGCCATTAGCAAAGATTTCACTTGCAAAACATTTCTACAAGCTGTGAATTCGTGTCCTATAGGGTGATATCTCCTATCCACTATACATTCACGTCCATACACTTTGGTTAGGAGATCAAATGCTTGATATAGGATTCAAGCCTTGTGCTACATTTGTAAAGTTGTACTTTCCTACTTCTTTCTTGTTCCCTCTTATTGCTTTGGTTCTCCTTTTCTACTCCTAGGTTGGAGGCTGCGGAAAGGAGGTTGTATGAGCTTCTTCTGGTGGAGAAGGTAGCTCAACGGACTTAGGATTTCTTCAAGAAGGTTGTCTCAATAGGAAGCAACTTTAAGAGGAAGGCTACTTCAAAGGGGAGCTTGGAGCTACTTCAAAGGTTGGTGGGACTACTTGTAGGTGAAGGCTATCCTAAGGGTGGTGAAGGTATTTTTATCTTATGTAACATCCTTGTGAGGTAATAAAATGCAAGTGCTTTCAAAATCCCAATTGGAAACAATTGGGTAGTGGATTGACTTCCTTAGTTTTTGCTAAGGGTGGAACCACTCTAAACATCGTGTCTCCTTCTCCAAATTTCAACTGTGGTTGTTGGGTTGAATTAATTTTAAAATATCATAAAACCCTATTCACCCCCCTCTAGTGGTTTTTCAATTTTGTCAACCGACAGAGAGCCATTGTGACACTTTGACCAAGAAGTTAGACTGACATATAGCCGTTGGAGTTTTTGTGCATTCAGGACATGCTCGGTCAAAAAACTAGTGGATCGAGACACTTCATGTTGAGAAACTTGTCGACCGGGGAACTTTTTGGAATGAAAATTAATTACAATCAAACTAGCCATTGCACCTAAATTAACTTCATCCAAATGGTTATTTGACCACTAAGAACCCTATAGACACTCCCCAAAGTTGTCTTAGCCACTTGTAAGCCATTCCTATAAATATAAGTGGTCTAGGGACACCCAATACACAACTTGCATACTTAAAACATTACATCTTGAGAAAATATAATTGTAGCATCATACTTGCAATTATTCACAGCTATCGTTTTTGTGTCCTTAACTTAGCTTAGCCTACCACCACTCAAACTTGATACATCCTTTGTGGTTTGGTCCATAAGCATGATTCATAAGGACATTGTTGAGCTTACTTGGAGTATTATTTTCTCTCATCTTAATTCTTATTTTTTTGTAACTGAGGTTGGACTACTTTAAGAGGAGAAGGTTGCCTAGAATTCTGCAAGGCGGTTCTCTTCCCCATCCATCAGTGTTTTGGGAGTCCATAAAAGAAGATGTGGCAATTTGGTGCTCTTCCTCATCCGTTAGTGCTTTGGGAGTCCGTAAAAGAAGAGGTTATATTGGTTCTCTTCTGTGGCCAGTATAGAAGAGGGTTTAGTTGCAACAACTATTTTATAATGTGTCCTAATAGATAAATTAATAAAATTGTTTTTTGCAAATCCTAGTTGGAAGCAACTAGGTAGTGGACTGACATCATAGACGGAACCACTCAAAATCATATCTCATATTGGGTTGCTTGATTATCACTTTTATTTTTCAAAGTATTTTATAAATTTTTATACACCCCCTCTAGATCTTTTCAATTCCATCCCATGTGAGAAGGCATACAACAAGGAGATGTGAAAACTTGCAAAATACCAACTTGAAGGAAGCACTACTAGCCCTCTATAAAAGCACCAGCACACCAAAAACATAATGGACATGTTAAGATCATTTGGGGTAATATTTGTAAGTGATTGGCTCTAAGTGCAAGTGGGATTCTATTGGTATGTATGCCCATAGAGCCAATCATATGATGATTGTAATGAGGAATCATATACTTGATTTGATAATGATAAAAGTAATTATATCTGTTATGTGTGTCTCAATCATGAGATTATGGCACAGACATAGTAGATGTCTACATAATGATGTTACTTGATGACATATGTCTTCAGGTTGAGGACATAAATAATGAGATCATATGTATGATAAGAGTGCATACATTCTTGTTATGTCCCAGGTCAGATATTACTATGGAAGCAAAACAGACGATAGTTTTACATAAGACTTGAGTGTGTGTTCACTGATGATAGAGTCTCATTAGTCATGATATGTGATATCAAATCAAACACACAGGTACATGTTAGAGAATAGTGTATCGGATAGACCCACCTTGGGAATGATACATGGTGTAATATCCTCAATTTTGGTAACATTGAATTGTATAAATGTAAGGTATTATTTGATAAGTAAATTATTCAATGTTATTATTTGATAAAATAATAATGTTAACCACTTTGTGGCATGGGTGCAACCCATGGCCCAAGTAAAGCCCATGAAACTATTTTCTTTGCAAGTAGGTCCTTGGTGCACAAGCAAAGAAATAAGAATTTTTGTGCCTAAATAATGGATAATGGCTTTATGGCTTGGTATTAATTGAAATATAAGATAATGTGTAAGTCTTCAAAGGAAAATAAGATACATGATGGTTCAGATAATTAAAGGAGTAATTATCTAGACAAGACTGTAAACACAATGTTTGAGGCATAAAATAAGAATATTTTGATCTAACTTTTGATGTACTTGAAAATAATAAGGAAAATATGTGAAATCTATAAATTTGGCGAAAAAGGAAATTCCATAAGATAATGGTAATTGTTTTAAATAAAATTTAAAAGGAGAAAGTTTTGTATGGAAAAGATATCCCATTAGATCCCATGCATTGAATATAAATTGGGAAAGGTAGTAGGGAGTTTCCTTGAAATAAGGATAATTAATTTGGAGAAATATATCAAAGAGAGAGGTAGAAGAATAATTTAAAATTCATGATCAAATTAGCCAATAATGGTTCATCTACTTATATGCTTTCCTTTATGTATTTTTGTGTGTTAATCAAGTAAAGTTGGTCATTTAAGTAAAAAAAAATACTTGAAGGGCATATATGGATATATATATATATATATATATATATATATATATATATATATATATATATATATATATATATATATATATATATATATATATATATGTGTGTGTGTGTGTGTTTGTGTGTGTGAGAGTGAGTGAGTGTGTGTGTGTGTGTGTGTGTGTGAATTCCTATATTGGGAATCTATTGAATGAGTTCCATGTAGCAACCATACATGCTTGTTCCATAAGTATCGGTCATAACCATGAAAGAGAGACTAGTAAAAGGAAAGTAAAAAAGGAATATTTGATTAAACCATGTAGTTGTATACATGGAAAGAGTACAATGGAGTTGGAAAGTATTTGAGGATTGGAAACAAGCCTGAAGAGGCAAGATTTGAGGAAGGCTCATTTGAGCATAGTAGATAAAGGGGTGGCTTGCTAACCTTCTCATGGGATATCCTCTCCCCTTCTTCATCATCTTCTTGCTCCTAACATGTAGGGTTCTTCCTAGAACCAAGGTATCTTCTTCTCCCTATCAACTCAATGCCAACCAACCCTAATGTCGATTATCTCTATGGGGCGGAACCCTCCCTAATATCCCATTGGATCACCGTTGCCTGGTGTCATAACTCCACCGAACCTCGCCAGCTTTCCCTTTTCTCTTCTGCCTATCATTTTATGGGCTTTTGGAGGGAACTCCATCACTATGCCCTGGTGATATAGCAGGGTTCCATAGGTTCCTATTAGGGGCCACTGTGTCACCAAATGCTGAAGGAGTGGGCATTCTTATAGTTCCATGATTTGGGTGTCTTGCGGAGAGGGATGACATACATTGCCATGTAGAGCATGACATTGTATGGGTGAGTGGGTAAGAGTTCCTCAGCACTGAGAGGGAGACAATCAGACGATGGCAGGAAAGGGTAAGTGTTGTCGAAGGATATGTTGCTTGTAGAGGCGGAATTTGACAACTAGGCATCGGTTGCATTGCATGTGGAAAACTTATGAGGATGAGAACGTCGTCGCACAAGAAGAAGGGGACGCGGTCCCACATTTCTGAACTCGGTTAGCTTAGCGTTGCAACTACAGATATGTTGGCTAGAGGATTTTGTAGCCCAGCGGCAGCCGATGGCCACTAATGCTAGGTAAATCAATGAATAAATCCTTCTTCATAACCTTATTTTGCAACCAATGTAGTAAGTAACCATAAATCATATAATAGAAAAAATATATGTAAAAATGATTGAGAGAATGACAGGAACACAAATAAAATGTAATCGAGACTTAATTATGCTTCCTATTTTTTTTTGGATAAGGTAAAATATTACTAACCATCAAAAGAGCTATAAAAGAGTGTATAGGAGTATAACACACTTTGTATACTATACAAGGTCAAGACAGTCCCCACATCAACTGACCACAGGTTTGACCTTAAGCAAGGTACCCAGGTTCACTTTACAAAACCAAGCCAAGTTATTTACAATGTCATCAAAAAGGTGGAACTTATCCTTACCCCTTTTGCCATGGATCTTGTTGTTTCTCTCCTGCCAAATAAGAAAAATCAGGCTGGACCACACGAGGCCCGCAAACTTTCTCATATGTCTATCACCTTTAGTCCTTTATAAAATCCCTACCATGGAAGACTGAAGATTAGGGATTGGGGTACCACCCCACATGAGCTTGAGGGAGCAACGAGTCCATAGGTATTTAGTGTGCACACACTCAAAGAAAATATGCTCCTGTGTTTCATTTTCCTGCCGGCAAAGAACACAACCAGGTTCCAAAATAGCTCCCCATCTACTCAGCCTGTCCTTAGTAGGGAGCCTGCCAAAAATAGCTCTATAAGTGCAGAAACTCCACTTTGGGCAGTGGATTTTGCTCCATATCAACTGATCCCAAGGAACTTGAGGTTGGTTACGATTCAGCCGCCAAGGTTTACCCCCCCGCAACCAGCTTCCAGTTCCCCTCAATCTCCTCGTAGTTATGTTTGCAGCTACCCCAGATCTCGCACATGCTCTTCCAGATCCTAGAACAGCCAACCACACCATCGACTCCACTATCAAGGCAAGGACCATACCGGGTTCTCATCCAAGTGCTCCAAAAACTATTTGGTTCCATCAAGAAATTATAGATTCTTTTTGCAGTGGCTTCCCACATAATGTCAAAAGGATCCATCAAACCAAGCCCCCCCCACCCCCCCGTGCCTCGGATGAGCAACATCAGCCCAAGCAATATCATGGTGCCCACCACTCCACAGAAAACTTACCATAGTAGATATAAATCTCCCCAGAATAAACTCCGAGATATAAGACAATCTACACCAAAAGCCAATCATATTCTACAACACTGTTTTAATAAGCACAGCTCTCCCAGCCATGGAAATTTTAAGACTAACCCATTTATCCACCTTAAGCCGAAGATTCTCCAAACACATGTTGAAATTAGATCCCCTCCCAGCCCCCCCAGAGATGGGAATACCTAAGTACCTGGTAGGGAAGGACCCAAAATCCAACTGAATAGCAGCCTTCAGACGAACTCTCCTTGAATCACAAGATTTGGATAGAAACACATGCAACTTAATGTCACTGATATATAAGCAAGACATATTCACAAATCTTTCCAACACAGCTCTGACCCCTCTGAAGATTTTCGCATGAGCAGCAACGAAGAACATTAGATCATCAGCAAATATCATATGGTTTAAGACCTTGGTACCACACACCTTATAAGGTTTAATAGCCCCCTCCTCTTCGGCTTTGCGGGAAAAATAGGAGAGGTTCTCCATAATGATCATGAAAAGCAAGGGTGAAAGTGGATCCCCCTGCCTTAGGCCATTAGAGGCTCTGAACAAGCCTTTGAGTACGCCATTGACGAGCACAGAGAAAGAAGTAGTCTGTACGCACTGCATAAGGATATTAATGAATCTGTTAGAGAAACCCAAAGTCTCCATAGTGCACCACAACCCCTTCCAAGATACATGGTCATACACCTTCGAGATATCTAATTTAATACACGCCTGCTTGGTGCAACCTTTAATTTGGAACTCACATAGGAACTCAGTAGCAAGGAGGGCATTATCATGAAGAGCCCTGCCCTTCACAAAGGCATCCTTGTTAGGGGATATGATGACAGGCAGGATATTCTTCATACGTCTAGCCAACAGCTTGGATATGATTTTATAAATCACCGAACAACAAGCAATTGGCCTAAAATCATTCATAGCAGCAGCACCCGACTTCTAAGAAAACAACCTGATGAATGAGTGATTGACTTGGCGCACCATTCTCCCACCGACTAAGAATCATCTCACTGAATTATAGACATCCCTGCAAATAATATGCCAACAGCTTTGAAAAAAATTAGCATTGAACCCATCTGGTCCCGGGGCTTTTGAAGCGCCTATGGAGAAAGTGCAAATTTTTATTTCCTCATCAGACGCCAGCTTGAGAAGATCTCTATTCATCTCATAGGTAACCTTCTTATCCAGAAAGGACACCCTATTGTGATTATCACTCCCGCCTCTATTATACAGCTCGGTGAAGAACCCGACAGCCATCTCCTCCACTTTAGCCACTTCATCCACAAGATTTCCATTATCATCAATCAGGTTATGAATGTGATCCTTCATGTTATTTCTTTTGATCACCGCATGGTAGATCTTTGAGTTGCAATCACCATCTTTAAGCCACTTCAGCCTGCTCCTCTGCCAACCGGCTATTTCATGAGCTTTTTCAAGTTGGGTAACTCTTTTTCCTGATTTGTTCTCCGCTTCCATACATCTGCGGTCAACCGGATGCATCCTTAACTCGGTTGTGTCTCTGTCAAACTCATCTCTAGCCTGTTTGATCAGGTTAGGTAAATCAACCAGATTGTTAGACCAATCCTTCAGGGCTAATTTAACCCTTTTCAGTTTATTCTCCACCACGAAGAGAGGATTGCCAACCACATTATCATTCCAACTGTTTCTGACCACTACCTTGAACGAGGACCACAAAAGCCAGTGATTTAGGAATCTAAACGGCCGATTAGCTTGATGTTGTTTTGTAAGATGGACCTCCATCCATGAGTGGTCACTATTAAGGTGACCCCCCAGCTTGAGAGCAGCCTCCGGAAAGATATCTAACCAAGCCTCGTTCACTAAACCATGGTCCAGATTACTGGAAATACGTCTGATCGGGTTCCCTTTATTGTGCCAAGTGATCAAACCACCACTCATATTTAGTTCAAATAGATTAGCGGCATCAACAGCATCATTGAATTTGTTCAGGACAGATACAGGTACCGGTAGCCCGCCCCATTTCTCTCTCGCCTTCCTTACTTGATTGAAGTCCCCTACAACCAACTGAGGGAGAGCTTGTTGAGTATATTGAACTAAGAAGTCCCATAGCCTTCTCATGTCCACCTCTGAATTTGAACCATACACTGCAGAAAGCACACAATGAAAACCACCAGTGTTGATGCAACTGACAGTTATCAGCTGGTCACTCTCAAAGATTGGCTGCACATCCCAGATTAAAGGATTCCACCCAACCGCAATCTTACCTCCTTCAATGCTATTTAAATTTGAGCAACAGCCCCAACCACCAGGGAACATGCCTTTAACTCTCTCTGCCACTTCTCTTCGGATCCTTGTTTCCAAACAAATCACCAGCGATGCCTTTTTTCCAGGATGATGTGTCTGAGGGTTGCTTGCTTGCCAGGATGTGAAGCTCCCCTCACATTCCATATCATTAGGGTCATTGGACATCAATAACCACCTCCCCTATGACAGGAAAGCTACCACGTCCACCGGCTCTACCTCTACCCCTACCTCTCCCTCTTTGCATCTTCTCAGCACCACTCTGGTTCCTTGTGCTCACTCTATTGGCATTCTATATAGCTACCTCCTCTGATTCTTGATCTTCCAACACCTGAAAAGGATTCACAGAGTGTTTGACGACCTCCCCTTCCGCTTGAGTCTGACCAGTTTCCCGACTAACCTCTTTTTCTTGTCTGGCGATCTCAAAATTAGCGGCCACCGGAGTATCTACTACTTCAAGGACCGTCCCCATCCCCTGCCCATTGCCCTCAGTCGCCACCGCTTGAGGCTCTCCGGTCTCCAGCAACGGCTCCCCTGCAACAGATATGGATCAAGTGATCTCGATCACTTCAGAGGAGGGTACAGCACCCTCCGTCAACACATCCGGCATAGACTTGTCCGTCACATAAATGGTATTGTTCCCTTTACCCCTGTAAAAGGGTCTTTTAGATCTCCCACGCTTGGTAGGCTCAGGTCTTCTACTCTCACTCTCCCGAGAAAATGGGGGTGTAGGGAGCGCCGCTCTTTCACCAGGGCACTCACTGGTAAAATGGTCGAACACTTTGCAATCGCTACAAAGTTGTGGCAGGGCATCGAAAACCACCTTGAACTCGAGCTCTTTCCCATCATGCATTTCAACCATCACAACCTCAGACAGCTTGCGATCCGCCCTAATCTCCACACAGACATGAGCAGCGCCTTCATATCACCCTTCGGTATGGAATTCGATGACTCTGGGCTCGCCCACTCCACAGGAGATGATGGTGATGGCCCCCCTCGACCATTGGTGTCTGACCTCCGGAAGGGTGATCTAGACGGGCGCTGAAGTAAGGGAGGCCCACCTAATATCCGCCTCTGGAGTCCACTGTCTTGTGATCACCAACTTGCGATCAAAAAACCACGGGCCCTTGTCCAAGGCTACCCTCAGGTCCTCATCGCAACCAAACCGGGCCAGGAAAAGACCGCCATCCAACGGTGAACATTGCAGCTCCCCCTTTGGCAGCCAACTACGAATCATCCACCCATAGAGCTGGTTAATGATACACTTGCTCCCCATAACTTGGACAATCACTGAGAACTTATGGAACTCATCCATCTCAGCAACCACCGGCTCCAGCATCTTCATCCATGGTCGTCCATCATCCGCTCTGAAGCTAGGACCTTTAGGGTCTCCCCCGACAGCAACCGGGGCAAGATTATGGCTCACCACAAGAGGTTTGGACAGCGTGGAAGACGAACCCCGGCCAACTGTGACATCCGTGGACGGGTCGCCCCGGCAACCGGAAGCAACCAAGGTGGAGGACGAGGTGGAGGAGCCCACCCCACCCTGGGTGGCACCCGCCATAGATCGCCCTTTCTCAAGACAGAGGACAGAGCAACCTAGAGTGGGAAAACGTGATTAGTGTATGGGACTGACGACTTACTAATTTTCACCAACTCAGACAAGCAACATGAATTGTTTATGCTTCCTATTCAAAAAGTGGTACTAATATGTGTTAAAGTGGTGATTAAAGAATAAAAACCATAGTTTTTTAAAAATATATTATTAATCATGCTAAATATTATTCTTTGATATGTAAACTAATAATATTAAATATAATGATGATTTAACATGATTATGGCCATAATGATGATAATCATAGTTGCTAATGTGAATACTCATGCATATGAAAGATTAGAGTTAAAGATCATAACTTGCCATGGTGTTAATGAACTTGATGTGATCTAAGTAGAGAATATCATGGATATAATGATTAGGGTCTTCACCTAATACTAATATGCTATGGAAATAGGGTTTGAGCCCATATTCCATATCTTAAACCTAAGACAACTCTAAAAACCTACATTAGGACCGAGTAGGGTTTAATCTAATTAGTGTGATGATGACACTTTAAGATTTACGTACATGCATATTAAATGTTGATTGCTTGATTTGTTCTCTTGATTGGATAATATGCTTAAAGTATGACTGCAAGATATGCATGTTTTTACAAAAGGAATGTAGTTATTCTTATGACTATCCACAATATAGTTTGTCAATGTTTTTTGAGGATTTCTTAAAGAATTCTCAAATAAATGGTCGACTACTTATTTACATTTTGTTCAATTATAATCCCACTATGAGCATCACATAAATAAAGATATTATATTTAGAACCCTAGGATGACATGCATCGACAGGTGATGCATACGAGCCCTAGAGGGACAATGGTCACACCCAAGATAGCACATCAAGTATGGGTTAGAGTATATAAAGAAAACACCAGTCCTTATTTGCAAGTAAATGATTTTTTATATGTTGTTATCTTACTTGCACACTTTTGCATGCACCCCACATACACATTATATTTCAATATGTTGATTTGTGCTTTTTTTCATGCTATTTTAGGTAAATGCAAGATAAGGAGATATAAAGACATGATAAACTTGATGAAATTACCTGAAGGAATTTAATCTAAGTAAGGAGGATTAGATAGATAATTCTTCTCATATGAATAGTTCTTATGATAGAAATTCATGTAATTCCACAGAGGAGCAACTTGTAAGGAATATTTAGGTAATGGTTCTCAACTTTTGGGTCTTCCTTAATTTGGGGATGTTGAAAAGAGAGGCCATTACACATGGAGACCATGGAATGGTAGTTAGAGTCATCCCTCATAGTAATAGTGGTCATTTTGGTTCTTAGACCTAAAGTCACTACACTCATCACATGTCGTTTGATGTATTTTGACATCATCCAATGTGACCTTAAATAAGAGTTGCCATAAAGGTGGTGATTAGGTACGTTGTGACACATGGGGATTCAGTGAGTGATGTAGATGGGATTTGTCCCTCCTACAAGAGATTGATATCTTGACCACTTGAGAAGAGAGACTGAGAAACATATGGCCATACTCTTGTGACCCAATATGTGATATGTGAGCTCACATGCATCTCATACAGTCTGCTCTAGTTCAAGGAACATAGATTGAATGTTGAGAGGATGGCGATTCCATACCTTGAGTTCAATCTAGATATTAGATACAATGGAACTATACAATCATAGTAACATTGATCATAGATTTTAGGTCGAAGTTGTTATCCAACTTTTCAATTACTTGGGTGGCAATGATGTGTTGCTAGATACCACTCATTGCTTGAGATGTCATAAATTGATTATGGACATTCACTGTCAATGTAACTTGGGACCTATAGGGTCACATGCATAAGATGCATATGGAATAGGAGTTTATTCATGAATGATTTTTAACTTGATTACTAAAGTGTTTAGGTATTCAATTTAAACAACAATTTTTGAAAATTGACTGACTAGACTGTGAGCCTATCGGTTCAAGTGTTGAACCGATTGATTCAAGTGTCATGTCAATTTAAACTACATTGGTTGAACATTGCCTAAACTGGGACATGAATCAACTGGTTCAGTTGGTGAACCAACCAGTTCAAGGTCAGAAACAATCGGTTCAACCTGTGAATTGCTTGATTGAATGATCAATATGATTGGATCAAGGATTTATGTTGACATCATGTTGTGCATTAATCAATATTGAAAGTGAGAATAGGAAAGTAAGTGACTTGATTGGTTTAAGTGTTGAACTGATTGTTTAACATGTTAACCGACCAGTTCAAGTGTTGAACTTATCATTTCTCATGTGAACCAATCGGTTCAATAATGAACCAAGTGGTTCGAAGTTCACAGCTTCTATAAGATTCATGAAATTTTGTCTCTTCAACTCCCAGATGATCTAGAAACTGTGACCCTGGCCATCCTATAAATAGGGGGCATTCAAGGCTTTCAAATGACACAAAAATCAGCTCTGATAATTATTGTCCTCTCACAATTATGGTAACGTGAGAGCCCAAGTAAGTCTTACCCATAAAAGGGAGAGACAACAAGGGAGAGCCAGTCAACATTAGCATATTGACATTCGAAGGGACAAATCCTTTTTTTTGGCTCTGGTATCACAACGTGGAGTTCCCAATGGTCCACGTAGACTAGGTAGAGGCATGGAGATCATTGCCAAAATGCTAGGAGGACAATAACCATCATCGTCTGAGGTGTTGCACCAGGAGGCCATCGTCGCCAATTGTTCGTGTGCCTCTTGTGAAGAGTGCACATCACCGTGCAAGCGTATTTTCTAGACTTTGCTCCAGGACCAGGTATATCTCTTGCTACCCTATTTCCTACATACATTGTTGTTGACTTGATTCCCTAATCAAGGAATAGGGACAAATTTTCTTTGTTTTCATTGCCTTCTCTGTCATCCCTATTCCACTACACATTCATGGTGGACATACACGTGTATATCATGGGAATCAAACTCCTCATTAAGCACTAAGGGTGAAGAGGCTTGACAAAACCTTCCTTGGTGCTTTTCTCCCAAAACTCACTCCTTCTGGTTGTGCTGCCAAGAATTGCATCCTTTCCTCTTTAAGGAAATATGGCATCATATAGGTAGAAAAAATACAAAAAAATATTGACATATTTCCCATTAACCAGTTGATCACGTCAATAACTATGCAATGGAAAGGATGGTTTTATAGAGATAAACATGGTCCTGGAGCAAGTCCAATGATAATCCTCATCGATGTAGATGTGCACTCTATCTTAAACGATGTCAGTACAGCTCCTAGTTTCTCTGGGATTCATATGACTACTCCTTCATGGATAGCAGACTTGAACGTCATCGTATGTAGCAGATCCTCTGGTCATGGACTGCTGGTTGACATTGTCCTCCTTAGCGATAGACAAAGGCCACCTCGCCTCTAGAGAAGTTTGTAAAGACCAACTAAAACTCATGTTATCCTGCTAGAATGGACAGGAAGGAGTTGTCCCTCCCGCTGGTGTACTAGTCACCAACCTGCTCTCTCACAACAATGATCCTCAATTGATTCTTTCTTGTAGCTATCCCTCCCTAGTTGGGTAGGACTTGTTTGGGCTCCCTTGGTTACCACAACCAGAAAGGACAACAATTTTCAGAGTAATTGATTCTAAATTGTCTATGTTGTGCTCTGGGAAGCCCCCAGTACCCCTCTACTTATAGTTGGGGTTAGGTTCAGGGTTCCCCAGTTAGTGCGGGAGTGGAAGGGATCGAAGGATCTCAAATTTCCGCAACAATTCTGGAATCTTCACAATCTGCGACAGTAGAAACGCTCATATGGAAACCCATATATTCGTTTGTCACTACGAGACAGCCAATTTGCAGTTTCTCAGTTCTGTACATATGTCAACAATTCAATTCCAATTAGTGCATAACATGACATCAGCACCAATCCTTGATGCAATCGAATTACACCCCTAAAATGGTTGTTTGGTGCAGACGATAAGAGCATCTCACACCACTAGAGATAGGCATCTCACACAAGTGAGAAAGACATCTCACACAAATGAGATAGACATCTCACAAGCTAGGTCAGGCTATATTCCAACTAATTGACAATATAATTTGCCTGACACTTGAAATGAGTGTCTCAACACTTGAACTGGTCGTTTGGCAATCCAGTCATCTGATTTGTTGTGTGAATTGAATGCCTAAAGACTTTAGTAATCAATCCAATCATCGTTCAATATTAAAATCCTCTTCTATATGAGTTCCTATGTGTGTGACCTTATAGGTCCCATATTACGTTGGCAGTGAATGTCCATAACAACTTATGACATCACAAGCAATGAGAGGTGCCTAGTAACACATCATTGATGCCCAAGTAAATGGAAAGTTGGAGAACAAGTCCAACCTACAATATGTGTATGGTGTTATAGTGTTTGTATAGTTCCTTTTTCACTTATATCCAAATTGAACTAGAGGCGTGGAGCGGTCATCCTCACTATTATTCAATCTTGTTCCTTGAACCAAAGCAAACTATCTAAGATATATGTAAGCTCAATATCACATATTGACTCACATGTGTGTGGCCACGCATTTCTTAGTCTTGCTAATCAAGAGGCCTTGGATATCATACTCCCTTAGGAGGGACAAATCCCATCTCTGTCACTCATAGTCAGTCCCCATGTGTCATAGTCACCAAATCATCACCTTTATAACAACCCATGTTTTAGGATTGTGTTTCATGATGTCAAAGCATACTGAATGACATGTGATGAGTGTAGTGATTTTAGGTCTAAGAACCACAAACACCACCATAACTATGAGAGATGAGTATGACTACCATGCTAATGGTTTCCATGTGTCAGACTCATGGTGGATCTATTCGATACATTGTTCTCTCACATGTATCTGTGTGCTTGGTTTGATATTGCCATATCATGACTACTGAGATTTTGTCATCAACCAACTCACACTCTGATCTTATATGTTATTGTTGTCTATCTACCTTCCACAATAACAACTGATTAGGGACATAATTAGAATGTATATACTCTTAACATTTGTATGATCTCATTCTTCAGGACCTCAACATGGAGACATAAGTCATTGAGTAATATCATTCTTTAGACATTTATTATGTTATTTCATTATATCATAACTGAATAAACAAAATAAATTGGAATCTTGTATTTATTATTAATCAAATCATTTACATCTATGTCATTACAATCATCACATGATTGGCTCTCTGAGCATACATACCAATAGACTCCCTCCTGTACTTAGATCCAATCACCCAAGAATCTTATTCTGAGTGACCTAATGTGAGTGTCATGCTTCTACTGCAAAAGTGCTTTACTAGCTGGTTTAGCAACATTTGCTTCAAGTTGGTATTTTGCAATTTTCACATCTCTTTGTTGTATGACTACTAATATGAGATGGAAGTGTTGTGGTATTCTAATTGAGATTCCAAGCCTAACTAGTAGCTCCATTGTTTTCATTAGTATTTCTATTGTGTCATCAATAGTTGGAACCTCACACAAGTTCACCCATATGAATTTCTTGATCCATACAGTATCCTCTTTTGTTCTCATAACATAGAGAAACTTGGCTTCTTTTGCAGATTTGAACAACTATTATTAGCTCAGAACCCTTTCTAGCTTATAGTTCTTATTTAATGTCAAACACTAATTTAGATTGTGATCCATTACCCAACTCTTCCTTATCACCATACCTAAGGAAAGGATCCTTTTAGTGCTTCACAAACACCTAAGGATGTTCATTATGGTAGTCCAGTGACTCTCATTGGAATCTGACATATACCCTCTCATCATGTCTAATACATACGAGATTTCTAGATAGGTATCTATATTGTCTCATCATGTTCAACACATATGAGATGATTGGATATCCTATCGTCATGTCCAATACATATGAGATAACGAGATAAGTACATAACATTGCATTAATAGATCCAGTTGCAAATTCATATGGCATTTATCTATGTGCTCCTATTCTTCACGAGAACTAGGACACCGGGCTCCTGAGAGACTAATTCCATGGAACATGGACAAGTTTTCTCTCATTGACTCTTGCATGTTGAACCCTTCAGAATCTTGCCAATGTATGTGCTCTTTCTTAGGTTGAGAAGCTTTCTGGATATATATATATATATATATATATATATATATATATATATATATATATATATATATATGTATATATATGTATGTATATATATATATATCTTAATTCCTATCACATAGGATGCTTCTCCTAAGACCTTCATAGAGAAGTTACATTCCTTGCAAGGTTTTAACATTTACAGGATAAGGATGTTATTCCCCATCATTAAGTTGAATATGAATATGCTCTAAAAAATCTTTTGTAATCACAAATTCCATATTCATTCTGACTCAAGTCAAACTCTTTGACTGTCTTGTCAAATAGAAGATTCCATCTCTGAGATGCTTACTTCAATCCAAAGATTAACCTTTGTAGCTTATAGACTTTATTTGCATTAATAGATTTATAAAACCTTTAGGTTGTGCCCCGTATACATCCTTATAATTATTCTAGTTAAGGAATGTCATTTTAACATCCATATGCCAAATCTCATAGTCATGATAATCTGCAATAGCAAGCATGATCCTGATGGACTTAACCATGTCCACTGGAGAAAAGGTTTCATCATAGTCAACACCTTGAACTTGTTTGAAACCCTTTGCAACCAATATGTCCTTATAGGTTTGTTCATTGCCATCCATGTATGTCTTCTACTAGAAGACCCACTTGCACTATAGGGATTTTAGCCCTTCAGGTGGATCCACTAAGGTCCATACCTTGTTAGCACACATGGATTCCATCTCAGATCTCATGGCTTCAAGCCATTTCTCAGACTCTGGTCCATGAATAGAATCTTGATAGGTAATTAGTTCATCATCTATGACCAATTCATTGCCTTCCTGAGTCACAAGATATCCATGTCTCTCAGGTTACATGTGTGTCATATTAGATGTATGAGTATCATGTGTTACTTGAGGAATTTGAGATTCCATGACAACTTGTAAGTCTCCTTGTTCCTCACGTACCTCCTTAGGTTCAATGTTTTCTTTTTGGTCTCAAACCTCTTTGAGTTTTACTTTCCACCCACTGATTCCTTTGGAAATAAATTCCTTTTCAAGAAATACAACATTTCTAGAAATAATTGTTTTGTTGTGAGTTGTGTTGTATAAGTAGTATCCCCTTGTCTGCTTGGGATATCCAACAAAATAACATTTATCAGACTTAGGGACAAGCTTTTCAGGAAATAGTTTCCTAACATAAGCTTCACATCCCCAAATCTTCATAAAAGACACATTAGGACATTTCCCATGCCATATCTCATATTGTGTCTTTTAAACCGTCTTAGATGATACTCAGTTTAGTATAAATGCAGTGGTTACAAAAGCATACCCCCATAAGGAAGTTGGAAGATCAGAAAAACTCATCATTGTCGCACCATATCTAGTAATGTGTGAATCCTTCTTTCTGACACACCATTATGTTGTGGTGTTCTAGGTGGAGTCATTGTGATACAATACCACAGGCTCTCAGAAGGTCCTAAAACTCTTGGCTTAAGTATTCTCCACCTCGATCGGATCTAAGTGCCTTAATAATTTTTCCAAGCTAGTTCTATACTTCATTCATAAACTCTCTAAACTTATCAAGAGTTTCTGACTTATGTTTCATCAAGTAAACATAACCGTACCAATTGAAATCATCAGTGAAGGTAATGAAGTACTGATAACCACCTTTGGCATTTGTTCTAAAAGGCCCACATACATCAGTATGTATGAGTCCTAACAGATCACTAGCTTTCTCACTGCTACCACTGAATGGAGTCTTGGACATCTTGCCCAACAAATAAGAATTGTGTCTCTATTGATTCAAAATCAAAAGAGTCTAGATAACCATCTTTAATGGAGTCTGGATATGCATTTCTCATTTATGTTCCCCAGATGACAATGTCAAAGGTATGTTTGGTTTGAGTCATTAAGTTTTGTCTTTTGGTATTTACATTATATACTCATCTCTAGATCTATCAAGTATAGACCGTAAGACATTGAGGCACTACCATAAAAGACCCCATCTTTACTAATAGAACATCTTCCATTCTTTATAAGAAATCCCAATCCATTCTTGTCCAAAAAGATATAGATATGATGTTCCTATAAATGGCAGGTATGTAAAAGTAGTTCTCTAACTCTATTACAAGCCCACTTGGTAGATATAACTCATAGATTCCAACTGTGTTGGCCGCAACTCTTGCGCCATTTGCAACTCACAGTTCTACCTCACCTTTCTGTAAAGGTCTACTTCCTTTAAGATCCTTCACATTTGAGCAAATGTGTGATCCACATCCAGTACCTAGTACCCATGATTAGGAAGTAGTAAAGTTAACCTCAATAATGTATATACCAAAAGTAGAGATCTCTATCCCTTGTTTCATCTTCCTAGGTTTCCTTATCCTTCTTCTTATTTTGAGTGTATATGATTTGGACTTTAGCTTAGCCATAGAATGCTTGTTTGCCTTGCCTTTGTCCTTGGACTCAACTCCAATGATCATCATCACAAATTTGTCCATCTTCATTTGTACTTGGACACTTATCAAAATGTTAAGCAACTCTGACAACAGTTTAGCCACGTTACTCAAGTGATAACACTCGATAAACTAGCTATATGATTTAGGCAATGACTGCAAAATCATATCCATGTCCAACTCTTGACCTAAAGGAAATCCCAGTCTTTCTAGATTCTTCATATGCCCAATCATATTGAACATATGAGGTTCTATTGAATCTCCCTATGTCATCTTGCACTCAAATAGCACCTTAGAGACATTATAAATTTCATGCTTATCATGATGATTATGCAACTCATAGTTCAAATAGCCCAGCATAAGGTTCTTGATGTTCACAACACCATTAGCATGATTCAAAGAAGTATACATGTCAGTCTTCGGCAAATTTGGAGTGAATATTGGCACTGGTGTTTCATGATCATGTAGAACACTTCTCAAGGTCCTCAACTAGTTGTGGAAATAAATCTCATTTAATTTGTTTGACCACAATGATTGAGTATTTTTCATTTGATTCCACTTGGGAAAATTTGCATTTGTCAAAAAGCATTTTTGATTTGACTTAGTTTGAAATTTTGATATTAATTAGGTATTTAATTAAATATTTCTCCCACTATTTTATTCAAATTGATAGCCCTCAATATCAATTTGGAAGATTGTAGTGTATAATCTTGTAGTGGGCCAAGATCCAAAACAATTCAGTCGATACCCAACCAACGCCAGTGCTCATGACCAATTATTAAGGTAGGCAACATTTTCTAGTTGCATGTTATGCAACTCTTGAATAGATGATATGTGCAACTCCTTGAAATAATCATCTACATGCTTCTGGGCTTAGACAATCTAACAATCACCAGTTATGCCTGACCCAAAAGTTGACATGATAATAATGCACCCTTCTAGGGTGAAAACTACACTATCACCAGCACACTTCCACGAGATAGACGGTGCACCACACTAGAGCAAAAACTACACTTGGTCGATCAATATTTTCATGTGTGCCACTTTTAGAAAGCATCCAAGACTTAATATTTTAAATGAGGGTGTTTGTATAATACATATACATTAACTAATCACTGCATATGTATAGTATGTATCATATACATGCTATAACCCACAAAAAAAGCATGCAATAAATGAAAGTGATGGTTATGTCCAGCCAAATGTATTCCTTAGAGCCATAAGGAATTACCACAATCTAGGTCTACAATTATATGTAGAAGCATGTTGTTGATGAAGATCCATGCTTGCCAATCTGGGTTGACTGGTTCAACCTTTGAATCGATTGGCTCGCCTCTTGGCAGGTCGGTTGGTCTCCTCCATTCGGTCGTCTGGATCCTCCATATGACCGGTTGGTTGTCTTGTAACCAAATGTTTGGCTCCTCCAAATAGTCATCTTGTCTGGTCCTTTAGGCTCCTGGTCGACTAGCCAGTCGGTCGTCTCGGCCCTGCTATCCAGTCAGCTTGGCTCCTCCGTGCGGTCAGTTGGCATCCTTCTTCTTTCGCAAAACAAGAGATTAAACTATCCTACTTTTACATGATTATGGAGAAACCTTGAGTTACATTCAAGGGGATCAAAGGTAGAAGAGAATTGTAATTTTACATTGGGAAGATAAGAGAGAGGCTCAGTTTGCAGACCGAGATAAATAGGATTAACAAACCACACAACCATGCATAGATAATAGGGGTTATTGGTCATAACCATGCTACACATCCACCATAAAAACTCACTTTTAGGGCGATGTGTGTGATTGGATATGTATCATATCATATATATTTGTTTGGGGTCTTATGTGGTTATTAGTCGAATGTGCACATCAATCAGTTTAAATATTCACATCGCATGCAATAAATAAACTCGATAAAACTAAAAAATAGATCATATCAATTATCCTAGGCCATAATTAATCGATGTGGCTCTGATACCAAAATAGGGAAATACGACATCAGATAGGCATTGAAAACAAAAAAATTTACTAACATATTTCCCATTAATCAGTGGATCGTGTCAATAACTATGCAATGGATAGGATGGTTTCACAAAGATATACCTGGTCCTGGTGTAAGTCTAGTGACAATCCTCATCAATGTAGATGTACACTTTGTCTTGGGCGGTGTCTGTGTAGCTCCTTGTTGTATTGGGACTCATTTAACTACTCCTCCATGGATAGCAGATTCAAACATCATCATTTGCAGCAGCTCCTCTCATCACGGACTGTTGGCTGATATTTTCCTCCTTAGCGATGGGTAAAGGCCACCTCGCCTCTGGAGAAGTCCACACAGACCAAGTAGAACTTGTGTCGTCCTGCTAGAACGGACAAGAAGGAGTTGTCCCTCCTATTGGTGTACTAGTCACCAACCTGCTCTCCCACAACAATGATCCTCAGTTGTTTCTCTCCGTGGCTATCCCTCCCTAGTTAGGTAGGACTTGCTTGGGCTCTCTTGGTTACCACAACCAGAGATGACAACAATTATTAGAGAAACGTATTCTTAATTGTCTGTGTTGTGCTCTGGGAAGCCCCCTGTACACCTCTATTTATAGTCGGGGTTAGGGACTGGGTTCCCAGTCTGTGCGGGAGTGGAAGCGACCAGAAGATCTCAAATTTTTGCAACAATTCTAGAAACTTCATAGCCTACAATAGTCAAAACAGTTGTCTGGAAACCTAGACAGTCATCTGGCATGTAAGATGGTCATTTTGTATTTTCCCAGTTTTGTACATATATCGGCAATTCAATTCCAATTAGTGCATAACATGATGCCAGCACAAATCCTTGATGCAATCGAATTGCACCCCTGAAATGGATGTTTGGTGCATAGGAGTTGAGCGTCTCACATCACTCGAGAAGGGTGTCTCATAGGCCGGTCAGGCTGAATTCCAACCAATGCACAATACAATTTGCCTGACCCTCCAAACAACTATCGCAACACTTGAACTGATCATTTGGCAGTCCATTCGGTTGATTTGTTGTGTGAATTGAATACCTAAACACTTTAGTAATCAATCCAATCATAATTAAAGATTAAACTCCTCTTATATATGAGTTCCTATGTGTGTGACCCAATAGATCACATATTGCGTTGGCAGTGAATGTACATAACAACTTATGACATTACAAGCAATGAGTGGTGCCTAGTCACATATCATTGCTACCCAAGTAAATGGAAAGTTGGAGAACAACTTCAACCTACAATATTTGTATGGTGTTATAGTGTTTTTATAGTTCCTTTGTCAATGATATCCAGCTTGAACTAGAGGCATGGAGCAGTCATCCTCATTATTATTCAATCTTGTTCCTTGAACCAGAGCAAACTATCTGAGATATATGTAAGCTCAATATCACATATTGACTCACATGTGCATGGCCACACATTTCTTAGTCTTGCTAATCAAGAGGTCTTGGATATCATACTCCCTTAGGAGGGACAAATCCCATCTCTATCACTCACAAATAGTCCCCATGTATCACTGTCACCCAATCATCACCTTTATAACAACCCATGTTTCAATATTGTGTTTGATGATGTCAAAGGATACCGAATGACATGTGATAAGTGTAGTGATTTCAGGTCTAAGAACCGCAAACACCACCATCACTATGAGAGCTAACTATGACTACCATGATAATGGTTTCCATGTGTCAGTCTCATGGTGGGTCTGTCTGATACACTGTTCTCTAACATGTATCTATGTGCTTGGTTTGATATTGTCATATCATAACTAATGAGATTCTATCATCAACCAACTTACACTCTGATCCTATGTGTTATTTTTGTCTATCTACCTTCCACAATACCAACTGATCATGGACATCATGATGATGTATATACTCTTAACAACTGTATGATCTCGTTCTTCAGGTCCTCAACCAGAAGACATACGTCATTGAGTAATATCATTCTCTAGACATTTGTTATGTTATTTCATTATCTTGTAACTAAATAAACAGAATAAATTTGAAACTTGCCTTTATTATTAATCAAATCATTTACATTTATGCCATTACAACCATCATATGATTGGATCTCTGGGCATACATGCCAACATCCTCCTCTAACTTTGATAAAAAAAAGTCAAACAACTCATCATCCATCTCCTCACTCTCGGTTTTTTCTCCTTCTTACTCTTCATAGTTGTGCAACCCCAAACTTGTGCTTAAGTTTAGGGGTACCATCTCAATTGGTGTGTCATCATCTTGTTCGTCCTCGTCAATCAACAACCATTGTCTTGTGGGCTGTTGTGTGGTGTGTGGCTACATTGAAGACATCAAATGTCTTTCCAGAGTGGGTCACATAGGTGGGTGTGATGATGAAGTGATAGTAGCCTCCTTCGCCCTTATCTCCAGGGTTGGAACCTCAATTTCCATATAATCAAAAAGATCTTCAGTTTCTTCCTCATCCTCCTCTTCATCATGATTGATGTAGCATGGATCCGAGTGGTGACTAGAGGAGGACCAGAGAAGGGAGCCGCTCGCTGACGTCGAGCGTTGAAAAGAGCCAAAAATTGAATTAGATGGTAATAGAGTAGGTCTATAAGAGGGGAGGGGATGTTCGTGGAGGCATGTTTTGTGTGGCTTTTGCCTTTCGTGAGGATTTTGAATCCACTTACGACCCCTTTCTTGATGGATTTCCCTATTTTCTTCATTCTTGCAAGGGATTTGGTAGAAAATGGAGGAAGAACTAGGGTTTTCTCCCTTTCAAAGAGTTGGGGTAGATTTCTGTGATATGTGGAGAAATAGAGGTAGAGGAGGTTAGGAAAGAGGATTTGGAGGTAGGAGATGACCCTTGGGGTTTTGCATATGCTTGAATCCAAAGTTTGTGAGGAAGATTTGGTGATTTGGGGGTGCTTGGAGTCGCCTTAGCTTGCCTCCATGCATAGAATGATCATTCTTTGTAAATTAGAAATGAAACAAGTCATGTTATTGGAGAAGAAATCGGGCATTTAAGGTGTGGGTTTTGACCAGCAATATCGTAGTGGCATGATGTTGTGTTGGTCAAAATGGTCATTCTAACCGGACCCCCAACACCCAAGATTTCCCTATAAAAACAGCCTTCTTGGCTTGGTTGTTTCTCTCCAGCACGGTTGTTCTGGCCCTCTCAAGTTCAAAAGTTTCCAAAAATTATCAATTCTTTCATTCAATGATGTTCCAAACAATCATTTCGATCCACTTAATATATTATCAATCATTTTCACTAAAGTTCAGCCTTTTTCTCAAACTTGAACATGTTTCACTTGTCATATTCTCAATATAAATAAAAACTATTAACTACAAGTGTGTGTATGAGTAAAACCAAACAAAAAGTATCAAAAACTAAAGGTTGGGTGAAAAGAATCCCAAACCTAGGTGGGATGCATCCCACTAACGCTAAGTTTTATGCCTTTAGACAGGCTTATTGATTCTTGAATCTTATATCCCCTTGAGAACCTTAATGCATCACCATAGTAGATTTCCTTCTCATGTGCATTTAAGCACATCTCCTTATCAATCAAAATTTCTTCAACCAACATGAAAATTGGCCTTGTTTGGCCCAACTTCAACCACAGCCTTCAATCTTTGTCCATTGACTATGAACTCCTTATCACCTTCTTTCTCATTGATCATAATAGTGTTGGATGTATAAACATGTTTTACTTGGTATTCTCCTTCCCAACTTGATCTAAGATTTCTGAGGAAGAATTCCATTCTAGAATTGTATAATCACACCTTTTGTTTGGGCTCAAAAGATTTCTTTTTTATCAACTTATCTTGTAAGAACTTGACTCTCTCCTTGTAGATCTTGGATAGATCATAGGTTTCATGCTTCATTTCCTCTAATGCATGGAGTTGCATCCTTCTTCTTATTGTTGTGGTGTCTATATCCATATCCATAGATCTCAAGGCCCACAATGCCTTGTGTTGCAATTTCATGGGTTGATTCAGATTTTCCTGTATATGAGCTTGAACGGTGTAATGCCAATTGCGAACTTGAATTTTGTCTTATATGCCCAAAAAGCTTCATTACATAGAGACAAAAATATGTGTGGTCTGGTATCACCGTCTTCTCAATAATGATATTTGTCTCCTGATTGGCCAACTCAACTTGACCACTAGTTTGAGCGTGCTAAGGAGTAGCCACATGATGATTCACACCATGCCTCCTCAAGAAAAAATCAAAAGTTCTATGGCAAACTACCTTCGACCTTCACTAATCATTTCCCTTGGCACACCAAACTGGCTAAAGATGTTTGACTTGACAAAATCATATACTGTTGTGCAGTTATTTGTTCTTGTAGTAGTTGCTTCGACCCACTTTGAGACATAGTCTACACCACCAAGATGTTCACATACTCAAAAGAAGGGGGAAACAGACCCATGAAGTCAATAGCCCAAACATCAAACACCTCCACAAAAAGAATAGGAGACAGAGGCATCATGTCCCTTTTTGAGATTGTATCCACTTTTTGGCATTTCAATAAAGCTCTACAATAGTCATGAGAATCTTTGAACAAGGTTGGCTAATAGAAACCACATTGAAGAACTTTTGTGGTTGTTCTATTTTCCATTGATATGTCCCCCACATATGCCAGAGTGGCATATTGAAAGAATTTCATGTTGTTCACTGCATGGAATGTACCTCCTTGTGAGTTGGTCAGAGTAATACTTGAAGAGATGTGGGTCGTCCCAAATGTAGTTTTTTACCATAGCAAACAACCTTCTACTTTCCTCCCTAGTCCATGTGCTTTGGTACTCTTCACTATCCAAAAAGTTGGTTGTGTGCTTGTACCATGGCCTTTGAGTAGAATCAAGCAAGAGTATCTTCTCATGGGTAGGGTACCTCGATGCGGGAGAGATGATCCGCTATAGAATTTTCAACCATTTCTTGTCAACAATCTCCAAATCAAATTTTGAAAGCAATAGCATCCAACAGATCAACCTAGGCTTTGTGTCTTTCTTCGACATGAGATACTTAAGAGTTCCATGGTTACTTCATTTTGTAGAACATATGAACGGAACTTGTCAAGGGAAAATATCATGGCAAGAATTTCTTTTTTTGTGGTGGTGTAGTTTCTTTGAGCCTCAACAAGATTTTTCTTGCATAATAGATATCATGAGGTATTCCATCCATTCTTTTGACCAAGCACAGCCCCCACAGCCATATCTGATGCATTGGTCATTATAACAAATGAGAAAGAGAAATCTGGGAGATGCATAATAGGAGCATAAATCAACTTGTGCTTCAAGTGATTGAAGGCTTCAATGAACTTGTCATCAAAACTGAATTAAATGTCTTTCTCAAGCACATGGCACAAAAGGTCAGGATCTCTTGTTAAAGTCTTTGATAAAGAATCGGTAGAAGCTTTCATATACCAAGAAAAAGTAGAAGTGTCCTACGGTGGAAGGAATACTCAATGTAGAAATGAGGCCCACTTTGGTCGTGTCCTCTTCAATCCCGACTTTGGATACTCTATGACCAAGAACAATAACCTCAGTCACCATGAGGTGAATTTTCTCCCAAGATTGAACCAAGCATACCTTAACACACCTTTCAAACACGCCTGTGATATGAGACAAACATTCATTAAAAGACTTGTCAAACATAGAAAAATCATCCATGAAGACCCCAATAATAGAATCAAGCATGTCAGCAGAGATGGAAGTGGCTAATCTTCAAAAAGTAGAGGGGGGCATTGCAAAGCCCAAAAGGCATTCTTATATAGGCAAAGGTACCAGTTGGACATGTAAACATGGTCTTCTCTTGATCCACAGGATGGGCTGCCACTTGGAAATATCTTGAGTAGCCATCAAGAAAGTAATTTATCAAGGTGTGGTTGTGAAGGAAGTTAAATTAGGTTTTTTTGGTGTTCTCATCTTTCGTGCAAGTCTCTCCATAATTTTATCAATGAATGGGAGAGGAAAGTGGTCCTTCTATGTCTTCTCATTTAACTTCCTATAGTCCACACACATCCTCCACTTGGAGTGTTCTCTTACTGGAATCATTTCACCATCTTCATTTTGGGCCACTATGATCCCACCCCTTTTTGGGTACAAATTGGACAAGACTCACCCAAGGATTGTTAGAAATGGGATACATGAATCTGGCATCAAGTAATTTCACAACCTCTTGAGCTACAACTTCCTTCATCTTGGGATTCAACCTTCTTTGCATTTGATAGGTTGGTCATGCACATCCTAAAGGTAGATTCTATGGACACAAATGTAGGGGTCACTACCCCTCAAATCAGTAGTACACCACCATACGGCTTGAATATTCTTTTTTAACACAAAAATGAGAGCATCTTCTTGATCCAGAGATAGAATAGAAGAAATTATCAAAGGGAGGGTATCATTCGAACCAACAAATGCATACTTCATACCTTCAGGAAGGGATTCAAGCTCAAGGATGGGAGGTTCTTCAATAGAATTTTTTAGGTTTTTCAGAAATAGAAGGAAGGTCTTCACTTGCAGAAACCAATGCAATCTCATTCTTTTCAATGGTATCATCATCGAACAGCTCAATAATAGGATCTAGACCTCTAGCTTTAGTGGTAGTCTCAATCCATGTGAGTAGGCATTCCTCAACAATCTCCTCAAGTCTAACAATAAGATAACAATATTTTCCTATGGCACCTATCACCTCATCTTTGGAGGAATCTTTGAAGAAGTTCAATCAGATCTTCATGTTCATGAAGGTCACACACATGGTGTAATTTCTCACATGCATAATTGGATCAGTTGTAGCTAGGAAGGGTCTTCCCAAGATAATAGGAACCTTTCTTGTGTCCTTCTCCTTGTCTAAAACAATGAAATCAGCAGGGATGAAGATATGTGTGTCATCATCAAGTCTCACTAACACATCACCAATTTTCCCTAGAGGCGTTTTCACATAACTGTCTACCAGCTCTAATTGTCCCAACTTCATTTTAGGATACACTGAAAATAAGGCATTAGATTCACACTAGAACCAAATTCAATAATATCTTGGTCTATGCGGTGTGTTCTAATGTAGCAAGGAATGATAGGGGCACTGGGATCTTTTCTATTCTTTAGTGTGGTGTGTTGCAAAATGGAGCTCACTTGTTCAGTGAGCTTGACTTGATTTGGCATTCTTATGGTTTTCTTCCTCTTAAAAGTGCACATATCTTTCAATAATTTTGTGTAAGAGAGAATTTTATTATTGGCATCTAACAATGGCATGTTTATTCTCACTTGCTTGAAAGTTTTCATGACATCTTCAATGTTCTCCTTCTTCCTTTTAGAGGCAGATCGGTCTTTAAGTGCATTTGGTAAAGGAGGAAGTTGTGTTCCTACCTTGTTCACATCAACAAAATTATGAATAGGTATCATAGGAATCACAACATCATCATCCACTATCATAGTATCCCCTTAAATGCCAATCATGGTATCGTCACCCTGCATCATAGTATCACTACCTTGAAATATGGTATCAACTCTATCTTCACTCTCAAAACCATCTTGGTCTAACCCTTGGCTTCTCCAAGGTCTTTCCACTTCCCAGCATAGTCACGACCTTCACTTGCTCATGAGTAGAAGAGGAGGAAGCTTGTGGTGGTTGTTGTGATCCTTGAGGTGGTGCCCTTTGGTGTGGGGGCTTGGGTTTTGGAGAATGAATTGTGGTTGGGATGGAGGTTTTTGTGGTGGTTTTTGTGGGGGATTGATATTGATGTGGAGGTTGTTGGTATGAATGTGGTAGAGGTGGAGTGCATTGGTAGTTGTAGGTAGGTTGTGGGTGTGGGGGAGAATATGGATTTTGAGGCCCTTGGTATTGCTGCAATGTGGGCATTTGCCCATGTTGTGGGCCATAGGTGCCTTTAGGAGCACCCATGGTTTCACTAACACTGTTGGGGTTCACCAAGGTTTTGGAAGGAAGCCTGGTCTCTTCACATCTAGAAAGAGAGAGAGAAATATGATCAATCCCTTACTCTAGCTGGCCAATGTTTTGTCCTTGAGTGGACACATCCTTCTTCACATTATCAAGGATTCTCAATCTCCCAAGGACTTCTCTTTTAAACTTGGAGCCATATTTTGACCCTTTATGTTGCCTAGGCTTCCCTTGTCATTCATATCCTTGCTTCTAAGAGAAATTAGGATGGTTCCTCCATTCTGAAGTATAAGAGTTTGACATAGGGGCTTGGTTGTTCCGATTGCCAAAAGATTGTAGAGTTTGAACTTCCTCACAAAGATCCTCAACGAAGTTGGTGGAGTGGATAGAAGAGTCCCCCGCCTGAGTCTTCTTTGGAATCATCATATCTACCAAAATTATCATCATTTTCATATTGGAGACGTCTTAGTAGAGAGGGGGTGAAGCTGTCTGAGTTCTATCACAATCCAATCCACGTTGGAAGCACGATGATGGGAGTTTTTAGCCAAATGGTCAAAGAAGGACCATGATTCTTCTGGGGGATTGGCCATGAAAGCTCCACCATTAGATGAGTCAACAACTATTTGACGCATTTCAAAAAGATCGGTGTAAAAATATTGGAGCAACAACTAGATAGGTACTTCATGATGTGGGCAATTCTGCAGCAGCTTTTGAAATCTCTCCCAAGTTTCATGGAATTTCTCATTCTCCTTTTAGCTGAAGGAGGTAATATGTCTCCTCATCTGGGTCAACATAGCAATAGGATAAAACTTCTTCAAGAACTCATTCTTCATTTCCTCCCATGTGACATTATATGTCTTTGAATAGTATCACTCTTTTGCCTTATCCTTAAGAGAGAAGGGGAACAAGGTGAGATGAATAGTCATTTGTGGTAGTAGGGGTTCTAAAAGTAGAGCAAGTTTCCTGAAAAGCATCTATGTTCTTATACATATTCTCATTCTCATATCCATAGAACATATGGAGAAATTTGAGGAGAGCCGATGAAAGGGAGAATTTTTAACCCGGCATTTGGTCCACCCTTGTGGCAATTGGTGATGTGTAGTTTCCAGGCATTATGCAACATCTTGGGTGGTAGAGAACCCAGAGGTATACATGCATTCTCCTTGTGTTTGTGAGAATCCTTGTCTCCCATGTTGGCCTCTTGATGTTGCTTGTATCAGTGTTCATATCATCTTCTTCCTGTCTCGATATCATCTAGGAATGTGTCAACATATAATGAATGTAGTACAAACATGCACAATTGTCACCTACACACGGCACAACCAATCAAAAGAAGCTAACCTAGAAGACAAGTATACAAAAGTAAACAAAGAATAAATAATAGAAATGATGAGGGTAGTAGGAAAGTATCAAAGCTAAACTAACTAGCTAGGCCGAGCATTTTTCTCCTGACAATGATGTCACAAATCTTGGTTCATTTTCTCTTAAGGTTCACCCAAACAATTAAATTTGATTGGATGCACCCAAAGCACATGCATCATCGATCTTTTGATTTTCTGTAAATCCCTGATAGGAACACTCACATAGAGTAACATGTTTTACCCAAAAACACACAGTGCTCTATCATAATATATTAGAGTGGAAAGTTAGGGGTCGATCCTCAGAGAGAGAGGGTGTACTAGAGCTAGGTTAGATTAGTGATGCGATGATTTTGAGTCGCATTTAGAGACCTATTTCATATGTGTTTTGTGCTTTAATTACTCATTTTCATGGATATTATTGCATAATTCACTTTATTTGGTCTTTTCCATCATTTTATATCAAATCCCCTTTGTTTCACTATTTGGAGCATCATTTATCATCTTATTATAAATTGTGTGGATTTACTTGGTCTTGTTGTGAAATTTCAGGAAAAACAAGTATCTGCTTCCGTCGATACCATCGACGGAAGTCGATACCATCGACCAAGCCACAGGTTGTCAGCCGAGAAAAGCAATACAGTGTCGATACCATCAACCCAAGTCGATGCCATCGACACAAGGGGAGCTACAGCGTCGCTAAACGACAACAACCAACGCTAAAGGAGTCGATACCATCGACACACAAGTCGATGGTATCGAGATCACCACAGGCGCTCAGAATAAAAGAAAGGAAAGTTGCCGCTAATCCGCCGGGTCGATACCATCGACCCGCGTCGATGGTATCGACGCCGGCAGATATGCGTTGGATTTGTTTTGATCTCGATCGGACGGCTGTTGTTATTTGACGACCTAATTAGGGACTTATACCTAATGACGGCCGCCCAGACGTGATCACCATCTCATTTTGGATTGCACGAGTGCCGAGGAGGAGAGAAAGGAGAACGGAGGCCGAGAAGCTCATCTCGGGTGATTCGGACGCTGCCAAAGACGATTTCCACCACCGACAGGCGGGGAAGCTCGTGTTTTACGCCAAGGATCCACCGGTTCTTCTCCGTTCAGGGGTTTTCCTATTTGTTTCCCGTTTTTCTTATGAATTCCCCAATTTCTACCATGTACTCGTGTGAGATGAACATGAGAGGCTAAAACCTTCAATCTTTAGGACCAGGAGTAGCCCGGGGAATGCATTGTATGACAGTTTTATATTAATAATTCATATTTTCTCTCTTAAATCCGTGGTATAGTTTCGTTTTCTCCATATATTGTTATGTTTGATCACCATAATAATAACTTAATGCCCTTAATCACTTCAACAGAAGGATTAACGGTTGAAAAGAGATGAAACCTACATTAATCGATAAATCCCTTGACAAAGGAGGTGTAAAATTAATGGTGGAAACTGAGAGATCGGCTATAATGCGCTTAGTTTAGGGGAATGATTACTACGACGGTGGAATCAACCTAAACCTAAGTAGTGAATTACACCACGACAGTGGGTAATTCTATTTTCAGGCCACTACCCGGATAGAGAGAGAAGATTGAGGAGTTATATGAAACCTAATGCAATGTTGACCCGCGGTGAAACCAAAATCCTAAAGATATCCCTTTTAATTGATTAAACTAACCTTTAATCGATTGTTTTCTTTGTTTGATTTTTATTTTATTTTTAATTTGAACACAAAACCCTATTTTGTTAATCGGTCTAGCTGATTGCGATTAGTTAGTAGAAGTCTCCAATAATTCACGTATCCCTGAGTTCGACTCGGGCCTCACAAGGCCTATATTACTCAACGCGTATACTTGCGTTTTAGCGCGTAGTAAAATACACGTCAAGTTTTTGGCGCCGTTGCCGGGGATACGGCGAATTATTGGCACTTTGAGTGCTAAGAGCGGCCATTCTAGGCCACATTTTTTTTTATTTTTTTTTAGAACAATTTCAAAAATTCCTTTATTTCTCTATAATAGTGTTGACTCGTTCAAGGCATTGTACTGAACCACTACTTCCAAATTTCAGGTACTTTGTATGGTGCACACACGTAGTCGAGACTACGTGAATCGCACACCTGAGGTTCCATCTGCGGGACCAGAGGATGAGGACTACTATGAGGAGGAACACCACAGTGATATACATTCTGAATCTGAGCAAGAACAAGAAGAAGTAATGGCTGAAGCACAGACAATATGGGAGAAGATCAAGGCGTCTTCTTCCTCGGCATCAAAGGGACCTATAAAGAAACAGGGGCTAAACATACCTACATACAAGATCGACCCAGCACTGATTAACTTGGTCAAATCCAATGCATTTCACGGACTGAAAAATGAAGATCCAGTGGCACACATTAGTCAGTTTGTGGAGAACTGCGATATGGTGAAGATAGATCAATATCCGCAAGATGCGTTGTATCTCAAGTTGTTCCCAAGTTCATTGGCAGGAGCAGCGCGAGAGTGGCTTCATAACCTCGACGATGAGTTTGTTGAATCATGGGATCACATGGTAGAGGTTTTCTTCGAGAGGTTCTTCCCTCCTGAGAAGACCAATGATATGATCAGGAAGATTCACAATTTCACCCAACAGGCGGGTGAAACTTATTCTGAGACTTGGGAGCGATTCCAGGTCATGTTGAGGAGATGTCCACATCATGGGCTGGATAAGGAGACCCAAGTGAAGATCTTCTATTTTGCTCTCTCCAAGCATGATAGAAGCAACCTTGATTCAGCCGGTTCCGGATTCTTCTTGAATAACACAGATACTCGATGTTGGGAGATCTTGAGGAATATGGCAAAGAAGCAATCCTGGGGCGACAGAGACGCCGTAGAGCATGTTCAGGCTGTGGGGGAGTCAAAGGCCATCAAAGAGTTAAATGATAAATTAGACCTTCTTGCTAAGAAATTGCTTGCCAAAGAAGATGCAGAAGCCGATGAAGAAGCTCAGGTCAAATTCATGCAACAATAGGACTATAGAAATAATGATTATGCTTGGAGGAAGGATAGGAAGTTCTCATGGAAGGATCCTAACAATTTCCTACAAGATCCGGATGCAAAGCCACAACTGAGAGTTGAAGATAAAAGCACCGAGTTGCTTAGTCAAATGGTGCAGCAGAATCAGGAGATGATGGCTATGTTTGGTAAACAATTGCAAACTCAAGGTGATATTCTAACCAAGTTTTGACAGACGCTGCAAAGCCATAGAGCACAAATGCGTGCATTAGAGACCACCGTGGCGCAGATTTCGAGTGAAGTGGCGGCCATTAAGCACGCCAACCAACAGAAACCAGCCGAGAATGCAAATGTGGCTCAAGCACATCATCAGGTTAAGTACATGTCGGTGGTAAGAAATGAGGAATCTCAGGTGCAAGAAGCTGTAGAAGAAAGAAAATTGACTTTCAATGTGAATGCAACACCGGCGATACCATATCCACGCACGTACTATAGATTGCCGGGCGGAAACCATTTCTTCAGGAAATCAGAGAGAGTTGTGAGTATGGTATCTCCATCTAGGCAGGAGGAGCAGGTGCAGGTTGTTTGTGCACATGTGGAGACATCTGAGGCGAGAGAGGAACCAAAACAAGCTGCTACTAGTGATGATGTCTCGCCAAAGACCACGTCCAAGGGAGTAATTGAAGAAAGCTTAGGGGAGGTACCCCCGAAAAGCTCTTATGTGCCACCTCATAGGCGTGTTGATGCAGCTGATGTTTTGGATCCGGTAAATTCTAAGTCCAAGACAGAGCATCGTCACTTCAAGAAATTTCTGGAGATATTCCGAAAACTCCACATCAACGTTCTGTTAGTGGAGATGATCGAGAAAGTACCAGCCTATGGGAGGTTCATCAAAGAAATCATAAATAAGAAGAGGCGGATAAAAGACGATGAAATTTATTGGATGAATGAGACGGTGAGCTCTATGATCCAAGGGAGTTCACCAAAGAAGAGAAAGGACCCGGGAGGTTTTTACATTCCGTGTTCAATAGGTGGTCAACATGTTTCTAAAGCGCAATGTGATTCTGGCGCTAGTATAAATCTCATGCCTTTGGCTACATTTCAAAAGTTGGGGTTAAAAGAGATAAAGAAGTTGGCTGCAACAATTGAATTGGCAGATGGGTCTACCGTGAGACCTTATGGAGTATGTGAAGATGTTCTTGTCAAAGTGGATAGATTCATATTTCCTGTGGACTTTGTCGTCATGGATATGCCACCACTCCAAAGTTGTGAAATTCTCCTTGGAAGACCGTTTCAAGCAACGGCAGACGTTGTAACTGCCTTAGGCAGAGGGACTTTGTCCTTGGGTATTGGAGGAGATCGAGTCGAATTCAAATTACCAAATGATCCTCTAAGCCCAGTTCCCAAGGTGAAAAGATGATGATTGTCACACCGTCTAGCCTAAGACGCTAAACAAGGGCACTTGTTGGGAGGCAACCCAACCATTGGTACAGTAGGATAGGTTAATTTTAGTCATAGATTGCTTTTACTTCGTTTAAATTAGAGTTTAAAAATGATACCTTGATCCGTTTGTTGAATGTGCAGGCACAGGCAGGGTCGATACCATCGACACATCCGTCGATGGTATCGACATGGGTTCAGGTTGACACCAGCAAAAATCGCACTGTGTCGATACTATCGACACTCCGTCGATGGTATCGACATGGTCACAGACAGGTCGCAATAAAAGGTCGATGGTATCGACATGCCAATCGATACCATCGAGATCTCTGGAGATTTTCAGAAGAAATTGACTCACTGGAGTCGATACCATCGACGGGTGTGTCGATGGTATCGACATTTACAAGTGAAAAAGGCGGCAGCCGGACTCGCGAGGCAGTTGCCCTAATCAGCGAGTCGATACCATCGACTTCCGTCGATGGTATCGACGGGCACACAGCAGTGTCGGTGTCAGTTATTCAAGACGGGGTTATTGGCCAAATGAAGTCACATCATCCAGAGCAAATCCGGACCCCACGACCCTGGCAGTACCCACCTCCGCCTCCACAAGAATGATCATGGTATCACTGTTCCACCCTTAAGTTAGTTTTTGACTATGAGGCCATAGTCGGATTCAAGCTTAGGGGGGTGGCTGGAACAGCTCTATCTTTTATCTTTTCTTTAGTTGTTTTTAGTTTCTGCTTTGTTATTTGTTCTTACAATTTTAGTATTTGTTTAGGATCCACATCTATCTAGTGTAATTGTGGATGTCGTAAAAATTGTCATCTCGCTTTTTCATGGGAAATTTAAGGGAATTTCAAAATTTCTGTGTCTTTTGGATAGCTTAACTTGGTTGTCCTTGGGAAACTTGTCCTATGAAAATGATTGATTATGTCAACTTTGAAGCAATATGTCACACCCACACCCCCATTGACTCATGAAAAGTGGATAGTAATGGTTGTTTGAGCCTAACCTAATCAAATGGTAATGAGACCTTAATTGGATATAAGAGAAAGAACCCTTTGAACTACTACACATGTCAGTAAGGAGGGACACATAATATTCTTCTAAGGTTCAGTCACTTAATCTTGTGATCATTCCACTTCATTTTTCCATAATCCACCCAAGAATTGGAAGTAAAGTACAGTTTTAACTTCTTTTGCGTGCATAGCATGTAGACAGGATTTGCATTGTTATTTTCATATTTTTGCATAAAATGAAAAAAAAAATGTATAGTGATTCATGCACATTACCTTTAGGTGCATGTCATGTAGTGCACTCATAACTTTCATGATTTTCATGCATAAGTACACCATGTACCTCAGTTGTCTTGAAAAGTGATCTAAATTGTTCCATACCCTCGAAATAGTACAAAGATTTCCAATCATGAAGAAAATAGCCTAACACATGTATCTCTAAGCAATTATGGATATGTGGGCTAAAAGAAAAAAAAATCTGAAAATCTGAAGAAAAAAATTTTGAAAAAACAAATTTTAGAAGGAAATGGAATAAGAGGGAGAAAGGAGCATGATATCACTTGCATAACAAGGAAACTGAGTACATGATGTGGCTTAATTAGATTTATATCTCTTTTTGAGGTGGAAGGTTAGTGCATGCATCATTCCACCTAATTTTAAGCATTAGGGCATTTTCAATGTGCATTTGCATCATTTAGGGCATTTTGTTGTATGCATTTTGAAACTGTGTAATACTTCCAAATTCTTCCATGAACCACCCATTCCATCCACCCGTTGCTCGGATTGGTAGGCCACCGTGATTTTCTCCTCACTCATGTTTAAAAGGAGAACTGCTTCCATGTAGATGGTAGTTAGGGCGAGCAACGTAGTGTAGGCGATCACAAGATGCACTAATGCTGAATCGGCAAATTTTATTATGTTAACTGCCTTATGTGATAGTGTTCATCGGTTTGAAGGAAAATTTCTTTTATTGATGATTATTTTCGCCTGTAGGGTAATTACTGTTCTGTGATTAGGAAAGGCCGGTTTGAGAACGTTCAGTGGGAGTCATGTGGAATGTGGGGTGATGTATTGATTTTTAGTTGACATCTGCAATCCTATTCTAAGGATTAGTTGCTCGAGGGCGAGCAATGTTTAAGCTTAGGGGAGTTTGATGCGATGATTTTGAGTCGCATTTAGAGACCTATTTCATATGTGTTTTGTGCTTTAATTACTCATTTTCATGGATATTATTGCATAATTCACTTTATTTGGTCTTTTCCATCATTTTATATCAAATCCCCTTTGTTTTACTATTTGGAGCATCATTTATCATCTTATTATAAATTGTGTGGATTTACTTGGTCTTGTTGTGAAATTTCAGGAAAAACAAGTATCTGCTTCCGTTGATACCATCGACGGAAGTCGATACCATCGACCAAGCCACAGGTTGTCAGCCGAGAAAAGCAATACAGTGTCGATACCATCGACCCAAGTCGATGCCATCGACACAAGGGGAGCTACAGCGTCGCTAAACGAAAACAACCGACGCTAAAGGAGTCGATACCATCGACACACAAGTCGATGGTATCGAGATCACCACAGGCGCTCAGAATAAAAGAAAGGAAAGCTGCCGCTAATCCGCCGGGTCGATACCATCGACCCGCGTCGATGGTATCGACGCCGGCAGATATGCGTTGGATTTGTTTTGATCTCGATCGGACGGCTGTTGTTATTTGACGACCTAATTAAGGACTTATACCTAATGATGGCCGCCCAGACGTGATCACCATCTCATTTTGGATTGCACGAGTTCCGAGGAGGAGAGAAAGGAGAACGAAGGCCGAGAAGCTCATCGCGGGTGATTCGGACGCTGCCAAAGATGATTTCCACCACCGACAGGCGGGGAAGCTCGTGTTTTACGCCAAGGATCCACCGGTTCTTCTCCGTTCAGGGGTTTTCCTATTTATTTCCCATTTTTCTTATGAATTCCCCAATTTCTACCATGTACTCGTGTGAGATGAACATGAGAGGCTAAAACCTTCAATCTTTAGGACCGGGAGTAGCCCGGGGAATGCATTGTATGACAGTTTTATATTAATAATTCATATTTTCTCTCTTAAATCTGTGGTATAGTTTCGTTTTCTCCATATATTGTTATGCTTGATCACCATAATAATAACTTAATGCCCTTAATCACTTCGACAGAAGGATTAACGGTTGAAAAGAGACGAAACCTACATTAATCGATAAATCCCTTGACAAAGGAGGTGTAAAATTAATGGTGGAAACTGAGAGATCGGCTATAATGCGCTTAGTTTAGGGGAATGATTACTACGACGGTGGAATCAACCTAAACCTAAGTATTGAATTACACCACGACAGTGGGTAATTCTGTTTTCAGGCCACTACCCGGATAGAGAGAGAAGATTGAGGAGTTATATGAAACCTAATGCAATGTTGACCCGCGGTGAAACCAAAATCCTAAAGATATCCCTTTTAATTGATTAAACTAACCTTTAATCGATTGTTTTCTTTGTTTGATTTTTATTTTCTTTTTAATTTGAACACAAAACCCTATTTTGTTAATCGGTCTAGCTGATTGCGATTAGTTAGTAGAAGTCTCCAATAATTCACGTATCCCTGAGTTCGACTCGGGCCTCACAAGGCCTATATTACTCGACGCGTATACTTGCGTTTTAGCACGTAGTAAAATACACGTCAATTAGCTAGGTTCTTATAGAGGAGTCTAGGGTTTTTAGGATTTGATTGGGGTTTTTTGTTTAGTTAATGGTAATCAAGGAATTAATATAAAAAGCAAGAAGAAAAACCTAAGTCAACCCCAGACAATTTAGTTCTAATTAGCAAGAGAGACAAACTAAGAAATAAAGGAACAATTATATGAAAGCAAGTGAAGCAAGTTCTAACACCACACTAGACTAGCAATTTAGGCAACTAGAGCAATTGAAGACATATACTAACACTAACTAACTAATATTATCACATGAAAGCACAAAGGTTCACTAACTACTCTAGCAATACCTACCTATCAAGAACAAGGCAATTAACTAGTAAGAAATTAAATCAAGTAACTAGGCAAGTATGAACTACTAAGGAAGCCAATTAGGTTTTAAGTAATTGATAGAGGTGTGGGTCGTGTGTGACCAGAAAAATTAGGTTGGGGGTCATAACATGCAAATTCTATTCATTCATTCTAGATTGTTAAACCAAACAAAAAATAAATGTTATATAATTACCCTAAGCTACTAGTCATGGGTGGTATGAGGTGTGTGAAGAGGAACTACACCCTTGCACACCCTATCCAACCTTATGGGGCTCAATTGGACTAGGGTTTAGGTGAAATCCTAATAGGATCTAGCAATCCTAGGTTTCTCGAGTAGGTTTTCTTAGGGAAATTGGGAGCCAATGGTAGGAATGGAGAGTGGAGATGAGGGTGTTTCACCTCACCATCTAGCCTTTAGGAAATTCCTAGGCAATTGCACTAAGTACTCCTACACTATCTACTTAGATATTCCATATAGAAGTAAAAGAGGGAATATGTATGTGGGAAGATAGGGTGCTAGCTAGGGATCCACTACATGGACCTAGGAGAAATCCCTAAAATAGCCTCATACAAGCCTTTATCACCTAGAGTCTAGGTGGTTTCAAGCACAAATCAACAAGCAATCCATAATTTTTAGGCACAACCCAGAAGAAGAAATATGAGAAATAAGATAAAAGTAGAATACAATCTCCAAAAAACGAAATTATAGTGTTTTACAAAGTATTTTCCCCAACATGGTATCAAATTCACATTTTAACCCCAAACAGCCCACCTAAGGGGCTTAGCTACTCATAACAGAACAAAAGAAGAAGAAAGAAGGAGTACATGAGTGAATGGTCATAGAATCTTCATGAAGACAACTTCTTCACCTCCTAGAAGCTAGAGCACATCCTTCTCCCTCCAAGGTGGGTGGATGGCATGGAATGGTGGTAGAAAGTGATGCTAGAAAACTAAGGTTTTTAGGTAGAGGAAGGTGGAAATGAAGTGGAGGAAGGTGGGAGTAGGTGAGAGATCCTTGAATGCTCAAGTAGGGTAGAAATGAATGTTAGAGGTGGATAACCTCATGCTACAACTGCTACATATGTATATATAGGTGGTAGGGAAGCACTAGGTTAAGTGGGGGCAAACTAGGGATTTCTGTGTAAAAATAGTAGGATTTCAGGGTCAGCACAGCCGTGGTGAGTGATGTATGGAACAGTTGTGCTGAGGGGGACAGTCATTCTGGTGAAGGTGAAAATGTCAATGGAAAATGGGAAAATGATGGTTGGTAGCATGGTTGTGTTGGGGGCTAGGTAGCACAGCCTTGGTGGGCGAGTTGGGGACTTGGTCGTTATCTTGGGCATGAGCATTCTAAGTCTGAGAAGCATGGTAGTTCTGGTTGGTATGACTGTGTTTGGGTCTTCCTAGCAGGGTTGTGTTGGATAGCATGGTCGTTCTTCTAGAGCTAATGTAGCTTCATCAACTCTAGAATTTTTCTATGATTTTGGCATTGGCAGCACTGATGTTTCTTGTCACCACGACCATGATGGGGGCACTACATGCACTTTGAGCTTCCAACTTTGAGATCCATGGACATCGTGCTTCAGTTTGACCCTGGCCACTAGGGGTAGATTGACGGAGCTCTAGGATCTTCTTTGGACTCCTCCATGGGTGGAGGAACCTAGAATATCTTTCATATCTTATGTCCATCCAAGGCATGGTCAAAGTACCTAAAAAATATGCAAAGAGTGTCAATAAGTGCGTTTATTGAAAAACATTTATTAGAAAACTAGTTGTTTGATTGGACTGATGGAAAGAAGATTTGTGTTTATCTTACTAGTGTCTCTCCAATGACTGATAATATTTCCAATAACTTCAAGGCAGGTCAGGCAGCTTCTGATGGGGCCACACATAAAGTTCATAAGCATGGGGCAGCGTGTGAAGAAAACCATCATCATTTCATTCCCTTTGCCTTTAATATATTTGGTGTGCTTATTAGTGACTCAATTTCCCTCCTAAAACACATACAACATATCATTAACATGAATGTGATGATTTCATCATCTACCTTTTTAGATTTTGTCTTTATATCATTGGGCTTTACCATACAAAAAGAATTGGAAACCCGGTTTGTAGCTCAGGCCTCTGTGAAGGTGTTTTATTAAATTCATTTTTTTATTAATAGTTGTTAACGTACAATCATATTGTTGCCATTCTGATCCAATCTAATGAATTTCATTGTATTTTGATTGCAAATAGCTTGCAATATAACATGTCTAGATGTGATTAAAATGCAAGAAGATACAAGATGAAGTCCTAAAATAGGGCTGCATTAGGTAGTACAAGTAATGATGAATGTGTATGATGTAAACAGAAACCACTCACATCATATATGATCATCAACTATACCAAGTCATAAAATGTTGGCATGTTTCCATCATTATGAATGGAGTCATAACAATTGTTTTGAGCATGTATCATTGAAGAGGTGATCAAATATGAAGCATCAAGGGTCATCAGGTCTATCTATCATTTGAAATTCTAGAATGGCATCAATCACAATAAACACATCATGGAAATCATTAAATACATTAGATCTTGGTACTCAGGTGATGTTGTATTAGTAACCTAATCAATAGGGTCTTAGTTCCATGAGTCATTATTTCTAACAATAAAAGATTAATTAATTAAACTAATAATCATCAAGATTTACAAAACAATCAATAAACTCATCCCATCTCTGGGATATATATATATAACCAACATGGGAAGGACTTATTAAGTATATTCAAAATGGACTTAAGAAAGCATGCATCTACCATTCCCTCAGCATCTATTTAAATTGGCTCAGAAGTTCTCTATAATGTTGATGTGGATATTCTCATTCATGAAATTGGAGTCCATGATCATATTCCTCTCTTGTATCATCGCATCTATTGTAGAAAAGACTGGGTGATCAAGTGTATTTATAATGTGATGTTGATCCTGTGACATGTCAAGAACCACAAAATTATTATGGAAAAAGATCAAAATCCAACTTTGCAAACATATAATGCACTTTATGACACATAGCATTGATTGATATATCAAATAACTTCAAAGTGTATTGTGTTTAGATCATCTATCCAAGGCCCAGATACTAGTGAAGGAATGAGCTCCACGGGAAAAATCAAAACATGTAAGGATTTTTCATCTTAGTTCTCTCTAAGATAATTTGTCATTATGGGAGTTCCTAGATCTTTTAACTTCTTTACATTGATTCAGAAATGATATAACTCACATTATTTCTCAAGAAAACATTGGATGGAACTTTTCCCTCATTCATACTCTTGAGGTTGCACATATCTTTTGAAAATTTTGTTCATCATTGGAATTTGCTTGATCACATCAAGGAATGGTATATTGGTATTCACTTATCTCAACATCTCAAGGATGTTCTCACTTTATGCCTTACATATAGTGGATTAAGTGTTTCCTAGGTAATTGGGAAAGGGAACCCTAGGAATATAAGGTTGTGGTATGGGCACTGAAGGATAAGGAAAATCACCAATCATGGGGGAATAGGCTCATACCTTGAATCTCCTAGAACAGTGCAGTAGTCATGAGGGTGAAAGGAGAAGACAGAACTAAAAAAGAAGGAAACCTAATAGTTGTGTCATAAGGAGTTTTTCTATTAGGAATATCAGGCATATGAATCTTTCACTTCTTGACCTACTCTTTCAAAGATCCTTATGGCTTCTCCTTTGGGTGGGTAGTAAAATGAATTGTATTTCTTTTATGTGATAGTGGTGATATATTCAACTTGGATATCAATACAAGAATTTGAGTGATCAACTCATAGATTTTATCTAATCCATCTAAGTACTCAAATCCTCCATATTGGAGTGCAGCATTCCAAAATGTTTATCACACTCAAGTACATATATTTATAGATGGCAGGTGATATTGTCCTTGATTCACATGTGGCATTTAATTCATATAGCTTGAAGGGTTTTAGTGACCTTAGCCCTAATCCATTAGTTATCTCCATGAAAAATTGAATTACTTTATTCACCTAGGATTTTAAGTTCTAGAGTGAATATTATTTCAAGGTTTGAAACCTTTTACATGAACATAATGTGTTTCCCCTTGAACTAAGAAACTAAGGTGTGGAGGATAACTTGATGACAGGATAAGTCAGGTTGGCTCAATCAAACACATATCCACTACACAAGATACACCAATGGGTGTGGAAGGCTTTTATGCCTCATTAGAAAATTAAAACTCTCAGTGAAGTTACAATTATTCTTCCAAATCAGTATAAGAGCAGGAGGGTGTGGATGTAGCTATGGATTTTTCTTGACTAGACCATGGATCTTCCTAGAGAGAGAAATTGTTAGAAGATGTACATGATGCATAGAATTATTTGCATAAACCTCAAGTGGATGCCATAAATTCTCAATAAATTATGTATGAACATACCCCTAGATGAGGTGTCATATGCATCTTAATTTCTCATGAGAAGGCCAAAGTGTACATTTTTATCATCTATCAAAGAGGGGCCTTGTATTGTGATAAATTTCTCAATTGCTCATGAAAACCTCTCAAGCTTCATGAAAGATATCACGAGCCTTTTGTGAATGAGGGGATGGATTTCCTCATGAAGGTAATATTACCTATAAGGTAGAAAGTCTTTAGGAACTCATATTTGGTATCGTATTCAATATTTAAGTCCAGTCTCAAAATCCATCTCATTAGTAGTATCCTCAAGTGTGAAGGGGAATACGATTATGCGTACAATATAACATTTGTGGTGATACCCTACATTTTGTAAGTAGAAAAAAAACTCTAGGAATGGTTCAATGTACTTGTGTGGGTTATACTAATCAGAAGTGTGAAAGGATGGCAACATCTACTAAAACCACGTCTTAAGCTTGAAATGCACTTTATTGACCCTCGGCATCTTATATCCACTAGACGACAAAAAAAATTAGCCTTAAGTAATCATACAATCACCATAGCTATTTGGGCTCCTAGAACTTATAGTGGGTTCGTGTGTACAAAGGAGGAACATGTGGTATAGTTTCTTCTTCATCTGTCTTTGAATCAGTATCACTTCTCATACACTCACCATTTATCTTGGCATCATTGTGCAACAATAGTTTAGCACTTGTCTAACCAGGGAGGAGTGGCACTAGGGTCATGGACCGACGGTGTGGGTGCACAGCCCAAAAGTAAGGCTAGGGTTTATAAGGTGAGAAGGAGTTCCTACATTTAGAGAGTATCAAAGTACCTGGCAAAAAATCATCACACAACCAGAGTAACCAAAAAATAACTAAATTTGAATTATGAAAGAAAGAAATCACTAATATGCTAAATAAGTGAACAAAATGTTCAAGAAGCAGATACTAGAGAACAACAATAATAGTAGAAAGAATAACAAAAAAAATTAGTAGAAACTATTAGGATGAGATACAAGTTAAAGAAATCATAAGAATTGTCCAAAGGTTAAAAAGGCAAGCTACACTAACAAAATCAAGTATGGGGCAAAGATTAAAAGGAGGTAATTATAGAAACTCTACTTTAGAGAGTGATATAAAAGCAAGGAAATGATAAAACCTTAACCTAACTAAGTGAATATAGTAAAAACATCTAAGAAAACTACACAATGAGAGACTAGAAGATTGTATCACTTCACAAAGAAAACAAACTAAATACAAAAAAAAATACGCAAAGAAAAAAATCACACTTGGGATAATTGAGAACTCAAGTGTTACAAAAAGACACCAAAATAAAGAAAAACTAACTAATAACTATAAAAAAATTACCACAATGCATGATTTATGGAAAAAGGATATGCAAATTTTCTATAACTTCAGTATGTTGCTAACAAAGAAGTAAGAAAACTATATGTGAATAGACAACAAATTAAGCAAAAAAGCCTAAAACATTGTATGAATAAGTAATATGTACAGACTATGATATTTATTAATAAAAAAGGACTACAAAAAGCCAAACATTCGAAAATGAGATGGAAAATCCCTCGATATAATCACCTCCCCTCCCTAGCAACATCTTAAAACTTGTCACACAAAGAAACATTAGGCTAACAAAAAACATGGGCACGCACAAATTAATAGAAACCACAAGCGCACATCATCTATTAAAATTGTGGTGAGTCTATCAATATGCATGGAGGGAGGTTAGACTTGGAAAGTATTTTGACATTGTCGACTATCTACCTAATTAAGCCTAAAGATTCTAATAACATACTAATATTTAGAGCAGTTAAATGGAGGTTAGAAGTTGGCTTGATTTTTATTAACAACTAGCCATTAATAAAAGTACATGTGTCAAAACCTAAGTAGATGAGGGAATTAGGGTTTCAAGCATGAAAGTCAGGGGTATAATTAAAGTTCATCAAGGATGTGATGGACTTAGGGAACTCAATTTCATACATTCAAGTTTGACCATAAATCAATCAAAACATGATAAAGGGGAAATCCATGGGGAATGGTTGGAACGAAAACTATGTGAATGATAATGATGGGTTTCTACTTGCTTTAATCATCCTACTTTAAATTCTCTCTAATCTAGGGGTGTGAATTCCTCCTACTGGTCATGAAAGTGAAATGAAATGGATAGGAGTGGATATAAAATGGAGGTGGAGTCAAGCGGTCAGATTATGTGCATATCTATAGACTAGAAATGAGTAAATTCACTCCAATTGGGTATATAGTGGTGGATAATTTGTGTGGTCGATTATTATGTGAATGATAATGCATGGGTGTAGCGGTGGTGGAACTTGATGATGGTGGTTTGGATGGTAAGGCATCACTTGCAAGTGATGGTGGATAGTTTTCTATCAACAAAAGAAACTCTCCACTAGAAAAGTAAGATCTACCTCTCTGGTGGATTGAACGAAGCAAAAAATAGAAAGGAAGTTTAGCTTGTGGTGTGGGAAAGGTATTTGTAAAATTTTGGAGTGATGTTTATAATTTTTTAGGAAATGGAAATTGTGGGAATGAATGGTGGTCATGTTGCTCAAGATTCTCTCACTGTAAGTGAGAAATCTTGAAGAATGATCTAATGGATGAAGCAAAGATGGGGTACGAATCACTATGAAAATTATTATATTATGGTGTGAATCGCCTGGATGAGTCTTTATTTGCAACTACTACACGAAGAGTGTGTTATTTGGGTTTGAGTATGGTGCATGGAATTTTTACATTACCCTTATATATCACAACCATAATAGGGTAACATGGTGGTATAGTGTTCCCTCATGCATGTGTGATGAGGTGAAAAAATACGCTAGAAAGGTGTTCGTGTGTGTTTGGGGGTCCTTCCAAAGATTGGCACACTTGAGGCCTCCAAACATCGATCAAAGTTTGTCATAGCATGTTATAATTGTGCAATAGTTGATCCTAGCACGGCCATGTTTGATGGAAAATGTATTATGGTTCCATCGCACTCCCTCCCAGGTGGGTCTGTTCCTAGGGTTATATAAGCACACATCTTCCCAAATTAACCCAAAATTCAGTTGTTTCTTCATCAAATGGACCCAAATTTAGTCGTGTCTTCATCAAATTTGAGATGGTTTATCACACCTCCTAGATAATTACCTACAAAAAAGCATATAATATATTACATTGCAATCAAGTTTGTTCATTATGAAAATGACTACAACATCAAATGACGCTTAGGAGGAGTCCACACATGTTGACCTAACAGTTATACATTGTCCATATTTTAGTGATGCCTTAACCATTCCCTTCATGTGTATCTAATATGTCAATTCAAGATCAATTTTAGGTATTAGGTACATAAAAAGGGTGAATTTATCATTCCATAATTTGCTATAAAATAAGTCAAAATCAATGCAAATGAATGTTTTGTGGAATAGGATATATCTCTATTAGAATCATGTTGTAAATATTTTCTATTAAATGTATGACTCATAAATAAGCTTAGAGAAAATCAAGAGCACTCAATTCAAATATTTAAGCACTTTTTAGGCATTTGTCAAAAGTCATGACAAACTACCATGTCGGTCGAGTTTGTCCTAGTGACAACTCAGCTGATAGCATGTATGGCTCTTGGAAAATCCCAATGTCAGCTGATTTTGTCTTGGTGGAAAATTGACTGACGCCCTACACTAGCAATACAAATTAAATTTGTCGGGTGAGTTTCATCCAGGATAAACTCAACCAAAAACCTCAAATTGTTTTGTCATATAGTATCATCGGTTGAGTTTCCTAAAAGGTAACTTAGCCAACAAGACTATACGGTTAAAGTGTAGAAAGGTGTTTCTAGTCATTGTAGTGTTGCAAAACTCAAAAATATATCCATTAGAACACCCAAAATGGTTAGAATTTGTCCCTAAGTGTCTCTAGTAGCTAGTAGGCTCCTTCAACTATATATAGGAGAACTTCATTCCAAGTTAGCCTTCTATGCTCTCTAGTTATAGTTGAATGATTTTGCCTCAAAGAGCCCCAAACCTCTCTCAAGCTTAAATACTAATCTACATCCAATTGAGTGAGTTAGGATCCTTGTAAGATAGATGCTCTGATGTACTTCTTGTGAAGATCTCCACTTCTTTTCCCGATCTCTCTCTCTAGATACATGGTGAAAGCTTCTCCTTGGTGAAGGTGAAGAAGGGTGAATCCAAGTCAAGAGTGGGTAATTCCTTAAAGGTGGAAGGCTTGTTGCAATAGTAAGTAAGTACTTGGAGAAGGCAAGAGGCTTGTTGTAAGAGTAAGCAAGTCCTTGGAAAGATAGAAGACTCTTAGTATTGGATAGATAAGTCCTTCATAGGTTATTGGATCCCTTGTGCTCAAAGGTAAGGCTAGTTACCATTGACCTTAAACATGGTGGTCTATATGCTTTAACTCTTATAATGGAATATAGTAAGTGTGACATTGTTATGACCGCATCTGAGCTTAATTGGTAAACTAGGGTTTACCTGGATGATTATATGCTTAATTGGATTGATCATTGCTTAAATATAATTAATGATGATAATTCAATTATGATGTTTTAAACTTAATAAGAATGTTAAGAGTTATATTGTTTGAGAAATTAGGGTTTGAGAAATATAAACCCTAGGTGGCTGAAATCAGGGTATTGATGGTACATGAGTATGAAATTTGATCAAGATAGTAGTACGGTAAATAATTTATCATATTTTCTATGTAATTTGTATTTCATTGAAATTTGGATATAGTATGTAGAACTCAATCTTGCATTTCAGTGGAAAATTTAAAAATTTTTGGATGTTGTTTGAAAGTCATTCTCAGTCGAGATATACTTCAATCGACCATACTGACAGAATGTTGTTTAGCAGTATATTGTTTGATTTTTAATTATTTATTTGTGACTCCAAATGATCTGAAACTTTAACTGGATATCTGAAACTCAATCATAAACAACATTTAAAATTTTCATAATTTTTTGATGCGTTTAGACCTTATCAGTAGATGAATTACAGTAACTAACATTTCTACAGAATTCTGGATAACAGTGCACTATTCAATTTTTAATTATTTAATGGGAGCTTAGAATGATTTCCAATTTTAAATGAAGCTTAGTAAGTAAATTATACACAAGAATCTTTGAATTAGAGAAGGTTTGATCTATAAAACTTAATATGAACCTTTTTATGAGAAGGTTTGATATCTAAAATACACGAATTATAGAAACCTTTTTATGATAGAAAAACAATTTGCTGAAATAAGAAAAAGTATAGTAAGGGGTCAAAGTGCAATTGACCCAAGAAGCTCAGTTGCTCTATATGGTCAACCTAACACACAAGGAGCTCTCATAATTTGTGATTCAATCCAGAGAAATGAAATCCTAGAGAGAAAGAGAGAGAGTTAGGGTTTGAGAGGAGAAATTGATGGAGATGATGAGACCTAGGGTTTTGCGATCTAAGGAATGATGAAATCATATAAGTTTAGCTTCTTTGAAAAGACTTTAATGGTGAATCTTCTATCACATGTAAAGATTCCGTACCTCCTCTGATTTGATCCAAAATATTATCAAAACTTCCCCTTTTCTCACTCTTTTTTCATAATCCCTCATTATTAGGGTTTCTTAGTTGAAAGGAAGAAGAATTGGGTGAATTGCTAGGGATTTGATATGGATTCGAGATTTTCAGATATGGGATACGTTTTTAAGGTGTTTTCACACCTTAGGATGAGTGGGAACTTTCTTTAAATAGTATATTGCACAAAAATTGGTTAAATCATCCATAATCTTTAATTGCTAGTATGCAACTACAAATATGGAATTGTCTATTTGTTCTAAGTTGTTGCAAAATGATATGAATTGGATTCTTCCTATGTTTGGATGAGGTTCAGATGATAAAATCATATTAGAAATGTCTACATTACATCCTAATGATAATTCCCTAAGTATTCACAGAGGTTATAAGAGTAAACTGAAATATAGGGAATTTGTCTATGAATGAAATTTGTTGTAAAGGTAAATAGAGAAAATTGCTTATCTAGATCCCCTTGGTTATGAATGATTGTTTATCTAAATTCATAGTACATATATGTCAAATACTATCTTGGATTTCATTCAAAGTGAATAGTGTTTGTTTGATATATCGGTAAAGAGGGTAAAACCCTAGATGCGAGGAAAGTTGGATATTTGCGAATAGATATCGTGAAATCTATTTGAAGGGATTTTCTTAACATGATAGACTTTATTTATCAATGTTATTATTGATGCATGATATCCTATTGAATGGCATGGAAACTCAAATTCAACTCAGTTCCAATGTTTCATACATATATTTATTTTATATGATTTGTTGATAGTAGTCTTTATTCAATGAATGTTTATGTCGCATGAAATCTTTATGGGAGCCGTGTGAATAAGTTGTTTCCTAGTGAGAGGTGACAAGATGTGTGATGGCCTTATGAGCCATGAGAATACTTGTACAACTAGTGAAATGAACACCTTGGTCTAAGGACCTAGAGGTAATGGTTACATGTTATAGAGGTAACAATGCTATGTGATGATCTAAGGGTTTGAATACTTAGATCCAATAATCATGATAATGATGTGAAGGGATGAGAATTCCCAGTAATGTGATAAGAGATTGAGATCCCAGGTATCATGTGTTTTAAAGATTTGAAAAGTATGTGATAGATGTATTACACCTTTCTTTGTAGCATTTGTGGTGATTAAATGAAACCCTAAGGGTAGGGTGTTCAATGAATCAAGTATTGTGATATCAATGTTCTTAGTTATTATTAATAATTCTTGTCATGATAAGTAATTAACTCTTAATTGAGTTATGAGATGTACAACTCAAGATTTGGGTTGATATGCACGATTCTAGTGTGTATGTTCCAAGTGGATATGAAATCTATTTATTTAAGAATTTTAGTCTGCCTGCATGTATAGTATGTTGATTACTCAGTATATTACAGTGTTTTAAATATATTGCTCTGCCAAGTTTAGAATGATATACATGTTGTATTATAACTTCAAATAAGTAGACGTGACACCATAGAGATACCACAGTTAAGTATAAGTAAGAGAAGGGTACAATGTAGAAAGAGCTTTCTAGGAATAATAAAATAATAGACTTAGGAGCCTTGAACACCGTAGAACCCCTATGTGAGGTATGCACCTTAGGGGTGAAACGGACTAACCCTGGAACTGTCCAGTATACGGAGGTCAGAACGTGCTATCAGGTGGCATGGGGGACGAAGCCCTAGTGGAAGTCTCCTTAAATTAAAGTTTGTAGTGTCCAACATCAACCAGAATTCCTGGTGGCACTAGAGTACAGAAAAGTGTGTCCAACATCAACCAGAAGTCCTGGTGGCACTAGAGTACAAAAAAGCCAAGAGGTGGCTTGACTCTCCACCTATGTGGTCAGGTTAGAGGAGGAGTCCAGTTTAGGCCAGACAGCCATTTCCCTGTTGCAGACCAGGAGAGTAGGCAGACTTAGCATTTCCCAGGTATGTCCACTAAGTCTTGTACGGTGTGATCGTAGTGCACTACGAGTCTTTATATGTAGAGTACACTGCATATGATCAGGGTATAATAAAATGAATGAGAGGTCAAACAAGTGTATACAGTTATTCAATTATTCTTTGTATGTTTCTGAATTTATAGTTCTCTTTATGATGAATCAAGCATTTTATATATTGGATCAGATGCTCCAAACATGGGGGACGCACGGGGGAGCGAAGGGGCGACGGGCGACAAGGATGGTGGCGCTGGTTTGGGAAGTGGTAGCCATGACTGGGGAGGAGTCGATGATGTCGGAGGAGGAAGATCTAAAGGGTACGGATCTGGTATGGAAGATGAACATCGCAGACTTGCCCAGGTTAGCGTCAAAGAAATAGGTTTGAACCTCGTATATGGCGGAATGAGGGGTCGAAGCAATCAAAGCACACCGGAGAAAGACCTTAGAAGAAGATCTCGGTCTAACTCAAGAGAAAGACGACGAGTGATTCAGAAGATCGCTTTCCCGCCTCTCTCCAATCATCTGGGAGACGGAAACCCTAGATCTGACGACGTGGTGACCAGTGATGCACAGGAAACGAATGGATTTAATGAAGCGGTCTGGAACAGAAAGCATAGCAGAAGAGAACAACAGGTAAATACTTTCATACTGGATGACGAAGATGAACCACAGATACATGACAGTGAAATAGAAGTGCTTAAGAATAGGGGCTTGCTCGAAGTTTACCTGGCTGAGGAAGCAAACGAGAGACTAGAAAAACCATTCAAGTTTGCAGTGATTGTCAAATTGGTCGGAAGGGATTTAGGTTTTCTCATTATGAGAGATAGACTTAAACTCATATGGAAACTGAAAGGAAGATTCAATATCTATGAATCGGGCATGGGATACTTTACAGTACAGCTGTCATGTAAGGATGATTATGATCGAGTACTTACAGAGGGGCCGTGGGCGATATTTGGATATCCTTTGATGGTATGGCAATGGTACCCGTCCTTTCAACCTTCATCTGGTATGCCTACACACATTGTTACCTGGATGCGTGTAGTTAATTTACCTCCTCACTTATATAATAAGAAGATATTCGAGGTGATAGGGGATGCGGTTGGGAATCTTATTAAGGTGGATGAACACACGTTAAAGAGAATGAGAAGTAGATTTTCTCATTTGGCAGTAGAGCTTGATACGTCAGCACCGATCCAGCCAGCGATATTGATTAATGGGGTAGATTACAAGCTGGAGTATGAGTCTATCCCCGAGATTTGTCTTTCGTGTGGGAAGATTGGACACCTTATCAACAACTGTAAAGTGGCTGATCAACAGAAAGCTGAAGAAGAAGCAAGAGCGAAGGAAGCAGACGCGGGAGTAAGATGGGTGGAGGACGAAGAGAGATGGCAGGTTTACTATGGTAGTAATATACACTCCAGACGGGGGGCGAAGAAAACTGGCGCTAATACAGAACCAGTCAATAGAAAAACCTTTGCCAACAAGTTTGGTGCTTTAGAGGATGATACTACCAATGAAGATGGCCAAGAGACAGCTACGGTGGAGGAAGTTTCCAGAATTGAAAAGGCTCAAGGACCTACGCATCACAAGACACAGAAAAGAAACAGGAAGAAGAAGTAAGTTAACACTGATGAACAGGAAAATGAGGAGAACAATGAAACGGAGAAGAAGAATGCAGAGGATAAAAGCAATGATAGGGAGGAGAATATTAGAAGAATGAAAGAAAGTTGTACTACTGATCATACAGTACAGGACCCCCACGGGGATGAGGTACTACATGGAAGACAGGAGGAGGATCTACAAATCGATACAACTGGAGTTATGACCAGTATAGATAATGAATTAGAAACTGAAACAGCAAAAGCAATACCTCCAGACATTGAAACAGGACAGGATAGCAGGAAGGATAAAGGAGACAAGGAGCCTAATCCAACCCAGAGATATATGTTGAGAAGCTCGAGGAATAAACTACCTGGTTAATTCAGGTAGATTCTATTTTTTCTTCGTTCTTATGATCAGTACACTCTGTTGGAATGTGCGCGGGATTGGTAATGACCATACCCGTGACTACTTAAAGAATATGATTCGTAAGTACAAGCCAGACTTGGTAGCCATTGTCTAACCAAGAATATCAGGCGAAGAAGCGGAGAAGTCTATCAAAATCATAGGTTTACCAAACTCTCACAGAATAGAGGCTCATGGTTTCTCGGGCGGCATCTGGATCCTTTGGGATTCGAACAAATGCAAAATTCAGGTGTTAATGAACCATAGACAATTTTTACATTGTCAAGTTAATGAGGATGAATATGTCACCGTGGTGTATGGAAGTCCTAACCCAACTGCAAGGCAATGGCTCTGGAAACATATTAAGAACATCAGCAGATCGGTTAATGGTAGCTGGCTTGTTCTCGGGGATTTTAATGCCATAACCCACCCTGACGAAAAGAAAGGAAGCAAGCTCTTTAATCAGCGGGAAGCTATGGAGTTTCAGGAAACTTTGATCAGTTCGGGGCTATCAGACCTTGGATACAATGGACCAAAATTCACTTATAAAAGTGGAAGGCTGTTAGAAAGGCTAGACCGAGCTGTGGCTAATGATGAATGGATCATACGGAATGCATTCAGTCGAGTTGTTTGCTTACCTAAAGCAAGGTCCGATCATAATCCAATTATGGTTCAAAAAGTACATTATACCAGTAAAGATTATTGCTTTCGAACCAAGGAAGCATGGAATCATGATGGAGAATTCAAGAAAGTGGTTGAAGAGAACTGGAAAGGAGAGTTAGAGTTCATTGATGCGTTCAAATCCATAAAGCCCACCATACAGAAATGGGACTCAAAGAAAGAAAAGGATCGTCATAGAGAGAAGGAGACTCTGCTGAAGGAGATTTCCGAAATGCAGATTCAGTTGGAGGAAAATTATAATGTACAGCTCGATGAGATATGGCATACAAAGCAACAACAACTAAGCGAACTTCTAAGAGTTGAGGAGATGAACTGGAAGCAAAAAGCCAGAATTGATTGGCTTAAAGAAGGATATAATAATACCAGATTTTTTCATGTGAGTGTTCAAAACAGAAGAATGAGGAATACCATTGCTAGACTAAAAAATAATGAGGGAAGCTGGATTGACGATGAACAGGAGATTGCTGCACTGGTCACCGATTTCTTTAAAGATCAATTTACTGCGAGTTGCTATCCGTCTACAGAAGACATGGACCAAATTCCTGGATACTTTAAAAATCTTACGACCACACAGTCACATCACATTGGACGTCTACCAGATGAGGTTGAAATCTGGGATGCATTAAAGACGATGAGTCCGAACAAAGTAGGGGGACCAGACGGTGTAGATGCAGGTTTCATGCAAAAAAATTGGAAAACGGTGAAACATTCAGTTATAACATCTGTGAGGCGAGCTTTGAATGGTTTTCCTCTACCTGACACTATGTGTGATTCTATAATTGCTTTGATCCCAAAAGTGGACAATCCAGATTCATGCAATCAGTTAAGACCGATATCTCTGAATAACACTATTCTTAATCTGGCATCAAAAGTGGTTGTGAGGCGTCTGAAACAGCACATGACCACCTGGATTTCTGACGCCCAATCAAGCTTTGTTCCTGGCAGAAGGATCACCGACAATATAATCCTTGTTCAAGAATTGATACATAATATGCATAGAACTAAAACTGCCCCATTCATGGCGATTAAAGTGGACCTCACAAAAGCTTATGATCGGATGGCTTGGCCCTTTGTCCTAGACACTATGCAAAAGGCTGGTTGGCCGACTAACATTATACGCTTCGTCATGCATTCTATGGTGAGTGGTACAGCAGCGATCCTGTGGAAAGGAAAGAAGCTTAAGCCTTTCAAAACTTCTAGAGGCCTCCGACAAGGAGATCCGCTATCGCCATATCTCTTTGTTATGTGCCTTGAGAGATAAAGTCAGATGATCCAGGGATCAGTTGAGGAGGGTCGATCGCAACCTATTAAAATGTCTCAATCCGGTCCAAGAATATCACATGTAGCTTTCGCATATGACATTATTCTGTTTGCAAAGGCAACGGTGGCACAAATAGATGAAATAATGAAATATTTTTGGAAGTTTGGAAAAGCTTTAGGACAACGGATGTCGGTAGAAAAAACGCGAGTGTTCTTCTCAAAGGGAGTGGATAAAACTCTACAAAGAAGGATTGCTACGAGGGCAGGTGTTCAGATCACCCAGGATCTAGGAAGATACTTGGGGGTGCCAATACTTCATACTAAGGTGAATAAGGAGACCTACTCATCCATACTTAAGAAGGTAGAGAGTCGTACCACTGGTTGGGCGGCGAAAACTCTGAGTCGGGCAGGCAGACTTTGTTTGATCAAGTCAATCTTAACAGTTGTTCCTACATATTCTATGCAAACCTGCAAGCTACCAATAAACATGTGTGAACGACTTGATAGATCTATCAGAATGTTTCTTTGGGGTGGTGGAAAAGTTGAGAAGTCACTATCACTGTTGGGATGGAACAAAGTTACCAAGGCAAGCAAGTATGGAGGGTTGGGGATCAAACGTATGGCTGAATGGAACAAAGCTTTGTTAATGAGAAGTGCTTGGGAGGTACTCACTCGTAGACAGGTCCTATGGAGGATAGGGGTGGATGAAAAATATAAAAGTTTTAAAGAGCAACCTGGAAGAAGAGCGAGCAACTTTTGGAGAGGTGTGTATCCACTCTTGGGAATAGCAAAGAATCACTGTAAAAAAATAATGGTAAATGGTAGGACTACTATGGCCTGGCTGGATAACTGGAGCTCACTGAATATACCTTTAATACAGGCTACTACTAAGGAGGTTCCTACAGATCTGATCGATATGACAGTGGATACATGGCTTGACCTGGACAGAAATTGGAACACACAGTTTCTAAATGAATATCTACCTCTAGAGGATGTAGAGGAAATAACTCGATGCCAACCACCGATTGAAACGGAGGACAAAGACATTTGGTATTGGGAGCTCACTCAGGATGGCCGTTTTAGCACATCTTCGGCTTATGATTTGCTTAGTGATGGAACTGAAGTAAATGATCCTTCTGTATGGAACAAAATATGGACCATAAAAATACCCAAGAAGATACGCATGTTGTTATGGTTAGGAGGATGGGAGGCCATAATGACAAATAGTAGGAGGGTCAAATGGAAACTGGCTGTTGATGATACTTGTCCTAGATGTTGCTCTGAGGTTGAAACTACGGTGCATGCTCTCTGAGACTGTACAAAGGCAAGGGAAGTTTGGCTTAATTTTCCGTAGTTGGCAAATGTTGTGCATTTGCAAAAGGATCGCACTATTGACTGGTTTGATGAATGCTTGAAGATGAATAGTTGGGAACAGGTGAAGCTGGCTTTGGTGTGCTGGATTATATGGCTTAGCAGGAACCAATTAGTTTTCAATAACAAGGTGTGTTCGACTATTAGCCAAGTCATTCAGATCAAGACACTGGAAAGACAAATCATGGATTTGAGTACTAGTAAATCAAAGGAGTTTGCAGGAACTAACTGTGACAAGGAAATACATTGGACATCACCTGTTGAAGGATGGATAAAAATAAATGTTGACGCTTCTTGGACGCCACAAAGACGGGCAGTTGCTGGAGTGGTTAGGGATTGTTCAGGAAGTTGGATGACTGCATGGACAAGGAGTAGCCGAAGTAACTCTGCTACTGTGACTGAGATGGAATCTATCTACTGGGGAGTTAAGCAAGCTATAGATATGGATATACCAGCGTGCATCATTGAGACAGACTACAGATTGGCTATGGAGGAGCTTCAAGGCAAGGAAATGATGTTACCACGAGCTTCATACTGGACAGGGAGGATTAAACAGTTGCTGAACACAAAGAATCGAATTCTCATAGTCCATGTGAAATGTGAGGCTAACTATATTGCTGATAGCTTGGCTAAACAGCACCAAAACAACAAGGAGAGTTGTACCTACAACCAACCTCCAAACCATAGTATAGCTTGCATTTTAAATTCAGATAAATGTAAGGGAAGTAGTACTTCCTCTTTTAGTTTATTAGCAAGTTTAGATGTGTATGTAGCTAATTTTTGATTTGCAAAAAAAGAGTCTCCTAACTTCTTCCAAAAAAAAAAGCATTTTATATATTGATTCACTCTTATAGATATTTACAGTATCTTGCCACATTTATGATTGTCAATTATTAGACTCTTTAGAGCTTACTACTGTTATAATTGATATCAATTGCTCAAAAGTATATCTGTAAGTATATCAGTGTTTTAGACTGTTTCTTTGAAGTACCCATTCACTGAGCGAGTAGGCTCACCCCTCTACTCATAATTTTTAGGGAAATCACATGGACTTGAAGAAGATATCATTGCATTATTGTAGATCTTCCATAAGAGTTAAGTCTGAGTATAGTTAAGTTCAGTCGGTCCCTATCACTCTAGGTCCTTGTATAGATGTGAGAGAGTTGTTAATGATGTTTTGTATATTTGTTTCCTTAATAAGAGAGAATGCAAATAATTGTCATGGCGTATGTACATGAAAGTGTGAGAAACTTAATGAATGTATGGATGTGTATCATTAATGTTGAGATTACATTAGAGAAATAAAAGTTTAATTCTCTTGTAAAGTTAGTTTATGTGGTTCAATGTGAGAAAATAAAGAGTTTGAAAAAGAAGAAAAAGTTAAGGGTGATCTTTGTATTACATTAAATCCTCAATTTATACCCTAATCTCATAATTAGTGGTAATTGTGAGATCGGGGTGTAACTGCTTTGGTATCATAGCTTAGGCTAAGTTGTCAGGGACCATTAAGTTAGTAAGTTAGAGTCATAAGTGTGGCATATAGGAGATGTTATGATGTTAGCTCTGGGGATTTGAGTATTTGGATATCCTGGCCCGGTATCTGAGTACTTGGATCAACCAGTATCAAGCTGCTATGTCTATTCTTTCATGTATACCCTGGCCAGGTATACAATGGAAGGATGGGCTAGACAGGAACCCTAGAAATGTTAAAGTTAGAAACAAGATAAGTAACATGAATTAAGAGCATAAATATAAAATGAGATAGAAGTTTCATTTCATATTGTTGTTTTATTGGAGATTAATAGAAATGCTCTTATATGTTTGAATTCAGATATTCAGTATTTTGAAATATATATATATATATATATATATATATATATATATATATATGTGGGTCTTTAAGATTTGTTGTACACTATGCAGTTGTAGCATTTATTGATTTCATTCTTTGTATCAAGTAGACTAGAAATGATCTTTGAATGGACTTTCCTGAGTGGATATTCTTTCCACATGTTTGAGATTAATATGAGTTGGTTAATATTAAGTAGCTCTTGGCTTCAGGACTACAGGTTCGGCCTGGTCCAGCTGGCAGGATGCATTATTGGGATCTAATGACTCCTATTAACAATATGATAAGAGTAGACTCTGGATAAATTAGACCCACATCATAGTGAGAATGTACATACACTAAGATGTTGAAACATATGGGAAAGATTAGAATAGCTAAGAATCAGTTGGAACTGATATCTGAGACCCAACTTTGGGGCCTCATATGAGAAATCCTTAATTGGGAATAAAGGAACATGACGTAAGGTTCATATTAAGTTTAATGATTAATATTATATGAACTCTAAATATGAAATATGAAAAAGATATGAGAAAAGTATGTAAGGGCCAAGGTAGTAAGAATCAATCATGAGGAATGGATTATATAACCGAGTACAATGTTTTTATGTACTCTAAAGCAAAGGAAAAATAGAAGAAAAGAGTTGAGTATACGATAAGTAAATATAAGTGAAGAGTCTTTAGAAGAGTTAAAGTAAAGAGAATTAGATAAATATGTAAATCATAATACTAGGATAAGAAACTAAGTTAAAACAAAGATAAATGTTGGAAATGATGAGCTTGGTTAAGGAATGAGGGTTATGATATAATTGAGAGCACGAAATGTATACCTTTATTAATAAGTTTAATACATTCATCCTTACTACCTTTGGATTCCAAGTCTCTATAGAACAACAAACTAGTTTCTAAAAAAAAGAACAAAAGTGTAGCTTAACAAAATGAATAAGTTATGCAAAGGTAGACTATACTAAGGAAGGAAAAACTTGATATAAGAGAAACTATGTTTCACCCATGCATGAGCCGTTTGATTTAAAATGAAGGATATGTAGTGTATTACACATGATTTGAAACTAGTAGAGAGATTATTGATCTAGAATTTCAACTTCACATTAGTAGAAGGATAAAAAGAAATATGTGCAACATGGTATACATGATCATACACATGAATAAGCAACATGATCAAAAGAGAAAAGTAGAAGTTAAAGATAACAGGTGGAAGAGTAGTATATGGTAAGAGGATTATGGAAAGTAAGGAAGGGTTTGAAACATGGTCGAGTAATATAGATTATAAAAGAAAGAGGTTAGGAGATTCAATCAAGTGCTAGTTAGTCAAGTATCCTTGTTGATAACTAATTAAACCTACATATGACAAATGTATTAATGGGATGTTTGAAGATAAGAATTCTAAGTCTCAGAACCGTCTTCTCTTCCATATATTACTTAATGAGAGAAATGTGGGAATAAAGTGATAAGAAAATGAATCATATCTGATGCATAACCACCATGGTAGAGGCATCTAGTGAATGTAATAATGACACACAATATGATGATGAAACCCTAGAAGGGTAAATTGAGAATGTAATCTATCTGAATGGCCAATTAAGATGAAGGAAATTCAATTGATAAGATAAGGAAGACTTTAGTAAAAACTTGTAAGATCCAAAGTTTGAATTTCAAATTAAGGGAGCAAAGTCACACCACAATAACGTCATGCTAATGATAAAGGCCAAACCCTAGAATGTTTATAGTTGTAGTAGTTCAAGGGTTGTCATTAGTGATTTGACCTTGAATACTAGCATCTCTATAAAACAAGATAATGAAATTTGCACTATGAGAAGTAAACTAGCCCTGATAGTAATCCTAGCTAATCTGAAAGGTAGATAAACAATATGGAAATGATTTAGAGCAAAGGATAAGAAATAGATTTGAAATATAAGAGGTGTGTTTTGAACAAAAGGAGAAATACAATATGAGTGAAGTGTGATATGAAATAAATTCTTGTAGAAATAGCAAGAATGATAAATAATCTGTTCATACCTTGTATGTTTCAATTTTAGGGATGTTTAATCTGCATGATTAAAATGAGAAGGATAAGTAGCAAAAAGTAAGTAGTAATGAATGAGGAGAGAGATAAGATAAAATAATGGCTTTTAGTAATATGTGAATTTGTTTTTAGAAATATAATTTGTTGAAGGTATATTAAGGGATGTAAATTGGTTCTACGTATGATTTCAGTGTACATGTGCAAGCAATATGTTAATTAAAGGTGTCTGATAGTTTAAGTCATTCATACCAGTAATTCATCTTAGTATTGTACAATTGTGGTATTGTGATATGGGTTGAATGATGATGGAACAAATGGAGGGTAACCCTGAATAAGGTAGTCTTACCTATTCACTCATATGAATAGAAGGGATGATAACCATATTGTATTGATATGTAACCCTAATGAGGTGTAGCTTGTTATACTTAGCTTTAATATAACTAAGTGATGGTAATTGGGTATGAATTGTAACATCCCTGACCTGGGTTATAAACTAACCCTAGATGTTTTGCCTAAATATGTAATTAAATACTTGTAATTATCTTTAGACATGTAATTAAGTTCCTCAGGAACATACACTTTCAATTTTGCCCCTTTTTAAACAAAGTTGTAGTATTGTTTTGTAATGCAGGGACCTATGTGAAAATTACCCAGTTAGAGGGGTTAACTTACAACAATTACACAGGTTAAGATGTTCCTTTGATGATGAGACATCATATGAGTGAATATGATGAGGTATGATGGATTTCCCAAGCTTGGGCAACAAGATGTAGCTTGTGGAACAATCCTTGTGCTTAAAACCCTAATTTTGGAGTAAAGTGCAATTACCCAAAATGTGGGGTGCAACTTGTAAAATACACCTTCTAGAATATCTTTGATGACTCTTGACATCAATTAGAGTAAGAATGATGAAGGGGCGCTTCAATTTGAATAATCAGATAAGAAGAATGACCTCTGTAGTAAAATCACCTAGTATGAGTAAGGAGACCCTTCATATATGTCTCAAGACCGTTTGATAGGGTTGACCAAGGGAAGACCGTTTGGTGGTCTGTTGGAAACATGTTTAATTTAATATCTACAAAGAATCATAACCTAATTCCAAACCAATCACAAGTTGAAGGCACTTCAACCCCATAAACCCTAATCGGGTTGAATTGTTGATTTCAAGGATAGGTTTTGGTCAACTTTGGGTTGAAGGGTCCAAACGGTCTCAAGACCATTTGGTGACAACCTAAGACCGTTTGGAGGTCTAGGGTTAAGGAAATTTGATGGTTTGAGGGTCCAATCACAATAGGTTGATGAATTGATAAAAGTGCTGATTTTAGACCTAATTAGGGTTCAACCCTTATCAAATTAACTTAGATTTTGATGAAACTTTGGGCAAACGGTCTCAAGACCGTTTGGAGGATGTCCAAACTATCTCAAGACCGTTTGGGCCAAGTTTGGGCCCAATTGGATGTCAATTGATGGGTTCAATCTCAATTTTATTCCCATTGTTGAACATTGATGACTAGCCGATTGAAAACCCTAATTGAGTTGGATTCAACCCTAATTGGCTTTCAATTGAGGGTCAATTTTGTGTTCAATTGATTAAGGTTAACCCTAATTGACTTAATTTACAAGTGGTTAACAAGGTTATGGCCAATTGAAGGCTTCAACATGGATAACCATAATCGATTATAATCTTTGATTCACTTTTGAGGTCCATGCGGTTTGACCCCATTTGGACCAAACAGTCTCAAGATTGTTTGGATCCAAATGGTCTCAAGACCATTTGGGCTCAAACGATCTCAAGGTCGTTTGGACCAATCGATCTCAAGATCGTTCAAGATCAAATGGTTTCAAGTCGCATAGCTTCAAACGGTTTGGAGGTCAACTTTCTCAAACGGTCAACGCACCCATGGGGTCTTGGTGGCCCGTGCGGTCTTGGTGATCCATGCGGTCTTGAAAGTCAAACTATCGAAACGGTCAATGCCCCCAAATGGTCTCAAGACCGTTTCGAGGTTTAAGGTTGAAACCGTTTGGAGACTTTTAGGGTTGATTATGCTTAATCGTTTAAAGGTGTAATTGGTTCAATGTTGGTCTAATCTAAACCGTAATGGTACCCTAAGACATTAAGGGACTAAGTGACTAATGGATTGACCCATGATGGTGAACAATGGTGTACTTTACCAAAATGCCCTTGAAGGGTTCAATCAAATGATACCTTGTTTTAATCAAACCCTAATCACATGATAGTGGTGATTTGGCTTATGATAGTTAATGAGAATTTGAACCAACCTAATCTAGAGTGATGTAATCACCATCTATTAGTAAGAGGAGAGAGAAAGTACCATTTATGGTTGAAACTCAAGTAAAGTACCTTCAACATATATGAATGTGCATGATTCGGGTATAATCCACCTATGTGAGATCATGGAAACCCTAATTATGATAACTGATGAATCTTAACCTAATTTAAAGGCATCAATGATGATGTTTCTCATACATGATGATGTTATGAGTTCAATTCACCATGAAGTGAGTAGTAAACCCTAATTCTAGGGTAACAACATGTAATGTGAATAGTAAACCCTAATTGGGGGTAATTGTGATGAAATGTACAATTACCCTAATTCCAGGTTATGCTTTGAAGCATGAATCTTCATGAGTTAAGTATGAAAGGAGGAACCACTATTCCTAATCATATGGAAGAGATTGGATAAACCTAAATGTTGTAAATCAGGAAAACCTAACTCTTGTAAGGGTATGAAGGTACAACTCTTGAAATGAATTGTTTCCTATTATTAGTTGAATTAACCATGCAGGTTCTTATATGAGGATGATCATATCCAGGTAAAGATTATGATACCATATTCATTGAAAGCATGTTATTAGCTTTATGAATAGTGACATATCCTCTTGCCTCGTAAGTGGCATCTTATGAGATTGATAGGCTGTGAGAGCCATAAGTATCATCAAGGTCATGCTAACTAGATGACTTGTGATGAGATGATTCAGAAATGATAATTGATGTGAGTTAGACTTGTTACATTTACTATTCTACTTTCATAGCTGCTATGCTAATGATTAATGTTTGAGAACATGTATGATGTTAAAAGAATACTTAAATGTACCTAACTAATCAAGTATAATCATACCATATAGAGCCCTAATCATAGATCCATCATTGTTAGAAGTTAAATGATGGTGAAATAGGTTTTCCTAAGGGAACTCCTGGAGCACATACTTTTGAGTATGTGGGGGAATATGGATGTGTATATCCTTACATCCTAGTGTAGGAATTGATGTAGATGCATCTTAATCCATCAACCCTTCACTATATGTTTTTACCGGGGTGATGTAACACTACTCTCCCGAGGAAATCCTTTATACCGCATCGATGAGAGATAAATAAGAAATCTTTCGATGGCGAAGAGAGTACATAATGCCACTGTAACTCTAATAGCGAAGTACCAGAATACCCTGGTGAGCTATAGTAGCAGAGACACCAGATGTCCTGCATGTTTATCCTCACTCTGACTGAGGAAGATGAGGTCATAAGAATCCGGCTCTTTTGATGACCTAGGTATGATACCGATGCGACTTAATAGTGATCGGTTGGAGTATGAGCGGTATACCTCATCTCCGCAGGGCTTAATGATGTTTTTAAAACATAATCAACTGTGTAGTATATCTGCTTAGGTTGAATTATGAGATACATGAATGATGTTACACTGCGTAGTTCATATGTTCTTCATATTTCTCAAATGTTGTTGTTCTACTTAATGTCAATCTGTTGTGGATCACCTTAAAAGCTTTTATTTCTTATATTGTTCTTTGATTTCTATAATAAAACTTCTAGTGGAGAGTTATAACTCTCGCTGGGACAATTAGTTAAAATTGTCTCACTCCGTAGATTTCAACTTTTTAGGTGGTCGTCGAGGACGAAGGAACCAGCCTACAGATGATCAGTACCAGCAGTAGCACCAGGAGCAGCAGTGAATCTCAAGTGGAGATACTGAATGCTGAGTCTTATAGTTAGATACTCCTATGTCGTCTCTATACTCTCAGGTCCTTGGAGTTAGTGGTCTGAGATTTTTGATTTTTGACTCTTGAGATTTTGTATCTTGTTGTGTATAATCACTCAAGAAGTGATTAAATAGAGATGTAAACTGCTTATCTTATTTCTATGAAAGAAGTTTTATGATTTCAAGGTCTTGCCTCAAAAAGTTTTAATTTTCGATGATTTTTGTATTCCGCTTCTAATCGAATGCTTCCACTGAGTTTATATCGTGTTTTGGAGATCGGAGCCCACAATTTAGTGGTATCAGAGCTCTAGGTTCGCTGAGTCTACAGAGATATAAGACTTAGGATGTCGAGTCTATCCTTAGTGTTTCTTTCTTATCTAATAGAATCTTCTGCTCCTCAGGAGAAGAAGATATATATAAGGATGTCTGATCCACATGAGGAGTACGTGGCAAAAAGTAGCGTCGCTGCACCTCGAGATGGTGCAAGGAACCTAGAAATAGAGCAGCCCATACCTGAGCCACCCAGAGAGCCACCTCAGTTTGACCCAGCTGATATGGGTAACCCAGCTGTTCAAACCATGTTTGGGCAGTTTATGACTGCCATGACACATATCACCGATAGGATGCCCATGCCTGCACCTAGGGCACCTGTCCAGCCTGAGGGACAAGGTATCGGTAAGACGTTCGAACGAATTCTTCGTGTCGGAGCTACCGAATACTTTGGGACAGCTGACCCCGCAAATTCCGATCTGTGGTTAACCGAGCTGGAGAAAGATTCTACCCACCTGTCTTGTGTCATCTATGGTTGCTGATAAGATGATGAGGCAAGGATGTTATGCATTCTTGGCCCATGTGGTAGATACTACCAAGGAGAGCCCCAACCCTATTGAAGTTCCTGTTGTCAGGGAATTCGAAGATGTGTTTCCTGAAGAACTTCCCGGTATACCACCGCCTCGGGAAATTGATTTTGAAATCAATTTGATCCCAAATACACAACCCATAGCCCAGACACCGTATAGGATGGCGCCTGCTGAAATGGCAGAACTCAAGAAACAACTTCAAGAGTTACTTGAGAGGGGTTTCATCCGACCGAGTACTTCACCTTGGGGTGCTCTGATTTTGTTTGTTAAAAAGAAAGACAAGTCAATGCGGTTGTGCATTGATTACAAAAAAACTCAATAAAGTAACAATAAAGAATAAGTACCCTCTGCCGAGGATTGATGATCTTTTTGACCAATTGTGTGGTGCAACCGTCTTCTCAAAGATAGACTTGAGGTCTGGATATCATCAACTCCGTATTAAGGACAGTGACATATCCAATTCTACTTTTAGGACGAGGTATGGTCACTATGAGTTCACAGTTATGTCGTTTGGACTGACTAATGCACCAGCTGCATTTATGGAAGTCATGAATATAATCTTCTGACCTTTCCTCGATCAGTGTGTTGTCGTCTTCATAGATGACATTCTGATCTATAGTAGAGATGCTCAGCAGCATGAACAGCATCTCTGTCAGGCTCTAACTTTGCTAAGAAAACATAAGCTATACGCTAAGTTTAGCAAGTGTGAGTTCTGGTTGCCAGAAGTATCTTTTCTTGGACATGTGGTATCTACCTCGGGTATTCGTGTTGACCCTAAAAAGGTAGAATCTATTCTACAGTGGGAACAACCGAAGACACCGACAGAAATTCGTAGTTTCTTAGGGTTAGCTGGCTCCTATCGAAGGTTCATTAGGAACTTTAGTTCTATAGCCTTACCTTTAACCAAGTTAACCCGAAAAGATGCTCCTTTTGCCTGGAGTGATAAGTGTCAACAGTCTTTTCAGCTGTTGAAGGAGAGGTTGACAAGTGCACCTGTGCTTGTGCTACCTGAGCAAGGTAAAGGATATGTAGTTTTCTGTGATGCCACCAAGAATGGACTCGGATGCGTGTTGATGTAGGATAAGCAAGTGATTTCTTTTGCTTCCAGACAGCTTAAGAAACATGAGTAGAATTATCCGACACACGATCTGGAGTTAGCTGTTGTGGTTCATGCTTTGAAGATGTGGAGACATTATCTCTACGGAGAGACATTCCAGATTTTCACATACCACAAGAACCTTAAGTATATCTTCTCTCAGCATGAACTTAACATGAGGCAACGTCGCTGGATGGAATTAATCAAGGACTATGATTGTACAATTGATTACCATCCAGGGAAGGCCAATGTGGTTGCAGATGCCTTGAGTAGGAAATCAGCAACATCAACCATGGATAGAGCACATATAAGTTCCTTAGTATGCTCTAGAAGAGATATGCTTATCTCCTTAAGGCAAGACAATGTGTAGTTGAAGGTGTCATTGTTAGCCGGTTTGTTAGCTGAGATGCATATTAAACCTACCCTAAGAGAGCAGATAAAGGAGGCACAGCAATTTGATGTTGCAGTTCAGCAGATTAGATCTGGGTATGGTGATGAAAAGTGAGATGGTTTTCATGATTTAGATGATCATGTGGCATGTTATCATGGGAGGATGATAGTACCAGATGTGGATAACCTGAGGAAGTTAGTCCTGGAAGAAGCTCATTCTTCGATGTATGCCATGCATCCAGGGAGCACCAAAATGTATCGAAACTTGAAATATATATATTGGTGGCCTGGGATGAAGAAGGATGTTGCTGAGTTTGTTCTGAGGTGTCCTGCGTGTCAGCAAGTTAAGGCTGAACACCAGAAGCCTGCAGGAACAATGCAACCTTTACCCATACCACAGTGGAAGTGGGACCATGTGACCATGGATTTTGTTGTTGGCCTACCCAGGACAAGAAAAGGACATGATTCCATCTGGGTAATTGTTGATAGGTTGACAAAGACAGCGCATTTCTTACCTGTCAAAACAACCTATTCTGCTGAAAGGTTATCACAGCTGTATGTTCAAGAGATAGTGCATTTGCACGGAGTTCCTATCACTATAGTTTCTGACAGAGGTCCCCAGTTTACAAGTCGTTTTCGGGAACAGTTACACAGAGCCTTAGGCACCAAGTTAAGGTTTAGTACAGCCTTTCATCCACAGACTGATGGACAGTCTGAAAGGACTATACAGACCTTGGAAGATTTGTTGAGAGCATGTGTTCTCCAGTTTACCGGGAGTTGGGATCTACACCTAAGCTTGATAGAGTTTGCCTATAACAATAGCTATCAACATAGTATTGATATGGCACCTTATGAAGCCTTGTATGGTAGACGTTGTAGATCACCCTTATGTTGGTATGAGTCTGGTGAACATCAGTTGTTAGGTCCTGATCTTGTGCAGCAGACTACAGAGAAGATCAAAGTTATACAACAACAACTTAAGACTGCACAGGATAGGCAGAAGTCTTATGCTGACAGACGACGTAGACCCTTAGAGTTCCAGGTTGGAGACAGAGTGTATCTCAAAGTCTCACCTTAGAAAGGAGTCCTTCATTTTGGAAGGAAAGGGAAGTTAGCTCCTAGATTTATGGGACCTTATCCAATCATTGAACGAGTTGGAAAGGTAGCCTATAGACTAGAGTTACCTCAGGAGTTGCAGAAGTTACACCCTGTGTTTCACATTTCTATGCTGAGGAAATGTCATCCTGACACCGAGTCAATTCTACAACCTATGGAAGTAGAATTGAATGAAGATATAACTTATGAAGAGGGACCAGTGTCAATCCTTGATAACAGAATTAAAAAGTTAAAGAAGAAAGACATAAGCCTTGTGAAATTCCTATGGAATCATCGTGGTGTCGAAGAAGCCACTTGGGAACTAGAGGATGAGATGAGAAGGAAATACCCTGCTCTTTTCTCCTAATATGTTTTATCGATTTCGGGGACGAAATCCTTGTAAGGGGTGGATAATTTGTAACATCCCTGACCTGGGTTATAAACTAACCCTGGATGTTTTGCCTAAATATGTAATTAAATACTTGTAATTATCTTTAGACATGTAATTAAGTTCCTCAGGAACATACACTTTCAATTTTGCCCCTTTTTAAACAAAGTTGTAGTATTGTTTTGTAATGCAGGGACCTATATGCAAATTACCCAGTTAGAGGGGTTAACTTACAAAAATTACATAGGTTAAGATGTTCCTCTGATGATGAGACATCATATGAGTGAATATGATGAGGTATGATGGATTTCCCAAGCTTGGGCATCAAGATGCAGCTTGTGGAACAATCCTTGTGCTTAAAACCCTAATTTTGGAGTAAAGTGCAATTACCCAAAATGTGGGGTGCAACTTGTAAAATACACCTTCTAGAATATATTTGATGACTCTTGAAATCAATTAGAGTAATAATGATGAAGGGGCACTTCAATTTGAATAATCAGATAAGAAGAATGACCTCTGTAGTAAAATCACCTAGTATGAGTAAGGAGACCCTTCATATATGTACCTTAGGTTGCATGTTGCTTTTCTTTACCCTTGGATCTTGAGTTTGATGGACTTTGCTTAAGTTATGATATTTTGAACGTGCTTTAGAAGGAAGGAGGGACCTAGATGAGAAATCCATAAACTATAGGTCCTTATGGTGAAAACTAACCTAAGCTATATAAGCCTCTTCCTTTGCAAACCAAGTGAACGTATTCTCTTCTCTTCTTCACTTCTCATCTTGCTCAACCGACCAAGGCAGAGCTCTGCAGCTCAAGGATACGACCAACTTGTACTAAGGTGAGAAGAGACCATCTTCTAGCTCGGATTCATGAAGGAATTCCTTGTATAAGGTTGGTTTTATGGTTATCTCACTTAGGTTTCTTGTTCTAGCCGACTTTCCCCAACCTTTTCTTGGAGAAACTTCTTTGGCCGACCTGTGGAGCTTAAGACGCCATTAAAGGCTTGAAGCTTGGAATCTTGGAGCTCTAGGAACAATGTTTGAGGCGGGTTTTATAACTCTAAACTTCTTGCTTTATTATGCATATCTATGTTCTAGCAAATTATACTTAGTTCTTCTTCTTCCCCATTCTTCCTTGCACTTTTGCAAGCAATCCGTGGAGTAACCGACCTGAACAGAGGTTGAAGATGATGGGAGTGAATTCCTAGGAAACTTTATCAAACGACCTTGGACCCTTTGGTCTAAACGGTTTGCAAACCGTTTGAAATCAAACGGTCTCAAACCGTTTGATCTCATGCGGTCTTGCAAGACCGTTTAGAATCAAACGGTCTCAAGACCATTTGATAGGGTTGACCAAGGGAAGACCATTTGGTGGTCTGTTGGAAAGATGTTGAATTTAATATCTACAAAGAATCATAACCTAATTCCAAACCAATCACAAGTTGAAGGCACTTCAACCCCATAAACCCTAATCGGGTTGAATTGCTCATTTCAAGGATAGGTTTTGATCAACTTTGGGTTGAAGGGTCCAAACGGTCTCAAGACCGTTTTGGGTTCATCCAAACGGTATCAAGACCGTTTGGTGACAACCCAAGACCGTGTGGAGGTCTAGGGTTAAGGAAATTTGATGGTTTGAGGGTCCAATCACAATAGGTTGATGAATTGATAAAAGTGCTTATTTCAGACCTAATTAGGGTTCAACCCTTATCAAATTAACTTAGATTTTGATGAAACTTTGGGAAAACGGTCTCAAGACCGTTTGGAGGATGTCCAAATGATCTCAAGACCGTTTGGGCCAAGTTTGGGCCCAATTGGATGTCAATTGATGGGTTCAATCTCATTTTGATTCACATTGTTGAACATTGATGACTAGCTGATTGAAAACCCTAATTGAGTTGGATTCAACCCTAATTGGCTTTCAATTGAGGGTCAATTTGGTGTTCAATTGATTAAGGTTAACCCTAATTGACTTAATTTACAAGTGGTTAACAAGGTTATGTCCAATTGAAGGCTTCAACATGGATAACCATAATCGATTATAATCTTTGATTCACTTTTGAGGTCCATGCGGTTTGAGCCCATTTGGACCAAACGGTATCAAGATCGTTTGGATCCAAACGGTCTCAATACTGTTTTGGCAAAAACGATCTCAAGGTCGTTTGGACCAATCGATCTCAAGATCGTTCAAGATCAAACGGTTTCAAGTCGCATAGCTTCAAACGGTTTGGAGGTCAACTTTCTCAAACGGTCAATGCACCCATGCGGTCTTGGTGGCCCATGCGGTCTTGGTGATCCATGCGGTCTTGAAAGTCAAACTATCCAAATGGTCAATGCCCCCAAACGGTCTCAAGACCATTTGGAGGTTTAAGGTTGAAACAGTTTGGAGACTTTTAGGGTTGATTATGCTTAATCGTTTAAAGGTGTAATTGGTTCAATGTTGGTCTAATCTAAACCGTAATGGTACCCTAAGACATTAAGGGACTAAGTGACTATAGTATTGACCCATGATGGTGAACAATGGTGTACTTTACCAAAATGCCCTTGAAGGGTTCAATCAAATGATACCTTGTTTTAATCAAACCCTAATCACATGATAGTGGTGATTTGGCTTATGATAGTCAATGAGAACTTGAACCAACCTAATCTAGAGTGATGTAATCACCATCTATTAGTAAGAGGAGAGAGAAAGTACCATTTATGGTTGAAACTCAAGTACAGTACCTTCAACATATATGAATGTGCATGATTGGGGTATAATCCACCTATGTGAGATCATGGAAACCCTAATTATGATAACTGATGAATCTTAACCTAATTTAAAGGCATCAATGATGATGTTTCTCATACATGATGATGTTATGAGTTCAATTCACCATGAAGTGAGTAGTAAACCCTAATTCTAGGGTAACAACATGTAATGTGAATAGTAAACCCTAATTGGGGGTAATTGTGATGAAATGTACAATTACCCTAATTCCAGGTTATGCTTTTAAGCATGAATCTTCATGAGTTAAGTATGAAAGGAGGAACCACTATTCCTAATCATATGGAAGAGATTGGATAAACCTAAATGTTGTAAATTAGCAAAACCTAACTCTTGTAAGGGTATGAAGGTACAACTCTTGAAATGAATTGTTTACTATTATTAGTTGAATTAACCATGCAGGTTCTTATATGAGGATGATCATATCCAGGTAAAGATTATGATACCATATTCATTGAAAGCATGTTATTAGCTTTATGAATAGTGACATATCCTCTTGCCTCGTAAGTGGCATCTTATGAGATTGATAGGCTGTGAGAGCCATAAGTATCATCAAGGTCATGCTAACTAGATGACTTGTGATGAGATGATTAAGAAATGATAATTGATGTGAATTAGACTTGTTACATTTAGTATTCTACTTTCATAGCTGCTATGCTAATGATTAATGTTTGAGAACATGTATGATGTTAAAAGAATACTTAAATGTACCTAACTAATCAAGTATAATCATACCATATAGAGCCCTGGTCATAGATCCATCATTGTTAGAAGTTAAATGATGGTGAAACAGGTTTTCCTAAGGGAACTCCTGGAGCACATACTTTTGAGTATGTGGGGGAATATGGATGTGTATATCCTTACATCCTAGTGTAGGAATTGATGTAGATGCATCTTAATCTATCAACCCTTCACTATATGTTTTTACCGGGGTGATGTAACACTACTCTCCCGAGGAAATCCTTTATACCGCATCGATGAGAGATAAACAAGAAATCTTTCGATGGCGAAGAGAGTACATAATGCCACTGTAACTCTAATAGCGAAGTACCAGAATACCCTGGTGAGCTATAGTATCAGAGACACCAGATGTCCTGTATGTTTATCCTCACTCTGACTGAGGAAGATGAGGTCATAAGAATCCGGCTCTTTTGATGACCTAGGTATGATACCGATGCGACTTAATAGTGATCGGTTGGAGTATGAGCGGTATACCTCATCTCCGAAGGGCTTAATGATGTTTTTAAAATATAATCAACCGTGTAGTATATCTGCTTAGGTTGAATTATGAGATACATGAATGATGTTACACTGCATAGTTCATATGTTCTTCATATTTCTCAAATGTTGTTGTTCTACTTAATGTCAATCTGTTGTGGATCACCTTAAAAGCTTTTATTGCTCATATTGTTCTTTGATTTCTATAATAAAACTTCTAGTGGAGAGTTATAACTCTCGCTGGGACAATTAGTTAAAATTGTCTCACTCCGTAGATTTCAACTTTTTAGGTGGTCGTCGAGGACGAAGGAACCATCCTACAGGTGATCAGTACCAGCAGCAGTACCAGGAGCAGTAGTGAATCTCAGGTGGAGATACTGACTGCTGAGTCTTATAGTTAGATAGTCCTATGTCGTCTCTATACTCTCAGGTCCTTGGAGTTAGTGGTCTGAGATTTTTTATTTTTGACTCTTGAGATTTTGTATCTTGTTGTGTATAATCACTCAAGAAGTGAGTTAACAGAGATGTAAACTGCTTATCTTATTTCTATGAAAGAAGTTTTATGATTTCAAGGTCTTGCCTCAAAAAGTTTTAATTTTCGATGATTTTTGTATTCCGCTTCTAATCGAATGCTTCCGCTGAGTTTATATCGTGTTTTAGAAATCGGAGCCCACAATTTAGTGGTATCAGAGCTCTAGGTTCGCTGAGTCTACAGAGACATAAGACTTAGGATGTCAAGTCTATTCTTAGTGTTTCTTTCTTATCCAATAGAATCTTCTGCTCCTCAGGAGAAGAAGATATATATAAGGATGTTTGAGCCACATGAGGAGTATGTGGCAGAAAGTAGTGTCGCTGCACCTCGAGATGGTGCAAGGAACCTAGAAATAGAGCAGCCCATACTTGAGCCACCTACAGAGCCACCTCAGTTTGACCCAGCTGATATGGGTAACCCATCTGTTCAAACCATGTTCGGGCAGTTTATGACTGCCATGACACATATCACTGACAGGATGCCCATGTCTGCACCTAGGGCACCTGTCCAGCCTGAGGGACAAGGTATCGGTAAGACGTTCGAGCGAATTCGTCGTGTCGGAGCTACCAAATACTTTGGGATAGCTGACCCCGCAGATGCCGATCTGTGGTTAACCGAGTTGGAGAAAGATTCTACCCACCTGTCTTGTGTCAACTATGGTTGCTGATAAGATGATGAGGCAAGGATGTTATGCATTCTTGGCCCATGTGGTAGATACTACCAAGGAGAGCCCCAACCCTGTTGAAGTTCCTGTTGTCAGGGAATTCGAAGACGTGTTTCCTGAAGAACTTCCCGGTATACCACCGCCTCGGGAAATTGATTTTGAAATCAATTTGATCCCAGATACACAACCCATAGCCCAGACACCGTATACGATGGCGCCTGCTGAAATGGCAGAACTCAAGAAACAACTTCAAGAGTTACTTGAGAGGGGTTTCATCCGACCGAGTACTTCACCTTGGGGTGATCCGATTTTGTTTGTTAAAAAGAAAGACGGGTCAATGCGGTTGTGCATTGATTACAGACAACTCAATAAAGTAACAATAAAGAATAAGTACCCTCTGCCGAGGATTGATGATCTTTTTGACCAATTGTGTGGTGCAACCGTCTTCTCAAAGATAGACTTGAGGTCTGGATATCATCAACTCCGTATTAAGATGAGTGACATATCCAAGTCTGCTTTTAGGATGAGGTATGGTCACTATGAGTTCACAGTTATGTCGTTTGGACTGACTAATGCACCAGATGCTTTTATGGAACTCATGAATAGAATCTTATGACCTTTCCTCGATCAGTGTGTTGTCGTCTTCATAGATGACATTCTGATCTATAGTAGAGATGCTCAGCAGCATGAACAGCATCTCCGTCAGGCTCTAACTTCGCTAAGAAAACATAAGCTATATGCTAAGTTTAGCAAGTGTGAGTTCTGGTTGCCAGAAGTATCTTTTCTTGGACATGTGGTATCTGCCTCGGGTATTCGTGTTGACCCTAAAAAGTTAGAATCTATTCTACAGTTGGAACAACCGAAGACACCGATGGAGATTCGTAGTTTCTTAGGGTTAGTTGGCTACTATCGAAGGTTCATTAGGAACATTAGTTCTATAGCCTTACCCTTAACCAAGTTAACCCGAAAAGATGTTCCTTTTGCCTGGAGTGATAAGTGTCAACAGTCTTTTCAGCTGTTGAAGGAGAGCTTGACAAGTGCACATGTGCTTGTGCTACCTGAGCAAGGTAAAGGATATGTAGTTTTATGTGATGCCTCCAAGAATGGACTCAGATGCGTGTTGATGCAGGATAAGCAAGTGATTTCTTTTGCTTCCCGACAGCTTAAGAAACATGAGGAGAATTATCTGACACATGATCTAGAGTTAGTTGTTGTGGTTCATGCTTTGAAGATCTGGAGACATTATCTCTACGGAGAGACATTCCAGATTTTCACAGACCACAAGAACCTTAAGTATATCTTCTCTCAGCATGAACTTAACATGAGGCAACGTCGCTGGATGGAATTAATCAAGGACTACGATTGTACAATTGATTACCATCCAGGGAAGGCCAATGTGGTTGCAGATGCCTTGAGTAGGAAATTAGCAACATCAACCATGGATAGAGCACATATAAGTTCCTTAGTATGCTCTAGAAGAGATATGCTTATCTCCTTAAGGCAAGACAATGTGCAGTTGAAGGTGTCATTGTTAGCCAGTTTGTTAGCTGAGATGCATATTAAACCTACCCTAAGAGAGCAGATAAAGGAGGCACAGCAAGTTGATGCTGCAGTTCAGCAGATTAGATCTGGGTATGGTGATGAAAAGCGAGATGGTTTTCATGATTTAGATGATCAGGTGGCATGTTATCATGGGAGGATGATAGTACCAGATGTGGATAACCTGAGGAAGTTAGTCCTGGAAGAAGCTCATTCTTCTATGTATGCCATGCATCCTGGGAGAACCAAAATGTATCAAAACTTGAAAGATATATATTGGTGGCCTGGGATGAAGAAGGATGTTGCTGAGTTTGTTCTGAGGTGTCCTGTGTGTCAGCAAGTTAAGGCTGAACACCAGAAGCCTGCAGGAACAATGCAACCTTTACCCATACCACAGTGGAAGTGGGACCATGTGACCATGGATTTTGTTGTTGGCCTACCCAGGAAAAGCAAAGGACATGATTCCATCTGGGTAATTGTTGATAGGTTGACAAAGACAGCGCATTTCTTACCTATCAAAACAACCTATTCTGCTGAAAGGTTATCACAGTTGTATGTTCAAGAGATAGTGTGTTTGCACGGAGTTCCTGTCACTATAGTTTCTGACAGAGGTCCCCAGATTACAAGTCATTTTTGGGAACAGTTACACAGAGCCTTAGGCACCAAGTTAAGGTTTAGTACAGCCTTTCATCCACAGACTGATGGACAGTCTGAAAGGACTATACAGACCTTGGAAGATTTGTTGAGAGCATGTGTTCTCCAGTTTACCAGGAGTTGGGATCTACACCTAAGCTTGATAGAGTTTGCCTATAACAATAGCTATCAACATAGTATTGATATGGCACCTTATGAAGCCTTGTATGGTAGACATTGTAGATCACCCTTATGTTGGTATGAGACTGGTGAACATCAATTGTTAGGTCCTGATCTTGTGCAGCAGACTACAGAGAAGATCAAAGTTATACAACAACAACTTAAGACTGCACAGGATAGGCAGAAGTCTTATGCTGACAGACGACGTAGACCCTTAGAGTTCCAGGTTGGAGACAGAGTGTATCTCAAAGTCTCACCTTGGAAAGGAGTCCTTCGTTTTGGAAGGAAAGGGAAGTTAGCTCCTAGATTTATGGGACCTTATCCAATCATTGAACGAGTTGGAAAGGTAGCCTATAGACTAGAGTTACCTCAGGAGTTGCAGAAGTTACACCATGTGTTTCACATTTCTATGCTGAGGAAATGTCATCCTGACACCGAGTCAATTCTACAACCTATGGAAGTAGAATTGAATGAAGATATAACTTATGAAGAGGGACCAGTGTCAATCCTTGATAACAGAATTAAAAAGTTAAAGAAGAAAGACATAAGCCATATGAAAGTCCTATGGAATCATCGTGGTGTCGAAGAAGCCACTTGGGAACTAGAGGATGAGATGAGAAGGAAATACCCTGCTCTTTTCTCCTAATATGTTTTATCGGTTTCGGGGACGAAATCCTTCTAAAAGGTGGATAATTTGTAACATCCCTGACCTGGGTTATAAACTAACCCTGGATGTTTTGCCTAAATATGTAATTAAATACTTTTAATTATCTTTAGACATGTAATTAAGTTCCTCAGGAACATACACTTTCAATTTTGCCCCTTTTTAAACAAAGTTGTAGTATTGTTTTGTAATGCAGGGACCTACGTGTAAATTACCCAGTTAGAGGGGTTAACTTACAAAAATTACATAGGTTAAGATGTTCCTCTGATGATGAGACATCATATGAGTGAATATGATGAGGTATGATGGATTTCCCAAGCTTGGGCATCAAGATGCAGCTTGTGGAACAATCCTTGTGCTTAAAACCCTAATTTTGGAGTAAAGTGCAATTACCCAAAATGTGGGGTGAAAGTTGTAAAATACACCTTCTAGAATATCTTTGATGACTCTTGACATCAATTAGAGTAATAATGATGAAGGGGCGCTTCAATTTGAATAATTAGATAAGAAGAATGACCTATGTAGTAAAATCACCTAGTATGAATAAGGAGACCCTTCATATATGTACCTTAGGTTGCATGTTGGTTTTCTTTACCCTTGGATCTTGAGTTTGATGGACTTTTCTTAAGTTATGATAGTTTCAACGTGCTTTATAAGGAAGGAGGGACCTAGATGAGAAATCCATAAACTAGAGGTCCTTATGGTGAAAACTAACCTAAGCTATATAAGCCTCTTCCTTTGCAAACCAAGTGAACGTATTATCTTCTCTTCTTCACTTCTCATCTTGCTCAACCGACCACGGCAGAGCTCTGAAGCTCAAGGAGATGACCAACTTGTACTAAGGTGAGAAGAGACCATCTTCTAGCTCGGATTCATGAAGGAATTCCTTGTATAAGGTTGGTTTTATGGTTATCTCACTTAGGTTTCTTGTTCTAGCCGACTTTCCCCAACCTTTTCTTGGAGAAACTTCTTTGGCCGACCTGTGGAGCTTAAGATGCCATTAAAGGCTTGAAGCTTGGAATCTTGGAGCTCTAGGAACAACGTTTGAGGCGGGTTTTATAACTCTAAACTTCTTGCTTTATTATGCATATCTATGTTCTTGCAAATTATACTTAGTTCTTCTTCTTCCCCATTCTTCCTTGCACTTTTTCAAGCAATATGGGGAGTAACCGACCTGAACAGAGGTTGAAGATGATGGGCGTGAATTCCTAGGCAACTTTATCAAACGACCTTGGACCCTTTGGTCTAAACGGTTTGCAAACCGTTTGAAATCAAACGGTCTCAAACCGTTTGATCTCATGCGGTCTTGCAAGACCGTTTGATAGGGTTGACCAAGGGAAGACCGTTTGGTGGTCTGTTGGAAACATGTTGAATTTAATATCTACAAAGAATCATAACCTAATTCCAAACCAATCACAAGTTGAAGGCACTTCAATCCCATAAACCCTAATCGGGTTGAATTGCTGATTTCAAGGATAGGTTTTGGTCAACTTTGGGTTGAAGGGTACAAACGGTCTCAAGACCATTTGGGGTTCATCCAAACGGCCTCAAACCGTTTGGTGACAACCCAAGACCGTTTGGAGGTCTGGGGTTAAGGAAATTTGATGGTTTGAGGGTCCAATCACAATAGGTTGATGAATTGATAAAAGTGCTGATTTTAGACCTAATTAGGGTTCAACCCTTATCCAATTAACTTAGATTTTGATGAAACTTTGGGCAAACGGTCTCAAGACCATTTGGAGGATGTCCAAATGGTCTCAATACCGTTTGGGCCAAGTTTGGGCCCAATTGGATGTCAATTGATGGGTTCAATCTCAATTTGATTCACATTGTTGAACATTGATGACTAGCCGATTGAAAACCCTAATTGAGTTGGATTCAACCCTAATTGGCTTTCAATTGAGGGTCAATTTGGTGTTCAATTGATTAAGATTAACCCTAATTGACTTAATTTACAAGTGGTTAACAAGGTTATGGCCAATTGAAGGCTTCAACATGGATAACCATAATCGATTATAATCTTTGATTCACTTTTGAGGTCCATGCGGTTTGAGCCCATTTGGACCAAACGGTCTCAAGACCATTTGGGCTCAAATGATCTCAAGGTCATTTGGACCAATCGATCTCAAGATCGTTCAAGATCAAACGGTTTCAAGTCGCATAGCTTCAAACGGTTTGGAGGTCAACTTTCTCAAACGGTCAACGCACCCATGCGGTCTTGGTGGCCCATGCAGTCTTGGTGATCCATGCGGTCTTGAAAGTCAAACTATCCAAATGGTCAATGCCCCCAAACGGTCTCAAGATCGTTTGGAGGTTTAAGGTTGAAACCGTTTGGAGACTTTTAGGGTTGATTATGCTTAATCGTTTAAAGGTGTAATTGGTTCAATGTTGGTCTAATCTAAACCCTAATGGTACCCTAAGATATTAAGGGACTAAGTGACTAATGGATTGACCCATGATGGTGAACAATGGTGTACTTTACCAAAATGCCCTTGAAGGGTTCAATCAAATGATACCTTGTTTTAATCAAACCCTAATCACATGATAGTGGTGATTTAGCTTATGATAGTCAATGAGAACTTGAACCAACCTAATCTAGAGTGATGTAATCACCATCTATTAGTAAGAGGAGAGAGAAAGTACCATTTATGGTTGAAACTCAAGTAAAGTACCTTCAACATATAAGAATGTGCATGATTGGGGTATAATCCACCTATGTGAGATCATGGAAACCCTAATTATGAAAACTGATGAATCTTAACCTAATTTAAAGGCATCAATGATGATGTTTCTCATACATGATGATGTTATGAGTTCAATTCACCATGAAGTGAGTAGTAAACCCTAATTCTAGGGTAACAACATGTAATGTGAATAGTAAACCCTAATTGGGGGTAATTGTGATGAAATGTACAATTACCCTAATTCCAGGTTATGCTTTTAAGCATGAATCTTCATGAGTTAAGTATGAAAGGAGGAACCACTATTCCTAATCATATGGAAGAGATTGGATAAACCTAAATGGTGTAAATTAGGAAAACCTAACTCTTGTAAGGGTATGAAGGTACAACTCTTGAAATGAATTGTTTACTATTATTAGTTGAATTAACCATGCAGGTTCTTATATGAGGATGATCATATCCAGGTAAAGATTATGATACCATATTCATTGAAAGCATGTTATTAGCTTTATGAATAGTGACATATCCTCTTGCCTCGTAAGTGGCATCTTATGAGATTGATAGGCTGTGAGAGCCATAAGTATCATCAAGGTCATGCTAACTGGATGACTTGTGATGAGATGATTAAGAAATGATAATTGATGTGAGTTAGACTTGTTACATTTAGTATTCTACTTTCATAGCTGCTATGCTAATGATTAATGTTTGAGAACATGTATGATGTTAAAAGAATACTGAAATGTACCTAACTAATCAAGTATAATCATACCATATAGAGCCCTGATCATAGATCCATCATTGTCAGAAGTTAAATGATGGTGAAATAGGTTTTCCTAAGGGAACTCCTGAAGCACATACTTTTGAGTATGTGGGGGAATATGGATGTGTATATCCTTACATCCTAGTGTAGGAATTGATGTAGATGCATCTTAATCCATCAACCCTTCACTATATGTTTTTACCGGAGTGATGTAACACTACTCTCCTGAGGAAATCCTTTATACCGCATCGATGAGAGATAAACAAGAAATCTTTCGATGGCGAAGAGAGTACAGAATGCCACTGTAACTCTAATAGTGAAGTACCGGAATACCCTGGTGAGCTATAGTAGCAGAGACACCAGATGTCCTGCATGTTTATCCTCACTCTGACTGAGGAAGATGAGGTCATAAGAATCCAGCTCTTTTGATGACCTAGGTATGATACCGATGTGACTTAACAGTGATCGGTTGGAGTATGAGTGGTATACCTCATCTCCGTAGGGCTTAATGATGTTTGTAAAACATAATCAACCTCGTAGTATATCTGCTTAGGTTGAATTACGAGATACATTAATGATGTTACACTGCATAGTTCATATGTTCTTCATATTTCTCAAATGTTGGTGTTCTACTTAATGTCAATCTACTGTGGATCACCTTAAAAGCTTTTATTGCTTATATTGTTCTTTGATTTCTATAATAAAACTTCTAGTGGAGAGTTATAACTCTCGCTGGGACAATTAGTTAAAATTGTCTCACTCCGTAGATTTCAACTTTTTAGGTGGTCGTCGAGGACGAAGGAACCAGCCTACAGGTGATCAGTACCAGTAGCAGCACCAGGAGCAGCAGTGAATCTCAGGTGGAGATACTGACTATTGAGTCTTGTAGTTAGATAGTCCTATGTCGTCTCTATACTCTCAGGTCCTTGGAGTTAGTGGTTTGAGATTTTTTATTTTTGACTCTTGAGATTTTGTATCTTGTTGTGTATAATCACTCAAGAAGTGATTTAACAGAGATGTAAACTGCTTATCTTATTTCTATGAAAGAAGTTTTATGATTTCAAGGTCTTGCCTCAAAAAGTTTTAATTTTCGATGATTTTTGTATTCCGCTTCTAATCGAATGCTTCCGCTGAGTTTATATCGTGTTTTGGAGATCGGAGCCCACATGAATAGTCCTTGAATGACTAATACAATTATGGAGTACTCTGTTACTATTGTTGAAACCCTAGTATGCTATAACCTGATGGTTACACCTTGAATTATGTGTGGGTTCATACTTGAGAATAGTATGGAATGTGATGGTAATACTTCACCTTATGCATCCATGATCCAATGGGGATGTCGTGAGTAGTAATGTACAATTGTTGTTGAATCCAGTCTTTTAACTCAAGATTGTTTTGCTATTTGAATAGCACAATAGTAAAATTCAAAAGAACATGGTGAACTCTCTTTCGTGATTTAGAGGTAATACATAACAATAGTACATATATAGCAGTATGAATTGAAATAGTTGGATAAGATTATCGATGTTGAGGTAACACCTCAAGAGTATGAAAATATTGAAATGGTTGTTTCTCTCTCTATCCTATGATTGATTGTGGCATAGAGAATTTGTTTGTTATCATTGAGAACTATTTCAAACATGTTGTGATTTAGTAAAGGAATAAAGGACTTAATATTGAAAACTGCATTCAAGTATGAAATACAAGAATATAATGACATGTAAGATTTCAGAAGCTTAAAATAAACCTTGAATGTACTTTACTTGCATATTTAAAATAAACCTAGAAAATCAGCAACACCATCCTCTGATAGGGCACAACTAAACTCCTTAGTATGATATAGAAGAGATATGCTTATCTCCTTAAGGCAAGACAATTTACAGTTGAGAGTGTCATTGATAGCCGGGTTGTTGGCTGAGATGCATATAAAACCTACTCTAAGAGAGCAGATCAAGGAGGCACAGCAAATTGATGCTACAGTTCAACAAATCAGGTCAGAATATGGTGATGAAAAGCGAGATGGTTTCCATGACTCAGATGATCATGTAGCATGTTATAATGAGAGAATGATAGTACCGGATGTGGATAATTTGAGAAAGTTAGTCCTGGAAGAAGCTCATTCTTCGATGTATGCTATGCATCCAGGGAGCACCAAGATGTATCGAAACTTGAAAGATATGTATTGGTGGCCTGGGATGAAGAAAGATGTTGCAGAGTTTGTGATGAGGTGTCCTGTGTGTCAGCATGTTAAAGCTGAACACCAGAAACCTGCAGGAACAATGCAACCTTTACCCATACCACAATGGAAGTGGGATCATGTAACCATGAACTTTGTTGTTGGCCTACCTAGGACAAGCAAAGGACATGATTCCATTTAGGTAATAGTTGATAGTTTGACAAAGACAGCGCATTTCTTACCCGTCAAAACAACCTATTCTGTTGAGAAGTTAGCACAGTTGTATATTCAGGAGATAGTGCGACTGCACGGAGTTCCTGTCACCATAGTTTCAGACAGAGGGCCCCAGTTTATGAGTCATTTTTGGGAGCAGCTGCACAGAGCTTTAGGCACCCAGTTAAGGTTTAGTACAGCCTTTCATCCACAAACTGATGGACAGTCGGAAAGGACTATACAGACCTTGGAGGACTTGCTGAGAGCATGTGTTCTCCAATTTACCGGGAGTTGGGATCTACACCTAAGCTTGATAGAGTTTGCCTACAACAATAGCTATCAACATAGCATTAACATGGATCCTTATGAAGCGATGTATGGTAGTCATTGTAGATCACCCTTATGTTGGTATGAAATCGGTGAACATCAGCTTTTAGGTCCTGACCTTGTACGGAAAACCACAGAAAAGATTAAAGTAATAAAAATACAGATTAAGACTGCACAGGATTGGCAGAAGTCATATGTTGACAGACGTCGTAGACCCTTAGAATTCCAATTTGAAGACAGAGTGTACCTCAAGGTCTCGCCTTGGAAAGGAGTCCTTCATTTTGGAAGGAAAGGGAAGTTAGCTCCTAGATTTATAGGGCCTTATCCAATCATTGAACGGGTTGGAAAGGTAGCTTATAAACTAGAGTTGCCACCAGAACTACAGAGGTTACACCCTGTGTTTCACATTTCTATGCTGAGGAAATGTCATCCATATACAGAGTCAGTTCTACAACCTATGGAGGTAGAATTGAATGATGATATATCTTATGAGGAAGGACCAGTGTCAATTCTTGATAACAGAATTAAAAAGCTAAAGAAGAAGGATATAAGTCTTGCGAAAGTCCTCTGGAATCATCGTGGTGTTGAAGAAGCCACTTGGGAACTAGAGGAAGCGATGAGAAGGAAATATCCTGCTTTTTTCTCTTAATATGATTAGTTGATTTCAGGGACGAAATCCTTGTAAGGGGTGGATAATTTGTAACATCCCTGACATGGGTTATGAACTAACCCTAGGTGTTTTGCCTAAATTATGTAATTAGATGCTTGTGATTATCTCCTGGTATGTAATTAAAACTCCTAAGGAACATATGTTTCTATTTCTGTCCTTTTTAAACAATGTTGTAGTATTGTTTTGTATTACAGGGACCTATGTGCAAATTACCCAATTAGAGGGGTTAACTTGCAAATTACACATTTTAAGATGTTCCTTTTATTTTAAGACATCATAAGATTAAATATGATGAGGTATGATGGATTCTCCAAGCTTGGGCATCAAGATGCAGCTTATGGAGCAATCTTTGTACTTAAAACCCTAATTTTGGTGTAAAGTGCAATTTACCCAAAATATGGGGTGCAACTTGTAAAATACACCTTCTAGAATATCTTTTATGACTCTTGACATCATTTAGAGTAAAAATGATGAAGAGGGCGCTTCATTTGAATAAACATATAAAAAGGAACACCCTTGTAATTGAATAATCAAGTTATAAGTATAATAACCCTTTAATATGTGCACATTAGTAGTAAGTTGACCTTCTTTGCCTTATTCCTTGGTTTTAGAAGGAGTTTTACCTTAGAAATAAGGAGGAAGGACGTGCCTAAAAGGGAGAGGGACCTAGATGAGAATAAGAGAAATAGTTATCATTATCATGGAAATACCCCCCTAAGGTATATAGTCATCTGTCCTTTACAAATAAGCGATCATTTCTTCACTTCTATCACTTATCCCTTTGCTTGGACTGACTAAGGCAGAGCCTAGGAGAAGAGGAGAATGACCAACTTGTTCTACGGTAAGAAGAGACCATCATCTTGCTCGAATTCATGGATGAAGTGGGGTTACAACATTGGTTTTATGGTTTTCTTACTTAGCTCTCTCTTTCTAGCCGATCTCTCCCAACCTTTTCTTGGAGAAACACCCTTGGCCAACCTGTGGATCTCAAAACTCCATTAAAGGCTTGGAAGCTTGGAGCTCTAGGAACGGCCTTAAGGCGGGTTTTATAACTCTAAACCTCTTGCTTTGTTTATGCATATCCTTATTCTTGCAAATTGTAGTTAGTTCTTCTTCTTCCCCACTCTTCCTTGCACTTTTGCAAGTAAAACTATGAAGTAACCGACCTGATCTGAGGTTGAAGATGATGGGCGTGATTTCCTAGGTAACTTTACCAAACGACCTTGGACCATTTGGTCTAAACGGTTTGCAATACCGTTTGAAATCAAACGATCTCAAGACCGTTTGATTTCATGCGGTTTGCAAAACTGTTTAGATTCAAACGGTCTCCAAGACCGTTTGGAAAGTTTGATCAAGTGAAGACCGTTTAGAGGTCTGTTGAGCACATGTTGAATTAATCATCTACAAAGAATTATAATGTAATTGCAAACAAATCACAAGTTGAAGGCACTTCAACCCTCTAAACCCTTATCGGGTTCAATTGATGATTTCATGGACCAATTGTGTCGAAGTTTGGGTTGAGTGGCCCAAACGGTTTCAAAACCGTTTGGGAGTCACCCAAACGGTCTCAAGACCGTTTGGTGACCACCCAAGACCATTTGGAGGTCTAGGGTTAAGATAATTTAATCAATTGAGGGTCCAATCACAATAGGTTGTTGAATTAATTGAAAGTGCTGATTTGTAACTTAATTAGGGTTCAACCCTTAACAAATTGACTTAGATTTTGATGTGACTTTGGGCAAACGGTCTCAAGACTGTTTGGAGGATGTCCAAATGATCCCAAGACCGTTTGGGCCAAGTTGGGGCCCAATTGAGTGACAATTGATGGGTTCAACTTCAAAAAGACTCATGTTGATCAATGTTGATGGTTAATCGATTACAAACCCAAATTGAATCGATCTCAACCCTAATTGGCTATCAATTGAGGGTAAATTGAGTGTCCAATTGGTTAAAGGATAACCCTAATTATCTCAATTGATAAGTGGTTAACAAGGATGTGGCCAATTGAAGGGTTCAACATTGAAAACCCTAATCGATTACAAGTGTTGATGTACCTTTGAGGTCCATGCGGTTTTGACCCATTTGGACCAAACGGTCTCAAGACCGTTTGGGCTCAAACGGTTTTAAAACCGTTTGAAGGTCATGTTGTTTGGAGCTCATGTGGTTTGAACCCATGTGGTTTGATCAAATAGTTTCAAAGTCAGCCATGTCCAAACGGTCAACATGATGAAATAGTTTCAAGACCGTTTAAGGGCAAACGGTCTTGAGTGTCATGCGGTCTTGAAGTCAACCCTAACCAAACGGTCAACCCTTCCAAACGGTTTCAAAACTGTTTGGAGGTTGAAGTGTGTAATCGTTTGGAGACTTTTAGGGTTATGATTTCTTAATGCCTTGAAGGCTTAGATGGTTCAATGGTTGTTTAACCTAAACCCTAATGATACCTAAAGATAATAAAGGGTTAAGTAACTAGTAGTTTGACCCATGTTATGATTAATGATGAACATTATCAAGACACTCATGAAGGGTTCAAGAAAACAAACAACCCTTGATCAAGTAAACCCTAAGGACCATAATGGTGATGACTTGACCTATGTTAATCAAATTGAACTGACCTAATCTAATCTAGAATGATTTAAACATCATCTAGTAGTGAGAGAAGAGAGAAGGTTCCTAATATGAATAAGAATCAAGTAACATACCTTCAATGTGTAAGAATGTACATGATTAGGGTATGTTCCATCAAGGTGAGATCATGGAAACCCTAATTATGATGATTAATGAATCGTAACCTAATTTGAGGGCGTCAATGATGATAATTTCATACAAGATGATGCTATGAGCTCAATCCACTATGAAGTGAATAGTAAACCCTAATTCTAGGATAATAACATGTAATGTGAATAGTAAACCCTAATTGAGGGTGATGTGTTGAAATGTACAATAAACCCTAATTCCAGGTTATTCTTTTAAGCATGAATCTTCTTGATTAAAGTATGAGATGAGGAATCATTATTCCTAATCATAATGAAAGGGATTGGATAACCCTCATTAATGTAAATAAGGGAACCTAGCTTTAGTAAAAGCATGAAGGTACAACCCTTGAATTGAAAGATTAATTCTACTTTATAAATTGATTGATCTGGAAATGAATTGTTTATTGTTGTCAATTGAATTAACCATGCAGGTTCTTATAAGAGAATGATCATATCCAGGTAAGGGTTATGATATCATATTTATTAAAAGCATGCTATTGTCTTTATGAATAGTGACATACTATGTTGCCTAGTTCAAGTGGCATCATATGAGATTGATAGGCTGTAAGAGTTATGAGTAACATCAAAGTCATGTTGATTAGATGATTTATGATGAAATGATTAAGAATTGATATCCATATGATAACTGATGTAAGTTAAGCTTGATACATTTAGTATTCTACTTTCATAGTTGTTGTTCTAATGATTAATGTTTGAGAACATGCTTGATGATTAAAAGAATGTTGAAGTGTACCTAACTAATCAAGTATAATCACATCATGTAGAGCCATGATCATAGATCCATCATTGTCAGAAGCTAAATGATGGTGAAACAGGTTTTCCTAAGGGAACTCCTGGATCACATACTTTTGAGTATGTGGGGGAATATGGACGCGAATATCCTTACGTCCTAGTGTAGGAGTTAATGTAGATGTATCTTAATCTATCAACCCTTCACTATGTGTTTATGTCGGGGTGATGTAACACTATTCTCCCGAGGAGATCTTTAATACCGCATCGATGAGAGATAAACAGGAGATCTTTCGATGGAGAAGAGAGTACAGAATGCCACTGTGACTCTAATAGCGAAGTGCCAGAATACCCTGGTAAGCTATAGTAGCAGAGACACGAGATGTCCTGCATGTTGATCCTCACACTGACTGAGGAAGATGAGGTCATAAGAATCTGGCTCTTTTGATGACCTAGGTATGATACTGATGCGACTTAGTAGTGATCGGTTGGAGTATGAGCGGTATACGTCATCTCCACAGGGCATAATAATGTTTGTAAAACATAAACAATCGCGTAGCATATCTGCTTAGGTTGAACTACGAGAAATAATGATTGATGTTACATTGGTTACAATAGTATACATGTTCTTCATATGCTTTAATGAAGTGATTGTTTAAGTAAATGTTGCTTTACTTGTTATCAAACATGTTGTTGAATGATTTAAGTTACTTTGCTTATATTATTCCTTATTTGCTATAACAAAGCTTCTGGCAGGGAGTTATAACTCTCACTGGGACAATTATTTATTATTGTCTCACCCCGAAGATTTCAACTTTTTAGGTGGACGTCGAGGACGAAGAAACCAATCTGAGGGTGAGCAGTATCAACAGCAACACCAGGGGCAGCAGTGAATCTCAGGTGGAGATACTGACTATTGAGTCATGTAGTTAGTTTGTCTTATGTCGTCTCTGTACTCTCAGGTCCTAGGAGTCAATAGGTCTGAGATTTTGGTTTTTAGTCTCGCGATTTTGTATTTGGATGTATATAATCACTCGAGAGGTGATTTTACAATGATGTAAACTATTCATCTTGTTTCTTATAAAGGATTTTTATGGTTTTAAGATATTTTCTCCAAAAGGTTTTAATTTTCAATATTCCACTGCTATTTAATCACTTCCGCTTAGTTTATCTTGTGTTTTATAAGTTGGATCTCACAGACAAAGACTTCGACCGACTGATGTCTCGGTCGACAATTTCTCGACCGAGAAGAACTATGTCTGCACTTTTTAGAATTAATTAACTAGCCATTTTTAAAGCAATTAGTGGACAACTAACGGCTAGTTGAGCACTAAGAACCCCTTAGAAAGTGTCTAGAATGTCCTTAAGCACTCATAGGCCATTCCTATAAATACGACATGCCTTAGGACACCCAAAACACACTTGTACAATACTTGATCATACATACTTGTAATTGGCAATCCATTCTTGTAAGCAATTGAGCAACTCCAACATTTGCTATTCATTTCCATTGCTCCAATTTCATGTCCTATAGTCTAGCATCTCCTACCCGCTGCACTTACACTTTCATACACATTGGTTAGGAGATCAAAATGCTTGATATAGGAAATCAAGCCTTGTGCTACAACGGTAATTGTAATTTCCATTTTCCTTTCTTGTTCCTTCTTATCTATTTTGTACTCTCCTTGCTACTCCTAGGTTGGAGGTTGCAGATTGGAGAGGGTTTATCTTCTCAGGTGGAGAAGGGTCTTCTCAGAGGAGAAGGTGGACTTTGGACTACTTCTAGAAGGTCTCAATGGGAAGCTACTTCAAGAAGGAAGGCTACTTCAAGGGGGAGCTAGAAGTTACTTCGAGTGAAGGTTGCTTCAAATTTGGTGAGACGGCTTCGGGGTGAAGGTTGTCCAAAGGGTTTGGGAAGGCAGTTGTATTTTATGTAACATCCTTGCGAGGTAATAAAATACAGGTGCTTTCAAATCCCAATTGGAAACAATTGGGTAGTGGACTGACTCCCTTAGTATTTGCTAAGGGTGGAACTACTCTAAACCATGTGTCCCCTTGTCTAATCTTTTATGGTTGATTGCTTGAGTTAAATTATTGTTAAAATATTTATAAAACCCTATTCACCCCCCCCCTCTAGTGGTTTCTTCATTTGGTATCAGAGCAGGCTTCAAGGATCTCTAATAGAGTCTTGAAGAATGGAGGGTGGTGGTGTCTACAACCGCAAGTAAAGGAGAAGCTTGGACCAATCTTCAACAAGCTGTAATTGGTGCTTAGGAACAAGACACACAACACCTAGTTGTCCATGGAGGTTAAAGAAGGAAGATGTGCATAAAGAATGCCTTATTTCTACAATAAGTGAAGAAGAAGAAGAGGTAAGCCTTTTTTATTTATCTAAAGAAGAGTTAATTACTAGCCTTCAAGAGACACATGATAAGTATATTGAGTGCAAGAAGAAATTAAATAAATCTAATAAAGCAAATGATGAGTTACATGCTAAACTTCTTGCTCTCACATCTGAAAATGAAAATCTTAAGGAGACATTAAACTTAACTATTAAAGACCATGATATTAAGCTAAAAGCAATAGAGGCAAATTGCAATCTTCTCTCTCTAGAAAAGATAAACCTACAAGCCCAAATTAATGATCTTCAAAAACAACCAATCTTATGCACTCATCTAGATTATGATACTATTGTGAAAGAAAGAGATTATTTATTATCTAATCTAGATCAAGAAAAGTTAGACATCAAAAAGAGAATGGATGAGATTGCTAAATTACAACAAGAAGTTAGTAGCTTAAGAAACAATGATGTTCTTGATAGGATCTTAAATGATTCTCATGGTCAAATTGGAAGGAAAGGACTAGGTTACAAGCCTAAAGGAAAATCATATCAAAAACCTAGTGGGGGAAGGACACAAGTGACAAAGACTCAATCTATGTATGTACCTAAAGACAAGTATATTTATGTACCCAAGAACAATCTACATCAAACTCATAAAAAGAGAAATGAGATTGATTCCATATGTTGCCATTATTGTTTGTGTCTTGGACATTATTCCTTCTCATGTCCTTACCAGAAAAAGGATGTTCAGTTGGTATGGGTTCTAAAACCCCCAAACTAAATAAATTAAAATTAAGTTGAGATATGACCAAAGACTCTAAATTGTATATCTTTATGTCTATCTCAACTCAACATAATGAGATAACAAATTGATTCAAGTAATTAAAACTTCTAACTTGAAAATACACACTTTTAAATAAACTTGCAGAGACACATCTTTAATAACTTGTTCTATTTTGGGTTCCTAAAACTTAGAGATTTGAACTTGATTAGTTGAGATTTGACCTAAAACGTTACTTTGATATACAAATGTCATATTTCAACAAAATTGAGCTTTAACTTTCATATTCTTGTACCTTGCTTACAAATAATTATTGAAAAGCAACACAGAAACATTCTCGGTCGAGAAAATGTTTGACCGAGAACACTATCGGTCGAGAATTAGTCGACCGAGCAGGTTACTATTTTTAAGCTTGCAAAAATCTGATAAAACCTATACAAACAACAGAATACTCGGTCAAGAAAATCTTCGACTGAGATAAATTCGATCAAAGAAAAGTTTGACCGAATCAAGTTCTATTGAACTTGTTTAATTGATCTAGTTTGCTATCAATTTGCTATTAATGATTGATTTAATATGAAAATAAAGAATGAATCTTGGAGAAAAATATTTAAACATATAGCATATATTGCAAGTTCATTTTTAATTGCTATAATCTCCTACATGGTTTGGCTTAAAACTGAAAATTATGAACTATGTTGATTTAATTATTGTTTTGTAATAATCCACATGGTTTGTCCTAAGTATTCCTTGGTCTATCCGTATAAAAACCATGTGTCTTGAAATTTTCTTTTAAATGATCATAATCATTATATTTCATGAAATTATGGATATGCTTCTATTGTTCTATCATAATCATTATAATTATGGATATGCCTTTACTGTTTCACCATGATCATAGTGTTTCATCTTTTACTTAGTTTGCCTAAAATAATCTTTTATCTATATATACAAACCATGAATGGATATTGTTTTCAAAATGATCATTGTGATTCAGCTCATTACATATAAAGATGATGTTATCATTGAAAATGCCATTTTGCATAATAGTAAAACTCTATGGCACAAATGCATCTTGACATGATAGATAATGATTATCGTGTGTATGGCTTGTATCATCCTAAGAAATAAATGAATAATTTTTGCTAGATGACACTATGGCAAGCTAAATAGTTTGTTTCTTAGAACAAGCATATTAATATCTTATCTAGTTGTTTGTTCTAAGTAATCAAAAGCAAAACCTTGATTTTAAGAACTTGAGTTCTATGAGATATAAAGCTTGTTCTTAATTTATACACAAGGATGACTAATTCTAAAGAGTTAATCTAAAAATAAGTTTTAACATAAGAGACTTGTTTAGAATAAAGAGCTATTTCAAAGTTACATTTAAAATCTATTATAACCAAATCAAGAGCAAGTTACTAAATTCATATATTACTTAAAATTCTGCACAGGATTGCTCTTAGGATATAATTTTGCATCATGGTGGCAACATGACTTATGGAAATTTTTATTGATGCAAATAATCTCGCTTATAAATAAATGATTGAAAGCTACATTCTTGCTATGATTAAACATGTTTTAGATGTAGTTCAATTGCCTTTTTGCAAGAAGAACAATCACTATACATTCTGAAATTTTGCTTAGGATACAACTTGCTCTAAGAAAATCAAAGAACAAAGACTTCATTATGATGCCTATGTTAAGTTTTCAATTGATAAAACTTCTTCAAAATAGGTATCACTCAAAGTGCTTCAAATTGATATACATTTGATCATATTACATAAAGACTTTATGTTTCACATATTAATGTGTAACTCAATGAGAGTGCTCAAATTGGAAATCTACAAAAATTGCCTCTTGGTTAAAATCAAGTTTGACCAAGGGGCTCCCTGGTCGAAGTCAAGGTCGACCTAAAATAAGCTTGACCAAATGCTTATTTGTAAATCATTTTCTTGGAATCAATCTTAGTATATTGAAAACAAGACTTTAGTGCATAGCTCTCATAAAAGATTAACTTATTATGATCTAATGCTCATTATGACCTTAGAATCCTTAAATTATCTTGATTATAAGATTAAGGGGGAGTTCAAAAAACTTTGTAAACATCTTAAAGAAAACTTTGAAACAGTTTATGACCTTAGTATTCTTAAGGTAATCTTGGCTATGAAAATAAAGGAGCCTATAATATTCATGAATGTGATATATATCTTGTTTTAAATGGAGTTCTCTAAACAAATTTGGGCTTAACATCCCATGTATTTGGTTAGAGATACATTAAGCTTAAAGGATTCTCATGTTATTTTCAAGGCTTAACATCCCTTATTAAATGGATGAGAAAACAAAACACATATGCCATGAATCTAAAAGGATCTCATATGATTTCAAGGCTTAACATCCTTTGCAAATGATTGAGAAATAAATAGTGGCAAAATTTGACAATAAGTGGTTTGCATCCCTTGCTTTTAAAACTGAATATCTTATTAAGGGGGAGCATCTAATTATCAAATTACGGGGGAGAATTAACAGAATAGACACTTAATGATTATCTTTGTTATCTTTTTGAAATGACAAAGGGGGAGAAATAATATAAAATAAATAAAATGAGTTTCATAATCGGTCAGCACATACTTGCAAAACAAGAGAATGTCTACAAAAGGTAAACTTCAGGTATGAAACCCATATGATTTAGATTTCCTTATTTTATATTTTGGAAATGTTTGTCATCTTCAAAAAGGGGGAGATTGTTGTCTAAATTGGACATTATTATAATCCCTTTGTTTTGATGATGACAAACATTTTATTCCTGTGGATCTAACGTGCTACTTGAGTGTTGCAGGAACTAGGTGGATGACACAACTTTGGAAGATCTAAATGCTCACAATGTGTTAATTTCATGATTGTAATCAAATGTAAAAACTTGTACAAGCATATAATATACAAGTACTTATATATCATGTAAATCAAGCGTTTATATCTTCCCTAGCCACACACAACACTTAGATAGGTCATCCCCTACAATAGTATCACAACTGCACACTGATACGCACACTTAGTACATAGTTCAAAACATTGAAATAGAGTCATTCTCGGTCGACAAACTTCTCGACCGAGACACTCTCGGTCGATAAACTCCTCGACCAAGAATTGACCCAAATAGCCGTTAGACACAGCAGACAAGGCAGTTGGAAGTTGGAATCGAACGTTATATACACTTACTCCAGACCATCCCTTGGTCGAAAAAGACTTCGACCGACTGTTGTCTCGGTCGACAATTTCTTGACCGAGAAGAACTCTGTCTGCAGTTTTCAGAATTAATTAACTAGCCATTGCTAAAGCAATTAGTGTACAACTAACAGCTAGTTGAGCACTAAGAACCCCCTAGAAAGTGTCTAGAACGTCCTTAAGCACTCATAGGCCATTCCTATAAATAGTACATGCCTTAGGACACCCAAAACACACTTGTGCAATACTTGAGCATACATACTTGCAATTGGCAATCCATTCTTGTGAGCAATTGAGCAACTCCAACATTTGATATTCATTTCCATTTCTCCAATTTTATGTCCTATAGGCTAGCATCTCCTACCCACTGCACTTACACTTTCATACACATTGGTTAGGAGATCAAAACGCTTGATATAGGAAATCAATCCTTGTGCTACAACGGTAATTGTAATTTCCATTTTCCTTTCTTGTTCCTTCTTATATGTTTTGTACTCTCCTTGCTACTCCTAGGTTGGAGGCTGCGGATTGGAGAGGGTTTATCTTCTCAGGTGGAGAAGGTGGACTTTGGACTACTTCTAGAAGGTCTTAACGGGAAGCTACTTCAAGAAGGAAGGCTACTTCAAGGGGGAGCTTGAAGTTACTTCGAGTGAAGGCTACTTCAAAGTTGATGAGGCGACTTCGGGGTGAAGGTTGTCCAAAGGTTTTGGGAAGGTAGTTGTATTTTATGTAACATCCTTGCGAGGTAATAAAATACAGGTGCTTTCAAATCCCAATTGGAAGCAATTGGGTAGTGGACTGACTCCCTTAGTATTTGCTAAGGGTGGAACCACTCTAAACCTTGTGTCCCCTTGTCTAATCTTTTGTGGTTGATTGCTTGAGTTAAATTATTGTTAAAATAATTATAAAACCCTATTCACCCCCCCTCTAGTGGTTTTTTCAAATAGAGAATAAAGTCTAAAACATGACTATATGTACATATAAACCCTAGTAAATGGTGATTATAGATCAATATTAATAGGTGTCATGTGTACTTTGAACATGAATCATATGCCTAATAAGTATTGAGAAGGACCTATATCAAAAATAGGACTTTACGTACAAGGAGTTGATACATTTATAAGGACTTGTCTTCATTATTTGTAGAAGGAGGAGTGACCAATCAATATTAGTTTTACACGATTGTATGACCACTATTGGGTATTAGGACTACATGTAGTGGTTGCCATATAAGATGACACATCTATCAATGATTAAGAGGATGAGATGTTGTAAGGATTTCCATGAAAAGATTAGTAATCCATTAGTACAAAAAATACATTTTCATCATGTGTTTTAGGATGTTGGAATTTCTTAGTTCAACAAAAATAGAACTTTGTTTGTATTCTCTTTTTCCTTTTTGTGTAAGATATTGTACCAATACTTTGTTTTAGGTGAAAGGTATATTAGAAAAGTGTAGTTATATATTCACATGAAAATGTGATAGCATTTATATTTAGGTTACATGGAGTATTCCTCATAATTGACCCTCTTAGAGATTTCATATGAGATGTAGGATATCTATAATTTATCTCAAAACAAGAACCTTTTTAGTGCACTAGATGGGATGGGGTTCCTTTGTCAACCATTCCAGCTCTAAGTATGATAGTTACCAAGTTCATGATACCTCAACTTAAGAAAGGAGTAGTATGACTTTATATCCATGATTCCCTTTAGTAAATGAACATCTTCCTTTACAAGAGGCTTTTTTAGTAGGACCTTAACTAGTTTTTTCAAACAACATCAAATTCATTATAAAAAAAATTGGTTGAGGGGAACATTGGAAATGTCTTTGTGTTTCACTTGCATGTGATAGTAATTGTTGGTAGTAGGAAGATCTTTTTATTTTTGTAGGAGTTGGTTTTGTTATGACCAAGGTATTTTCGATACAAATTGTTGACCCGAGTGAGAACTTTACTAGATATCCATAACCAAGTGTGGTTCTTTCACTTCATGCTTGATAACATATTGGTGTTGTGCATGGGAACTTATACTTGGCAGGCTACTAGGTTGGGGCATCCCAACTCTCTTTTAATTCAAGTATGATACCTAACTATTATTATGTATGGATATCTACTAGGTTAGTACACCAAGTGTTTTGTCCTATGAGTTCCATTTGTAAGAAGCAGTGAAGGAAAGTTATGAAGGGAAAAGGATATGCGCATTATTTTCATTAACTGCACAAAAGCATCCCTCCTTTTTCCTAAAGACAAGACTTCTCTTTGCTAGGAGACTAGATTAGGCCTAAGGTACCAAACCCATATTTAGTTGTTGGAAGCTCCTAAAGATGCCTAAATCCGATAAAGTTGTTTGAATTTTTTGGTGGGTGATCTTGGATACACTTCACCTTACTAAATATCGTTGTAATTCTTTGCGGTCAACATCATCATGATCAACGGAATATAAATGAATACATGTTGACATGATATTATTAGGAAGGGGTGTCCTCATATATTTTTAAAAGGAAATACAAAATGTATTTTGTAGCTTTCATACCTCAAATAAGAGGGCATATCCTTTGCATGAATCACCCTTGATCCCTAGTTTGCTCTTCTTTCAATAGGTTGCTCTTTTGCTAGCTCATCATTGACCAAAAGGTATTGTTAGCCTCTTTTATCTGATCGGGATTGTAGTGCTTGGGCCCACTACCCACGCTTTAGTAGAGTCCGCCTACTGGAGGGAATTAGCTATAATTTAATTCCCATACCTTAGCAGAGTTCTGTGAATGATGAGTGGCCCCACAGACTACCACTGGTCTCAATTGTGTCTTCTCCTCACTCACACACAGCCCTAATGAACTTGCCGACAAGTTATCCATCCGAGTATTGTAGGTGGAGTACGCTTAACAGCAGAGTATATTATTGATTGGCCAATTGAAAGGAGTCCAAATTTGCTATTTCAATATGTTGTTCCCGATTTGAAACACTTAAATATTTTTTTAGGGGTGGGTCTTTGAGGTAGATAAACAATTGCAACAACAATGCATATTTGAGCGTTGACATGGATAGTCCAATAATTTCTTTTAAAATCATTTTACCAGATACCTCAAATCATGTCAAAAAGTATTACTAGTTGAAGTACATCTTCTCTTCCCAATATAAATAGCACGATAGATCTTAATAACAGTATGGGTGTGGATAGATCTTAATAACAGTACCACTACGCCATAATCACTCCAAATAATTCACTCGTGGATGGATTTGAGCTTGTTTGATGGCGTGTTCATGAAAAATGTTAAGCACCCGTTTGTTCAAGCGGTACTGAAGTCCGCAGAAAGCAGCCTATGTGCGCAGTAATAATCACAAGACAGTCAGAAAATTAACTAATTACAGTACCTTTATTTATTATCTATGCAAAATTGTTCTATTAAACCCTCTCCGTCTTTTCTGCAAGCAACTCTTTTATGATTCAGTCATAAACATGCAACAAAACATGTATAAATTTCAAAAGTTTTATATTTTTCCTTTTTTCCCACGTGTACTTCAAATATGTCTTCTGCATATTTACATTAATAAGCATTTCAAACACCATTTGAAGCACCAAAATAAAGATAAAAATACATAATATCATATTAGAAGTACCCGAACAATACGATAGTACCTCGTGGTTGAATAGCATTTAGATCATTGAAACTCTTAAATAAGACAATTTCATTAATACTGAAATAACACATAAACACTCATTTTACACTAATAGCAGCCTAATACAGCAACAATACTTACACATAAACACTCATTAATCCAGGGCGGTACGAAATATGCACTATTAACCTTAAAAGTTTGCATGCAAGTTTAATGCTTATACAAGGACAGACGCCAAATTACAGGTTTATGAACAGAGATACCACATAGTATGTAGCAATACTCTTAGTTAGATAAGTCCTCCAATGAGGTTTATTTCAGTTACCATCAACACAATGATTGTTTGGTTGAGCATATTTATATTTATCTCACTTTAGTTTTCATTTTGTGGGTTGCCCTAGTTGTTGGTCGAGGACAGCCCAAGATCGAGGGAGTTGATTGCTTTCCAACTCAGTGTCTTTTCAAAACTATTTTCGTGCCACACCTGTCATTTTTACTTAACCTGACAAACATGTACAGTAACTTCTGATTTCTAGCATATTCATGGACCTTCGTCAATTAGGAGTTTATTGCGCATGTATGCAAGCAATTGAGAATGTAACTTCTCCATTTTGAAGCTCCTGGAGGTGATAAAAAGATCAAAGAATAATTTGTGAATCGAGGAAACATGTTTTGTTGGTGCGCCACTTGAAAAATAGCCCAATAGTGTCAACCAGTAGTCATCCATAGCACTTGCAACAAGTAGCCTTCACTTCAAAATCCTCTTATTTCTCTTCAAGAATTTTGCTCGTCAACTATTTTTCATGTCGGACCCTTTCGGGGTACAATTTAGAGGCTATACATACGAGTCGTGCCAGGAACAGTCGGGATTCAGAAAAAATGTTCAATTGCGATAGTTTAAAGAGTTATATTAGCATAAAAAGGGAGAGATTGCTACATTAATCCACTAGTTACAAAATATGTATTCATATCAATTCTGTCACCCTGTCACTGAATTCCACAAAACATATCTAACAATGAGGCCCATATAAGCACATCAAACACTGCAATGTGCATCACCAGCTAAGAGTGTTCTTTGACTGCTGGATCTTGGCGCTATAGGAACTCTCCAATTCATCCTGAGGGAAAGTATTAAGAAGCATCTTATTTAGCACCACTATATGAGGCCATTATGGTGGGGTTTATTTGCCTAACGAGAAGTACCTTGCAGGATTTCATTAAGGGCGTCAAGAAGGATGATCTAAAAAACTCTATGGAATTTTCCAGAGATGTTCTTTGCCATTCTGCAATTTGTCATAGAAACTTGGAATCAAGCAACTAGAATAAATGCTGCTACCAAAAAAAACAGTTGGATGAAGGGCAAAAACATATTGCACAATGATTCATAAAGAAAATATAAAGAATGCACAGCAGGTTTCAGAGAGCCTCTTCCAGTGGAGAAAAGAATCCTGGTTAAAGGTCCTTCTTCACTTGTTGTTAAGGCATACATAGTAAAATTTAGATGTACTGTGACTAAAGCTTAGTTCACCGGGCATGATGCTCCAGCATAAGATACACTATAATGTGCGAGTAGGATGAACACGGCTTCTAGTAGATCGTAATGTTGTTGGTTGAACTCTTAATGGGTAGAAAGGGGCCTTAATGGATAAGCCATTGGGAAATGAAATGCCTAACAGCCTAAATAAACTATCCTTCATTATGTAAACAATTTGATTTCTTTTGTTAATCTTTTATGATACACCTGGTTGTAAATTATGACTATTATAAAAAAGGGAAAACAACAACTACAATTGACCTAGTTTTTCTTCAAAGCACAGAATTGTTGGCTAGGGTGCCATCAAGCAGCTATTTCATAGATCGAGGTTGTACTTCGGCTTAACTAAGAAAGGCCCTTAGTGGGTCTATTTCATAGATCAATAGCTGGGATCACTACATTGGCGCATCTGGGGCATAGAAGTTCGGTAATTTAAACTCATCCGTGCACAAATAGTGGCAAAACACTCTTCAATGTCTTCACCACCCATGTCTCGTGAGGGCCTACATGATAGCGTTGGCTGATGTGGTGATTTCACATCTAGTCAGATTCTTCTCCATAACGTGCTGTTGTGATCTGCCATTGTGTTTTTTTCTTTGTTGTTTCTGTTTATGACAAGTGTTTTACCCAACAATTCTAAATGAACCTTCCATGCATCTTAGTATCATCTACATCAATACCTATTTAGAACTAGAGGCAATGATCACGGAGTATTTTGTAGCTCAGGAGGAAACCTCAACCCAAGTGTACCTTCCCTAGCCATAACGTTCCTGAATTTTCAAGAAACATTGTAGAGAAGATTTTGCCACTACCCCACTAGACTATCCATTTGTGTTGGGTACACCGATCCATGCTATCGTCAGATATCCATTGTGTTCCCATTATAGAAGACGGTTGTTCCAGAGCCTAGGAAAGTTGATTTCTACATCATATGTGGTGATAGTCTTCCAAATTAAAGTTCCACCACCTTTCTTGGTTGCTCCCCTTGTGTTGATAATGTGGTCAAACTAGAAAATTTTGGCGAATGGAAGTATCTATCATATTTGTCTCTGCGACATTATCTGACTTGTCAGCCAAGTAATTATTGTTGTGTATCCAGCTTCAATTGGGTCAATAAATGTGTAGAGCTCCATCTTGATGTAATTCAGAATAGTGTGTAGAGAGAAGTGACAGCGTAAGTCACATAAGTTATTATTGATCAGTCAAATTTATTGATGTTTTTTCCTATGACTCAAATTTCATGAAAACCAGATGGCTTTTCTATTCTCAAAAGTATTTTCGAGAGAAAAAATTCAGTTTTGATTGTTACCTAAACACTTTTAATGAGATCTTTGCAATATGTTCAAAGGGGTGATCCCTAACTGCCCATGGGGGTATCATCACCACACCTCTTGTGCTCACACCTCATTAGATTAAGGCAGTTGAGAGCAAGAATTATCATCTTCTCAATGTCGATTGGACTTGTTCATTCAGCCGTAAGCTCCTATAAGACAACCACCATATATTCTTCTCTTTTCTTTTTAATCAGACAACCACCATATATTCTTCTCACTACCTTTTTCTCATACATTGAGAGTTGTCTTTTGTTTTTTCACGACATTATACCTACTGTTCTAGAGTCGATCCTTTTCTTTCACCTCTAAATGTAATTGGGGTACTCATTCATTGAAAATTTGGATAAGGGTGACATTACTTGGGTAAGGGTGCCAAACTATCCCCAAGAGCAATCAAAACATTAATCCTAGGGAAGTCCCATCACACAAAAGGAATATGAGTGTTATTGCCCTGTGTCACATTGTCTTCTTTGTCACTTAATGTGCTTTTCACAAGTATATATCATAAGATGTCTTTCCCTATGACACATAGGTTGCTTGTCACTAGAGATGTAACATTTGAAAAGTCTCTGTCCTAAATTCATGATGGTGTTATCAGAGAATGGGGGTGACTCGGCCATTCAAAAATTAGTCAAAGCAACCTTTATGATTCTTCAGTCTGCTAGCTGCACTGCATATGCATATGTGACCCAGACTACCGCCACCAGCCATATGCGTGGGGTATAAGCAGCTTATGGTCATATATGTGAGGCATGTCATCACTTCATAGAAGTATATGCATACATTTTGTCGATGTATGTTTTTGATTACTTTACAGTATTTATACATGCAACTACACCCACATATATGTATATTAATTAAAATATATTCTTACAGTATAGATACACACTTCCACACATTTTTGTAGTAGTTATATGAACATATTTGAGACATATACATACATATATAATATACATATCCATACATATATAACATGTATACACACAGCGCACACACCTAGGCATACATGTCCCTATATTAATATGTAAGCATTGCGTTACATTACACATACATGCGCACACATACAAAGATATTCATCAATTTTGATATGTATGATCATCGTCTTAGCCTGTCCTTTTCCATTCAGCTCTATATGGGATAATATTTTCATTTAAATGTAATGATAATAAATCTCTCCTTGTAAGTTCACCCCAAATTAGTTTAGGCTTGTCACTTTTCTTTTAGCTACGCTCGTCTCAATAGTTTTATTTGAAACAAATGCATTTGTTGGTCTGTGTTGCACGTTCATACCATGTCAGTCAACCATTACATACTTTGTCCTCAATACTTGTCAACCCCACTTTAGTTCTTATACAGCTATTTCTCAAATGATCTTTCTCGTCTCCCCACACATCCATCTTACAATCTGCATTTTTTGCCACAGTTGACTAGTTGTGAGTTGTGACATTGTTTCTTCATTGCCCAGCATATACCCTCGTACCTCATGGTTGGTCGTATAGTTGCTCTATAGAACTTACTTCTGAGAGATCTGCAAGTCACAAAGTATTCCAGACCAATCGTAATCTGTTTCATCCATCCTATTGTGACCATGTGACATACATCATCTTAGATGTTGCCACCTATAAAAATTATAGAGATATGTGTTGTCTTAAGCGTCATGTGCTTAGCATGTGCTTTACTTATGTTGTTTCTTATGTTGTTTAGTCCCATATGGGCTGCTTCTTAACCAGTCTCTGCCTCTAGTTGTTATATAAGAGACTACAATGTACACTGTTTAAATCATCGAATAAACAACACTTCTCCAATTTACATGGTATCAAGAGCAGGCCCTATTTTGTTTCTCCCACCCTAGTTCTCACCCATGACCTAATCCTCTCAACCCCCCCTAGCCGCCGCTGCCCCCCCCCGCCGCCGCCAACCACCCTCTCCTCTTCTCCCGCCGGCGCCACCCCTCCCCTCTCCAGCCGCCGCCCCCACCCCCCCACCCTCCCCAACCCCCACCCTCCACCACAGCAGCCGCCGCCCCCCCCCTGCCGCCGCTGCTTGCAGCAGCAGGTTGTCGTCCACCACCACCACCAACGGCCTCCTCCACCATCCCGTGACCCCTCCGTATCTTCCTCTCCATCCTATCTACCTAATCCTATCTTCTTCTGCCATTTTCTCCACCTACACTCATCTCTCCACTCCTACGTAAGGCCTGAACACTTTCTAATTCTTTTACGTCTACGACCGGGCTTCCGTCAGTTTCTGCTCGGGTATCTGCTGGCCATCTAAGTTGAGAGTCCTCTTTGTTCTTGGGGATTTCTGCCTGCGCCTCATGGGAGAACGTTGAGTTTTTCTCATGTTGGCGTAGGTTTCTATGATTTTTCTGCCCGTTTTTCAGGTTCTTCTGATCTGCTGCGTCAGATCCCTTCTGCCCGGTTCGGGTTCCTCTGCTCTGCCCATTAAGGGTCTGTACTGCTTCTAAAGCGTCATCGTACTCTGCTATGGCTTACTCTGAACCCCCCAGATCTCTGTGTGTCACTACGGTGAAACTCGACGGTGGGTCCAATTACCACCTATGGTCGGCGTCGTTTGTCCTTTATGTCAAGGCGCAGGGTCGATATCACCATCTGACGGCCGACCCTCCTGATGCTCCTACGGCGGATTCCGATGATAAAACTAAACAAAGCTACATCCAGTGGTCCAAAGATGATTCAGGCGTCATGTCTTGGCTCCTCAACAGCTCTGAGCCCCGGATCAGTCAATCTCTTCTCTGTCACCATGATGCCAAGGCGATGTGGGATCATTTGGCACATGTGTACTCTCATCAGGAGAATCCAAAGCGGGTCTTCGAAATCTTCAAACAACTTGCCAAAAAGGAGTTCTCCACTGACACATCTATTGATGATTTTTATAATCAATGTTCTGCTTTGTGGAATGAATATGAGTTGTATCATCCTCTTACTGCTGATATCAAGATTGCCCAGAAACAACGAAATGAGCTTCAACTTGTGCACTTTCTCGCTGCCCTTCCTGCCTCCTTCTCGGGGGTTGTTGATCAAATTCTATCAAGTGATCCGCTGCCCACTGTTCGTGATGTCCTCAAAAGAGTTCAGAGACTGCCTTCTCTGACTCCCACACCTGCTCCTGAGCATCCTGCGCTTGTTGCGCGCTCTTCTGATTCTACTCGTGGCTGTGGCCGTGGTCGCGGTCGTGGTGGTCGACCTCCTCCTGCTGGTGGCCGCGGCTCTTCTACTCCGGGTCGAGGTCTGTCTCAAGGACCACGTCACTGCAACTGGTGTGGCCGCGACAATCACCTTGAGGACCGCTGCTGGATAAAGCACGGTAAACCTGCTTGGGCGAACCAAACTGCTGATGATGCTGCTGTGACTGATTCTTCTACCGATTCGACACCTGCGCCACTTAATACTGATTGGCTTCGCTCAGAGTTCGAGAAGATGTTTCAAGAACGTCTTGCACAGCTACCCTCTGCATCCAGCTCGTCTGCCATGCTCACCTCTTCGTCTTCTGGTAACAAACAGTGGTGCATCGACTCCGGTGCTTCCACTCATATGACTGGTGCTCTTCATTTATTTTCAAAACTTAGTTCAACATCTCCAATATCTTCTGTTAATGTTGCAAATGGCTCGAAAACTGCTGTTCACGGCACTGGCACAGTTCCTTTGTCACAAAAGATGCATCTCAATTCTGTTTTATACATTCCAAAATTTCCTGTTAATTTGCTTTCAGTCAGCAAAATGATTAAACAACTACACTACTCTGTCAAATTTGATCCCTCTGGTTGTATTGTGAAGGATATCCGCACGAAGACGAAGATTGGTTCGGGCCGTGAAGGACCAGACGGGCTGTACTACCTGGATGGGCCACCAATTTCAAAGGCGATGATCTCTACCTCTGTGTCAGGTCTACAGTTGCATGTTCGGCTTGGACATCCATCTGCTGCGAAACTGAAACTCCTTTTTCCACATATATCTGAAAATAAACTTTTCTTTGAAACGTGTTATGGGCAAACATTCTCGGTCTGTTTTTCCTGCTAAAAAAGTTATTTCTTCTAAAGCACCTTTTGAATTAGTACATGCGGATATTTGGGGACCTTGTTCTGTGCCTAGTATTTCTGGTGTGAAGTATTTTTTGACTTTTATTGATGATCATTCTCGTACCACTTGGCTGTTTCTTCTCAAAGGTCGAAATACTGTGCTTGATTGCATTCGTACTTTCTTTGCTGAAATTAAAACACAATAAACCTATTAAAATTCTTCGCACTGACAATGCTCTTGAATTTATGCAACAAGCTGTTACTTCTTTTTGTGTGTCCCAAGGGATTCTCCACCAGACCACTTGCCCTTATACACCACAACAAAATGGTGTAGCAGAACGGAAGAACCGCCACCTTCTTGAGGTTGCTCGCACCCTCCTCTTTCATTATAAAGTTCCTCACTGTTTTTGGCCTGATGCTGTGTCCACGGCTTGCTATCTTATCAATCGCATGTCGTCCTCTGTTTTGAAAAATAAGGTTCCGTACGCCCTTTTATTTCCTGATAAACATTTGTTCTCTGTGCCACCTCGTATATTTGGGTGTACTTGTTTTGTGAAAAATCTTCGCCCCGGTATCACTAAGTTGGATGCTCGATCTGTGAAGTGTGTGTTTTTGGGGTACTCTCGCACTCAGAAAGGCTACCGTTGTTTTGATCCTATTACAAAACATTGGTATGTTAGTGCGGATGTGATATTTTTTGAACACATGCCCTATTACTCTGCCCGGGGGAAACAAGTGACTCCTGATATTTTGGTTCCCACTCCTCTACCTTTGGTAGATGATCCACCTCCTGCTGCGGTACCTTCTGGACGCCCTCTACAGGTCTACAAGCGCCGCTCGAAGCCTGCCACTGCCCCGGCCGAACCAATTCCTTCGTCTGCGGATGATCCACCATCAACTGAGGTACCTTCTGACCTGGATATTCCTATCAGTTTACGGAAGGATGTTCGCTCTTGCACTCAGCATCCTATTAGTCGCTTCTGCTCATCTGCCAATCTCAGTAATGACTTTGCCTGTTTCACATCTGCTATATCTGCTGTGACTATTCCTAAAAATGCCAAGGAGGCGCTCTGTCATCCCGCCTGGAAACATGCTATGGAACAGGAAATGCAAGCTCTGACTGACCAACATACCTGGGATCTGGTTGATCAACCGTCTTCTTGCCATCCAGTAGGATGTCGCTGGATCTTCACTATTAAATATCAGCCTGATGGTACCATTGAGCGTCTGAAAGCTCGACTCGTGGCAAAAGGATATACCCAGACTTACGGTGTCGATTATTTTGAAACCTTTTCTCCAGTAGCTCGTCTCAATTCTGTTCGTATTCTGATTTCTGTTGCTATCAATAAAGACTGGCCTCTTTTTCAGCTGGATGTGAAAAATGCCTTTTTATATGGCAATCTACAGGAAGATGTCTACATGGAGCAACCTCCCGGATTTGTTGCTCAGGGGGAGTCTGCTTCAAAAATATGTAAACTTCGCAAGGCAATTTATGGCTTAAAGCAAAGTCCACGAGCTTGGTTTGATAAACTAAGTAAAATCTTACTCTCTTTTGGCTTTCGCCGATCACAGGCTGATCACTCGGTTTTCATCCGAAAAACCACATCAGGGCTTGTTATTCTCATTGTGTATGTAGATGACATTATCTTATCTGGCAGTGATAGTGCAGGGATTCAAGCAACCAAAAACTATCTAGCAAAACATTTTATCACGAAGGATCTTGGTAAATTACGATATTTTCTGGGCATTGAGGTTGCTAGATCTTCTGCAGGATTGTGCTTATCACAACGGAAATATGTTCTGGATTTGCTGAATGAAACAGGCATGTTAGGCTGTAAGCCAGCTACCACACCTCTGGATCCCAATATGGATTGGGATAGTGACTCTTCTCCCCCATATGCTGATCGACACCAGTTCAGGAGATTAGTAGGCAAGCTTATCTACCTGACTGTCACTAGAGCTGATTTAGCTGCTGCTGTTGGGTTTGTTAGTCGGTATCTTGACAAACCCCGACAATGTCACTGGGAAGCTATCTGTCATATTCTTCGATATCTCAAAAGTGCTCCTGGGAAAGGACTATTATACAAGAAGCATGGGCATTGTAATCTATCTGGCTTTTCTGACTCTGATTATGCAGGCAGTAGATCTGATAGAAAATCCACTTCTGGTTATTGTACGTTTGTAGGGGGCAATCTGGTTACATGGCGCAGTAAGAAGCAAACAGTTGTTGCACGATCCAGTGCTGAAGCAGAGTACAGAGCAATGGCTCATACTACATGTGAGCTTCTGTGGGTCCGAAGCCTTCTGAAAGAATTTGACATCTCTCCGACTAGCCCCATTCCTATGTTCTGTGACAATAAGGCATCGATTTTTATTGCGAGCAACCCTACTTTCCATGAAAGAACGAAACATATAGAAGTCGACTGCCACTTTGTACGGGAAAAAGTTATGTCCGGACAGATTCACACTCCATATATCAGCACGGAGAATCAACTTGCAGATATCTTCACCAAAGTGCTACCCAAGACTCGCTTCCAGACATTGACTGACAAGCTGGGCCTCTTTGACATCTACGCTCCAGCTTGAGGGGGAGTATAGAGATGTGTTGTCTTGAGCGTCATGTGCTTAGCATGTGCTTTACTTATGTTGTTTCTTATGTTGTTTAGTCCCATATGGGCTGCTTCTTAACCAGTCTCTGTCTCTAGTTGTTATATAAGAGACTACAATGTACACTGTTTAAATCATCGAATAAACAACACTTCTCCAATTTATTCATTTTTATAGGTGGCAACATCTAAGATGATGTATGTCACATGGTCACAATAGGATGGATGAAACAGATTACGATTGGTCTGGAATACTTTGTGACTTGCAGATCTCTCAGAAGTAAGTTCTATAGAGCAACTATACGACCAACCATGATGTACGAGGGTATATGTTGGGCAATGAAGAAACAATGTCACAACTCATGAGTTGTGACATTGTTTCTTCATTGCCCAGCATATACCCTCGTACATCATGGTTGGTCGTATAGTTGCTCTATAGAACTTACTTCTGAGAGATCTGCAAGTCACAAAGTATTCCAGACCAATCGTAATCTGTTTCATCCATCCTATTGTGACCATGTGACATACATCATCTTAGATGTTGCCACCTATAAAAATGAAATCAAGTAATGATATTTTTCACATTTTTGTACATTCACTCTGCTCAACTTGGCAACATCACTCACAATAGCAGAGTGGTTGAAACCAGGATGCAGATACTTCATTTCATTTATGATTATCTTAAATTCATTAGATTCCAGTGCAACTTTTCAAAGTTCAGTTTAGTAATTCAATTTTTCACATTTTTGTACATTCACTCCATTCAACTTGGCAACATCACTTAAGTTTCATCAATCATCAAAACATCATTGACAATCATCTTGAAAAGCTTTTGTCAACTCATCCGGCACAAAAACAATAGGCTTACATCCAGTCCTTGATGTACCCATACTATAATTGGATATCTAAGAAATGTGAGCCAGAACTAAACTATTTATTGTATTTTTTAGAAAAGAAATAGCAGCCAATGCCGGCTGTGAGTAAGACCACCCATGATGAAGAGAAAAGTAAGGTTGGAACTGAAGATGCCTGGATGATGGATTTTAGTTTCAAATAGGATCAGTATTCCGATTCAGGTGAGATTTTGGTTTATTCTCTAAGCACCCATACCCTAAAGAACAAACTGGATGTCTGGAACACGACATCAACTTTTTGCAGTATTTTATTGTTTTTGTTGATGGAAGAATGTGCCAGGGGAAAGGAAATGACACAATGGACGATAATATGGGTGGAGGGAGTGAGGAAAACCAAGAAATCAGTCCTATGGTAGGTTCCAATACCAGTCAACTGGAAACAAAGAGGGAAGGGAATAATAACTCTCCTCGGGCAAGGAGGTTATCACAAAACTCTAAATCAACTCGTTTATAGCCAATCTGCCAATCAACTACCCAGAAAAGCCGCAGCTCGATATTTATAAAAGATTCATCCCCTGAACGATGTAACGACTAATAGATTAGAAACAAATCTCTAATTCAAATAAATTAGGATTCCAACTAATTCTCTAAATAATTAACACAATAAATCCCATTTTTAGTTTCATATATTGTATTATGCATTAGAGACAACCCTTCACAAGTGTTCACAATTAACCATGCAAGCCATGCCCGTGGCCTATATTTTAAGGATTTCCCATGTCGTATGTGTCTATTTCTAGCATTGTGATTATACCTCCTAAAGTATAAATAAATCCCATTTTTAGTTTCATTCATTGCATTATGCATTAGAGACAACCCTTCACAAGTTTTCACAATTAACCATGCAAGCCATGCCCGTGGCCTATATTTTAAGGATTTCCCATGTCGTATGTGTCTATTTCTAGCATTGTGATTAGGCCTCCTAAAGTACAATTTAATCCTGAAAATAAGATACTGCTTCACTCACAACCAAGTGAGATATAGAAGTACAGATAGATGGATAAGTTACAGCTCTGCATACAAAAAAAATGGTGCTTCATTTTATCTGGACAAAGATAGCCTAGTAAATATTGATTCTTAGGCAAGAAGAATTCCAGCAGAGTTCCTTGATAATTTTGTAAATAAGAATATTACGGGGTTTTGTTCTTTCTTTATTGGTGCAAACATACCAGAGAACAACACAAATATGGCATTTGTCTTTGTAACCATGGTAACAAAAGTCTCCGAATTTTATGAAAAATTGGCAATTTTTTGCGATTTTATAGGCTCCTGAATATTCACCATGTTTAATATGTCAGTCGCCGATTTTTTGCGACTTTTCAAGATTTTTTCGTGATTTATACGATTCTTCACGACTTTTCATGTTTTTTTACGATTTTTCTCTTTCAAATCGTTTGCTCTTTTTTTTACCAAACCATATATACAACTGATATACACTAAACCTCCAACCCCTCACTCTCGTGACAGTCCATTGTTACTATTCAACTATTCTTTAATTCATTTCCTATTTTATTCACTCAATAAGATTGTATGTCTAGTGACCTTATTATTTACATCGTATCTGATATGTATGTATATTTTTTTTTTTTTGTGTGTGTGTGTGTGTGTGTGTGTAAGTATGTTTAGGTATATACATACACATATATATAGCCGACTTATTCTCGATAATTTCCAAATAGTATCGATATTTCACGAATTTATCTGTTTTTTTTCCTAATTTTGATTTTTTTCCGGCCAGCCGAAAAGCTGCCAAATCTTAAATTTGTCACTGTGTTTGTAACCTGTGTTGTAGGGCCGAATGCATGGCCAAAACTTCCAAAATTGAGATACACAGGTATGTACATTGGCTGTCGATGTTTATATTAAAGTCCTAGCTGATGTCAGGAAAGAGGACGCCATTGCTCAAAGGCTGAATTGATAATTTTATTAGAAGCATCATGGTTAACTCCAGCTAACAGTGTATTTTAGCTTGCAAAGCTGTATAGAAACTACACAGCATGATTTTTGAATTATTTCATTCCGTTTTCTAATATGCTTTATGTTTATGAAGAAGCCGCTAATGCTTGAAAGTAATAAAAAGTGAATCAATTTTCTACCATCCAAGTACATCCTCATCATCTAGCCTCATTTTCGACCATCATTATCCAAGTATAGAAGATTTATTCTCATAAAGTTATAATTGGTGATAACACTTTAGTTATTATTGTAGCACAAAGACTATTCTTGCAACTGTTAGGCACTAACCATTGTCGTTTTGTCCCTTCAAAGAAGCAGAATTAATCTCTTGAAGAAGCTGCATGTATAACTGTCATAGGTAAGAATGCCGTAAAAAAGGAAGACATGTATGGTAAAGAAGTACTGAAACAGTAAAACTTGTCATTCGAGGGTAAATTAGTAGTGTAATAAATAACCCATACCTCTCAGGTTTATAAATTGAGCAAAAAAATGGAAATATTTTCAGTACTTGTAAATTTGTGTTGAAGGCTAATATAGTTCATCAAATGTTGAAAGAAAAAAATTGATAAAGAATGAAAAGTCTCTTGAAGAAGCTTGCATGTATAACTATCATAGGTAAGAATGCAGTAAAAAGGAGACAGGTATGGTACAGAAGTACTGAAACAGTAAAATTTGTCATTCGACAGTAAATTTATAGTGTAATAAATAATCCATACCCCTCGGGTTTACTAATAGAGCAAAGAACGGACGTATTTTCAGTACTTGTAAATTTGTGTTGAAGGCTAATCGAATTCATCAAATGTTGAAAGAAGAAAAAAATGATAACAATGAAAAGTTAATACCTTTGAAAGTGTTGGTACAGATGTTGGATCAAAATCGTCACAATTACTAGGGTCAATTGGAACACAGACACGTCCTGGAATAAACAGAGTTGACATCAAAGCAGAGGCCATTAGATATACAATAATTTTGCTAGTTAAAGAACGGGATAAAGAAGTGCTAATTAGGAAGGTGACGGCCAATTGTAACAGAATGAGGTCCAGGAAATTTGCATAAAAGTCCTTTTCATTTAGTTTAATAGAAAGATCATTTCAATTTGATTATCATATGGAAATCAAGGTCCTGTTTGTTATTAATCAATTCACATATAGTTTATACTTTATAATAAAATAAACTCAAGTTTTTCCATTGAATGCTTGAGAAATTTGAGGGCATCGTAATAATGATCAAAGGGGTAGTTTGGGCAGCTGTAGCCACATGGAGAATAGCAACTAACAATCAAGTTAAAAGTAGCTTTCCAATCTCTCGAAAAAAATGGAATTGTGAACAAGTAATATAGATAAATTAGCTACATATAATAAGGCAATGGCATTAACCTCGTGTTTTGAAATTTACGTTTTAATTAGCTAGCGTTAAGATGAAAATATATTCTTTTGGTGGTTAAAATTAAAAATAGATATAGCTCGATGAAATCAGTTTTCGGTCCTGAATCTTGGATCTCACAACTTAATTCTGGCCAATCCAATACTAGTTCAGGCCACACACACCCTTCCCCTTTGTTTCCCTTAGAAATGGTGGGGCAAGGTGTCGTTGCACTAACAAGAATTTGCTCTGTTATAACCTCCATTATTCCCTAGTTATGTAATAAACATGTAATTCCCCTTTTCATAATAAATGGAATACATGCTTGCTTTATTGTTTGAATTAAAAGGATTTCGTGTGCAAATAGCCTTGTTGAGTGTTAAATGGGCCTTATTGGCTATTGGGCCCAATAACCACAAAGGATAAAGGAAAATACAAATAATAAATAAATAACAAGGAAAAGGAGAATAAAGAGAGAGAGAGAGAGAGAGAGAGAGATGGAAACCTCTAGAAGGCAATGAATATCCTCCAAGTGGGAGATTTCGTACCTTTAGGGTTCCTTGAGGACCAAGGGACTCGAGATAATAAGATAATGGCAAAGGAAAAACAAATATTAATTAATTTTGGGATTAATTGATGGTTAACTTGGGAGTGAAGGAGAGTAGGAGACCTTCTCATCCGTTGGAATTTGATTCCCAAATTTAATAAATAGTTAGATGATGCCAAGATGAAGTTTCCCTTAAAATTTGAGAGAAAAATACTAATCGAGGAGAGAGAAACGAATTTCCCAAGTTTCCTTGTTAAAACATATAGAGATATGTGTTGTCTTGAGCGTCATGTGCTTAGCATGTGCTTTACTTATGTTGTTTCTTATGTTGTTTAGTCCCATATGGGCTGCTTCTTAACCAGTCTCTGTCTCTAGTTGTTATATAAGAGACTACAATGTACATTGTTTGAATCATCCAATAAACAACACTTCTCCAATTTACATGGTATCAAGAGCAGGCCCTATTTTGTTTCTCCCACCCTAGTTCCCACCCATGACCTAATCCTCTCAACACCCCCCAGCCGCCGCTGCCGCCCCCCCCCCCCCCGCCGCCGCCGCCAACCACCCTCTCCTCTTCCCCCGCCGACGCCACCCCTCCCCTCTCCAACCGCCGCCCCCACCCTCCCCAACCCCCACCCTCCACCACAGCAGCCGCCCCCCCCCCTACCGCCGCTGCTTGCAGCAGCAGGTTGCCGTCCACCACCACCACCAACGGCCTCCTCCACCATCCCGTGACCCCTCTGTATCTTCCTATCCATCCTATCTACCTAATCCTATCTTCTTCCGCCATTTTCTCCACCTACACTCATCTCACCACTCCTACGTAAGGCCTGAACACTTTCTAATTCTTTTACGTCTACGACCGGGCCTCCGTCAGTTTCTGCTCGGGTATCTGCTGGCCATCTAAGTTGAGAGTCCTCTTTGTTCTTGGGGATTTCTGCATGCGCCTCATGGGAGAACGTTGAGTTTTTCTCATGTTCGCGTAGGTTTCTATGATTTTTCTGCCCATTTTCGGGTTCTTCTGATCTGCTGCGTCAGATCCCTTCTGCCCGGTTCGGGTTCCTCTGCTCTGCCCATTAAGGGTTTGTACTGCTTCTAAAGCGTCATCGTACTCTGCTATGGCTTACTCTGAACCCCCCAGATCTCTGTGTGTCACTACGGTGAAACTCGACGGCGGGTCCAATTACCACCTATGGTCGGCGTCGTTTGTCCTTTATGTCAAGGCGCAGGGTCGATATCACCATCTGACGGCCGACCCTCCTGATGCTCCTACGAAGGATTCCGATGATAAAACTAAACAAAGCTACATCCAGTGGTCCAAAGATGATTCAGGCGTCATGTCTTGGCTCCTCAACAGCTCTGAGCCCCGGATCAGTCAATCTCTTCTCTGTCACCATGATGCCAAGGCGATGTGGGATCATTTGGCACATGTGTACTCTCATCAGGAGAATCCAAAGCGGGTCTTCGAAATCTTCAAACAACTTGCCAAAAAGGAGTTCTCCACTGACACTTCTATTGATGATTTTTATAATCAATGTTCTGCTTTGTGGAATGAATATGAGTTGTATCATCCTCTTACTGTTGATATCAAGATTGCCCAGAAACAACGAAATGAGCTTCAACTTGTGCACTTTCTCGCTGCCCTTCCTGCCTCCTTCTCGGGGGTTGTTGATCAAATTCTATCAAGTGATCTGCTGCCCACTGTTCGTGATGTCCTCAAAAGAGTTCAGAGACTGCCTTCTCTGACTCCCACACCTGCTCCTGCGCATCCTGCGCTTGTTGCGCGCTCTTCTGATTCTACTCGTGGCCGTGGCCGTGGTCGCGGTCGTGGTGGTCGACCTCCTCCTGCTGGTGGCCGCGGCTCTTCTACTCCGGGTCGAGGTCTGTCTCAAGGACCACGTCACTGCAACTGGTGTGGCCGCGACAATCACACTGAGGACCGCTGCTGGATAAAGCACGGTAAACCTGCTTGGGCGAACCAAACTGCTGATGATGCTGTTGTGATTGATTCTTCTACCGATTCGACACCTGCGCCACCTAATACTGATTGGCTTCGCTCAGAGTTCGAGAAGATGTTTCAAGAACGTCTTGCACAACTACCCTCTGCATCCAGCTCGTCTGCCATGCTCACCTCTTCGTCTTCTGGTAACAAACAGTGGTGCATCGACTCCGGTGCTTCCACTCATATGACTGGTGCTCTTCATTTATTTTCAAAACTTAGTTCAACATCTCCGATATCTTCTGTTACTGTTGCAAATGGCTCGAAAACTGCTGTTCACGGCACTGGCACAGTTCCTTTGTCACAAAAGATGCATCTCAATTCTGTTTTATACATTCCAAAATTTCCTGTTAATTTGCTTTCAGTCAGCAAAATGATTAAACAACTACACTGCTCTGTCAAATTTGATCCCTCTGGTTGTATTGTGAAGGATATCCGCACGAAGACGAAGATTGGTTCGGGCCGTGAAGGACCAGACGGGCTGTACTACTTGGATGGGCCACCAATTTCAAAGGCGATGATCTCTACCTCTGTGTCAGGTCTACAGTTGCATGTTCAGCTTGGACATCCATCTGCTGCGAAACTGAAACTCCTTTTTCCACATATATCTGAAAATAAATTTTCCTGTGAAACATGTGTTATGGGCAAACATTCTCGGTCTGTTTTTCCTGCTAAAAAAGTTATTTTTTCTAAAGCACCTTTTGAATTAGTACATGCGGATATTTGGGGACCTTGTTCTGTGCCTAGTATTTCTGGTGTGAAGTATTTTTTGACTTTTATTGATGATCATTCTCGTACCACTTGGCTGTTTCTTCTCAAAGGTCGAAATACTGTGCTTGATTGCATTCGTACTTCCTTTGCTGAAATTAAAACACAATTTGGTCAACCTATTAAAATTCTTCGCACTGACAATGCTCTTGAATTTATGCAACAAGCTGTTACCTCTTTTTGTGTGTCCCAAGGGATTCTCCACCAGACCACTTGCCCTTATACACCACAACAAAATGGTGTAGCAGAACGGAAGAACCGCCACCTTCTTGAGGTTGCTCGCACCCTCCTCTTTCATTATAAAGTTCCTCACTGTTTTTGGCCTGATGTTGTGTCCACGGCTTGCTATCTTATCAATCGCATGCCGTCCTCTGTTTTGAAAAATAAGGTTCCGTACGCCCTTTTATTTCCTGATAAACCTTTGTTCTCTGTGCCACCTCGTATATTTGGGTGTACTTGTTTTGTGAAAAATCTTCGCCCCGGTATCACTAAGTTGGATGCTCGATCTGTGAAGTGTGTGTTTTTGGGGTACTCTCGCACTCAGAAAGGCTACCGTTGTTTTGATCCTATTACAAAACATTGGTATGTTAGTGCGGATGTGATATTTTTTGAACACATGCCCTATTACTCTGCCCCGGGGAAACAAGTGACTCCTGATATTTTGGTTCCCACTCCTCTACCTTTGGTAGATGATCCACCTCCTGCTGTGGTACCTTCTAAACGCCCTCTACAGGTCTACAAGCGCCGCTCGAAGCCTGCCATTGCCCCGGCCGAACCAATTCCTTCGTCTGCGGATGATCCACCATCAACTGAGGTACCTTCTGACCTGGATATTCCTATCAGTTTACGGAAGGGTGTTCGATCTTGCACTCAGCATCCTATTAGTCGCTTCTGCTCATCTGCCAATCTCAGTAATGACTTTGCCTGTTTCACATCTGCTATATCTGTTGTGACTATTCCTAAAAATGCCAAGGAGGCGCTCTGTCATCCCGCCTGGAAACATGCTATGGAACAGGAAATGCAAGCTCTGACTGACCAACATACCTGGGATCTGGTTGATCAACCGTCTTCTTGCCATCCAGTAGGATGTCGCTGGATCTTCACTATTAAATATCAGCCTGATGGTACCATTGAGCGTCTGAAAGCTCGACTCGTGGCAAAAGGATATACCCAGACTTACGGTGTCGATTATTTTGAAACCTTTTCTCCAGTAGCTCGTCTCAATTCTGTTCGTATTCTGATTTCTGTTGCTATCAATAAAGACTGGCCTCTTTTTCAGCTGGATGTGAAAAATGCCTTTTTATATGGCAATCTACAGGAAGATGTCTACATGGAGCAACCTCCCGGATTTGTTGCTCAGGGGGAGTCTGCTTCAAAAATCTGTAAACTTCGCAAGGCAATTTATGGCTTAAAGCAAAGTCCACGAGCTTGGTTTGATAAACTAAGTAAAATCTTACTCTCTTTTGGCTTTCGCCGATCACAGGCTGATCACTCGGTTTTCATCCGAAAAACCACATCAGGGCTTGTTATTCTCATTGTGTATGTAGATGACATTATCTTATCTGGCAGTGATAGTGCAGGGATTCAAGCAACCAAAAACTATCTAGCAAAACATTTTATCACGAAGGATCTTGGTAAATTACGATATTTTCTGGGCATTGAGGTTGCTAGATCTTCTGCAGGATTGTGCTTATCACAACGGAAATATGTTCTGGATTTGCTGAATGAAACAGGCATGTTAGGCTGTAAGCCAGCTACCACACCTCTGGATCCCAATATGGATTGGGATAGTGACTCTTCTCCCCCATATGCTGATCGACACCAGTTCAGGAGATTAGTAGGCAAGCTTATCTACCTGACTGTCACTAGAGCTGATTTAGCTGCTGCTGTTGGGTTTGTTAGTCGGTATCTTGACAAACCCCGACAATATCACTGGGAAGCTATCTGTCATATTCTTCGATATCTCAAAAGTGCTCCTGGGAAAGGACTATTATACAAGAAGCATGGGCATTGTAATCTATCTGGCTTTTCTGACTCTGATTATGCAGGCAGTAGATCTGATAGAAAATCCACTTCTGGTTATTGTACGTTTGTAGGGGGCAATCTGGTTACATGGCGCAGTAAGAAGCAAACAGTTGTTGCACGATCCAGTGCTGAAGCAGAGTACAGAGCAATGGCTCATACTACATGTGAGCTTCTGTGGGTCCGAAGCCTTCTGAAAGAATTTGACATCTCTCCGACTAGCCCCATTCCTATGTTCTGTGACAATAAGGCATCGATTTTTATTGCGAGCAACCCTACTTTCCATGAAAGAACGAAACATATAGAAGTCGACTGCCACTTTGTACGGGAAAAAGTTATGTCCGGACAGATTCACACTCCATATATCAGCACGGAGAATCAACTTGCAGATATCTTCACCAAAGTGCTACCCAAGACTCGCTTCCAGACATTGACTGACAAGCTGGGCCTCTTTGACATCTACGCTCCAGCTTGAGGGGGAGTATAGAGATATGTGTTGTCTTGAGCGTCATGTGCTTAGCATGTGCTTTACTTATGTTGTTTCTTATGTTGTTTAGTCCCATATGGGCTGCTTCTTAACCAGTCTCTGTCTCTAGTTGTTATATAAGAGACTACAATGTACACTGTTTGAATCATCCAATAAACAACACTTCTCCAATTTACAAAACACTCTTTTTATCAATTATTGGATAATTGAGTTTCGGGGAGCGATGATGGCCGTTAGATGACCCACGTGGTCCAGGGGACCACGAATCCAACGGTGGCCGCTCATCGTCTACCCCGAGTCGCAGGAGGAAAGGGATTCGATTTTGGAATCCTATAATCTTGCGTTTGAGACGATAATTCGAAGAAGTAAGAGGTTCATCGACTTCGGGAGATTGTTCCGAACAATCTAGACCTCGATTTCTAGCGTTGTCGTCGACGAGGGAAGAAGTTCCCAATTCGTGGGACACCCTGACCTAGCCCTATATAAGGGAGGGGTACTCGAGGGTACCGGCATACCTTTTTTCTATCCCAAACGCTGCGGAGCGCGACGACGAGTTGAACGACGAGTTCAATTGCAGTTTCTAGCCTAACCTACACCCTCTGCCATCGGCCGACCTCACCGGAACTCCGGCGACCTGTTCGTGGTGAAGGTCGAGTTGTTGTGAGCAATTGACCGGTCCATCAAGTCCGGGCGACGACGAAGCTTCGGAGCATCTCAGATCTTCTGTTGGTAGCCTAGAGCTCGTAGTCAACCAAAGAGTTGACTGCGGTTCGTCAAGCAGTCGAAGGTAAGACGACGACTGACAGTCGTCCGATCGCGGACCATCGTGATCCTAAGCGTGGATCAGACGAGCGAGAGCGGGAGCGGCTAATTTAGGTGTGCGTGACGTGAATCGTCGGATCTGAAGAGCGGATCACCGATCAACTGATCGAGCGGCCGCCATTTTTCAGGTAATTCCCTCTCTGACCGAATAACCTAGAAAAAGGCTTTTTCTTGCAAAAATCGTAGAAATAAATAGAAAACTCAGATGAAGAAGTGTTATACATGAAAATTGATCAGAAAAATACGAGGAATAAGTTAAAAATAGATACAAGGCCTGAATCTGTATCTTTTTGCAAAAGTGTGTTCCTTTGATGAAAAAGGTATTAATTTTTTGTTAGAAACCCTAATTGAGGATAGTAAATGATTTAAGGAGTAGTAATAGGTTAATTCGAGTATTATTAACCTGTTATATGATAATGTTGAATATTAACCTATTTTAAATGGTTAATTGCAAGATTTAGGGTTTTAAACCTAATATGATGGTTAATATACTTAGAAACCCTAAATAGGGGAAAAAGGAAAGAAAAGTGCCTTTAATCTGAAATTAGGGTTATATGTTGTCAGAAGTTAACCTTAATATCTTTCATGAGTAGATGAGATAATTAGGGTTTGTGAGTAATTTTATAAAATTAGGGTTTAAAATAGTAAGAGTGAAGTGAAACCCTAATTGTAATCGAAACCCTAAAAAGGTCTAGAAACCCTAGGAAGCAACTAAGTTTCATAGACCTTGATGGCATGATCAATGATAGGAAAATTGGATGCATATTTCAGGATCATCTTGTGTGCTTGCTTGTTTACTGGATTTCTTGCTTAGTTGGATTATTTCTGCACTCAAGTCAGCCTGACAGGCATGTGGTTAATTATGGTTAATCGCATTAGTTTTCCGAAGGTTTTCCGGATGATTAATCGCATTGAATGCAACCTATCAGTTTGGATGTTCATACTTGCAAATCATAAAGTCACTATGATTATCACAATTATGATATATAAGTGTGTATTCTCGCACCTACATGCCACCCTGATGGATGAGGCAACGAGGTCAAGCCCAAGAGGGAAGACCCATGGGCACCATGAGAGGTGACCCCAGACACCAAGCTCAGGATAGAGAAGGTGGTCTTTATTGCATGACTAATGGGCACCAAGCTCAGGATGGAGAAGGTGGCCTTAAACCAATGGCAAAAGAGAAACCCTAAAGGGGGTATTCCAGGGTTAGGGCAAAAGCGGTGGAGTTTGACACATTGAACTCGTAAATTGAATTGGTAATTAACTTGATTGTGATAATTAAGTTGTTAGCCTTATGTGTGATATTTTGGTTGTCCCCACATACCGGCATATTCATATATGTTGACCGACGTTTTGTTTGTCGGCGTTTTAGGTACAACTCTGAAAAGAACAAACAGTAAAGTGACACATTGTGAAAATAAGAAATAAAGTGCAAGGAGGATTAGATAGAATAGAATCAAGCTGTGGATAGAAGTAGATATCCAAAGATTTTAAAAGGTATGCAAAGTTTTATTTTATACCAACTTTCAGTTTAGTTTGGTAGAATTTTATAATTATTATTGATTAATTGTTGAACCTTTGATCCGGTTTATTGGGATAACAGCTCTGACCTCTTGGTCTCCCTTAAGTGGAGGTTACTGAGAGGAGGGGTCGTTACATGCTCCCTCCTTGCGCCTAGAGAGCAAGAATAGACATCAATAACCCAGCATTAATCACTCAACATCCGCGGCTCATTGCAAGTCATAGGACCCCCTCAATCAGTTTCCTAGCCAATAACAGTTGGTGAAATCATGATTCGCCATCAATACACCACCCAAAATTGCCTTGACCGAAATGGTGCTCCAACCATTGTGAAAATCAGTGACCCTAGTGGGTTTCCAATGTCTAAAATCATCCCTTGACTGCCAAAAAATTAAATTAGCTTGATGTCCCAATCTTACCTCTTCCTTCTCTGCCCAATGCAAATAGTCATATGAACTCTAAGTTGGTTCAGCAGTTCACTTCTCTCTAACTCGAGTCATATCTCTGGGTTCAAAAGAGCCTCATCTTGCTTTAGGTTATTTTTGCACATTACTACGGTTTTAAAATTGTCGAAGGAGGAATCTCAGCATCAAGCCAACACTATGTATCCTTTTTTAAAAGTTGGTGGAGTGATGCTACATGATTGCAGTAGCTTGCAATAAAATTTCCAATAGTATATTACCAATCCAGAGAAACAAGGATGTCTTTGTTTTAAGTCACAGTTCATCACGTCAACACCAACATCATTGGTTGATATATTATGGCCAAGGTAGGCATGACACACTCAAGTGGTTGGCATGAAATGTGGAAGCTTGAAATCTTGGCAGAACAATGCAAAGGTGACAAATATGCTCAAACCTACATTTATTGTAGACAAGTATAACATTGAGAAGATTAACACAAATTTGCATAAGGCGGATATGTGATGACCTCAAACTTTGGTAGTTTAAAATTAGACAATTATAAGTTGATCTGAGAAGTATTCAAATAATGAGTGCAATGGTACAAGTTTGATTAATGATTTCGAGCTCAGTACTTTGGTGAAGTCTATAATCCAAGGATATGGAGTAATGTTAGGCTTAGTTTGCAAATATACTAAGATAAGACTTTAATTGAGGTAGTTATGGTGAATCAAGCCTGAAATGTGAAATTGTGAATATCATTAAGCTTTTGGATTAATTAGAGGACCTAGGTTTGAACCATGGTCTCTATAATTCAATCAAACACTAAATTGGACTATTTGAGTTTTGAAAAAGCTGATTGGGGTAAAATTGAGAATTCAATATCTTGTGCCTGATTAAAATACAAATATTTTTTATCATTTGGTAATTGAATTTGAAATCACAAACAAAATTCCAGAAGATTCCAAGTTGGTTAATGACGTAGATAATTAATTACGTAATTATCTAGTTTTTACTCGAAAACCAAGTTCGGGTAACTAACAAATTAGTTGAGTCTTTTGACTTGATCTTTTACCTAGGTCAGGTAATAGCCATATAAGGATTATATCAAAATTTGGGATAAATTTGAGCAATGACGTGGCCTAAGCAACTAGTTTCTTAGGGTGGGATTGTGTTTAATGAGAAAATAAAATTAATTGTTTCAAAAGAGCTGACCCAGACCCAGACAACAAATCTAGGTAGAGTCGCGAGCGGAAGCTCATTTCATTTGCCTAGACTTTGTACAGTCATGCATTAATAAGGATCCCCTCCCCCTTGATCTCTCTCTCTCCCTCTTTGACCCTTATCCTCCCATGATAACCACGTCATTGGCTGCGGGGGGTTGAAACAAACTCATCAGGCCCCTGAATTGCTATAATCAATGTTTTAGAAAGCGCGAAGAGGGAAGCATTTAGACATGACCTTGTAGCCAATTCATCGCCAGGCGGGCAACTAAGCCGGCGCTTTTTAGAAAAGAGGATTTTAATTTCTTATAAACTTTTATGTTCAATTACATACATATGTATATAAATACTATATTTTGAAACTTTTATACATATCTAAACATTGTACAAGACAATATAAAACACCTAAATAGTTTATAACACAACTATAAAACGATGATTGTAGCTATATAATATAGTAAACAATATACTTGTCATAGATAAAGCACCTTGCACATATAAAATAATAAGTGCACATACAAGATACAACAACAATTTTGTATCACATGTTTACATAGCTAAACAGTAAACAATAGGCTTATCATTGCAACCTTACAAACATATTGTTATTTTTGCACATCATCAATTACTCATACATTACAGCAGTACATTTAATCAAAGTATGCATTCTAAATTAGATAATAGTTATATATAAATTAATTTGATACATTACAGAAGTACCCTATTATTACAGCTTACATACAAGGTATGCATTCTAAATTAGAACTAGGTATATCATAAAGCATTTAATATATGCTAGTTTAATATATTATAGTCAATACTAATCGGACCATATAATATACTAAATGTTGCATGCTTACAATATTTTTTTCTAAAAAGCGGGGAAAAGCGGGTTAAGCGGGCACTTTTCTTCAATCTGCTTCAGAGCCGCTTTAGGGGGGGTTCGGCGGACAAGACTTGTTGGCAGTGTGATTTTTAAAACACTAGCCATAATCTTCAAGAAACAAGACAATGCCCAAATGTCCTGATTATCCTATTTTGTTAATCATCGTTGCTTCTCCGGCTCTTTCCTCGACCCCATGGAGATCCATCGCAACTCCCTCATCACAAACCGACCCGCGATTGTGATTGCAAACCCCTACAACCAATCCCTTGAACTCCACCTTCAATTCTGGCAAACTCAACCATGCCTTCCCGACTTGAGGCGTCGCTAGCCAATTCCCTTGGCCCAAAGCAACACAGGGAGACCACAAGGACAACCCAACCACCAAAAGGATACAAGGAATCCCTAAAACCTCTCCCTGATCTCCCACCCCTACTGCTTGGGAGCTCATTATCAGAGACTTTGTCCAAGCCATCAGAGACCTTTATGAGAAGCCAGAGAGCTTCCTCTAGCCTCCACCAACTCCATCAAAGCCTGAATCACCAGCAAATAAGGTAATTCATCCCCACTCTTCTCTAGTCTTCTTCCTAACCCGACCTGGAATTACCCCATGTGCCACGCCGTGACTTGTTGCAAGGTCCAACAACTTCGCCAGGGTCGGCCGCAATTAAGCCACCCTTCAGTCAAGGTTCCTAGTGTCCAAAGGCAAGAGTCAATCATAGAGTTGACTCCATAGCTACCGGCTCGCACGGGCTTAAGGTGGAAAAATCCCCTCAAGGATTTTACCCTCTTACCCTTGATCCACATGGCCAATGCGGGTCACCACATAGGGGCAAATGGGTCTTTCCCTTCGATATAAAGTCCAATTGCACCCGTACATAATGGTGACCTGGTAGGTTGTGATTGGCCGAAAAACATAAAGTTTGTAAAAAATATAGAACTAAAGTAGATGTCAAGTTATTTGAAAAATATGTAGAATCTGAATAAATTGTTTCAAGGCCTAATTATGCTTCTAGTTCCGAAGTGTGTTTTTAGATGCTTATGATTAAGAGAATTAGAATGAAAAACCCTAACTTGATGATTATCTTGTGCAAACGGTTTACCTTGTGTTATGATCTAATGACTACTAATATTCCATAATAACAATTAAATTTCATGAAAATAAGAGGCATACAGATGTGTGCAAGATTAGAGTAACAACGATGATTATTTAGGGTTTTCTAATTAAAGAGACTAATGATATGAAAAACTTAGGGTTTGAACCAAACCCTACTTCAGCCTGAATCGAGACCTTAGACCAAAACTAAACTCTAGATCACATCTTTTGCATGTGGTTGTGACACCCTAATGTTGTGTTAAATTTCAAATCAATTTGGAATAAGTCTTGATTGGATCTATATCTTGACGGCTTTGACAACTTTCACTCAGAAAAAAGGTACATGGGATACTTTATGAATAACTGCTTATAACCGATCTATGATAATTCACAAGGTTTTTCCGATGTTTGTTCATGACATATGAAATGTTGGGTTGTTTCAGTTCTAGCACATCTTTAAAAAAATGTGTATCACATATATGATTATAAGATTATTTGAACACAATATGGAAATTCATAAGGGTAGTTTAGGGAGATAAACACTTCTAGAAACTAAGGGTTGGTCATTGAGAAAGTGACTACAAACCAATAATGATTGTGTAAAAGAGTCCATTACTGGAACAGTCACCATGGAATCCAACGTTGGATCAAAAACCCTAAGCCCACGGATGGAACAGGATTTGGTACACCCAAGGAGATAGAATAAATATGGGTTAGAAAAAGATAAGTTGAAAGTACAATGTTCGATACTTGCAAATAATCTGTGAAAGAATATTGATGGAGCTAGAACTTACACCAAAAGATTACTCTTCCAATGGAAGTCCTAATATGCACCAAAAACCCTAGAGAGTTGATGTCCTCTCTAGGTTTACCTACAACTGGTGCTAGATAAATGCTCCAACCCCACAAGAGTGTCGAAGCCTTATCATAGTACAGATTTAGGATCGAACCCAGAGGACAACGTTAAGAATCTGAGTGTCTTTTCCTTGTTTCGCATCAATCTAGGTTAATCATCTAAGACCAGAAGTTTGATTTGAGTTATTTAACCTAAACATGCAAAAGTAAAGGCAAGAATAAAAACTAGTTTAATGATTAAAAACTAAGATTAGCAAATGATGATGGATCACTGGGGTGATGCGGGTATTCGCCACCACTACACATGAATTGCACTTGTACCAAACATAGCAAGACGTGTAGGCAAGATACATGGATGTTGTACAATACTGATGTCTTATAGGACAAGAGTAATGCACACATCCTTCACGGGTTGAGTAACTCTCATTCAGTACATATCTACGTGTCAATGAAGATATGTAGTCTCCGAAGAGAAAATCTTACTCAACCTCATGAAACGTGCATCGGAAAACTAGCAAGCGAGCGATGATTACCAAATCGATTAATATCCTTATAGTCTATCCCTCTTTCAAGGATATAGCTACGAGAAACGTGGGAGTGTTGCAACGTCAGCCATTCCCGAACGAATGGTTAAGTACTTTGCACCACTCTCTCCTCAGAGTGTGTTCCTCGACCTGTCAAGGTTACACTTTTACACGTCAACTGATTCCATTTTATAGAGATATGTGTTGTCTTAAGCACATGACGCTTAAGACAACACATATCTCTATACATTTCATAGTACAAAAGTACAACGATGGAGGTGAGTTTACTCCACTCCTTAGAAAGTGTTCCTAGATATCGAAACGGATGTGCGGTGGATACACACCAGAAACCAACACTAAATCGGTATTCGAGTCTCAAGAGCGGTCGTAGACAAACCACAACGAAAGACAAAAAATGCATACAAGAACGCGGCCAACATTCAAGCATGTATGAAACGATTTAGTATTGAATCAGAATGATAACATCTTTTTAGTACAAGTTACAAGACACGGGCAGTGGGGCTAGTCTCTGCGCCCCAGTGGATGGAACTACTCGCTCCTCATAGAGGAAGAAACAAAGAAAGAGAAGAGAGAGAAAGAAAGCATCGTCGGAGCAGAAGAGTAGATCTGTGACAGCCTGGTGTAGATCGTCGCAGTCTCCGGGACTGCTCCGTTGTGGTCGATGACGCCTGTCTCTCTGCCTCGATCGTCGTGTCTACCTCCGGGATTGCACCGGTAGAATGAGGTAGAACAATGGTAGAAGTGAGATGATAGAGGTGAGATGGTGATGGAACAGCCTTCTAGATCTGTCCCCAGTCTGGCAACACACCGGATCTGGACTCAGGCCGGGATCCTGGGGTTGTGGGTGAAATTTGGTCAGAAACGGTGCTCGGGCAGTCTGGCGGCGTCCCGGCACTGGTCCCAGTCCGGCAGCCTTGGGTCGTCGTGAGATGGGATCCAAATGAGGACCCATGGGGTCCTATTTATAAGCACAAATCTTGATAAATATCTTGCTCATGCGGTTTGGCTTTGCACTTACTTTTCCATGCGGTTTGCTTTGCACTTACTTTTCCATGCGGTCTTGCTGCACAAGTGCTCATGCGGTTCCGTTCATGCATGATCATCACGTGAGCTCATGCGGTCTTCTTCACATCGCTTGCTTCATGCGGTTTCGTCATTGCTACTTTTTCATTCGGTCCTTGCATTGGCAACCGGCTATGCGGCCTTGCGGTCCTCATACGCAATTCCATGCGGTTTGGTTGCTTATGCGGTTTGCTCCGCAATTGCCCATGCGGTTTGCATGGCAGATCAGCAACCGGTCTTGGTGTGGGCGTGATAGCTGTTGGCCTCATTCACGTGCATGCGGTCTTGCTAATGCAAATGCTCCATGCGGTCTAGTTAATCCATTGAAATGCAGCGCTCCATGCATCACGTGAGCTCATGCATTCTTCACTTCCAATTTCCCATGCGGTCTTGCTGCACTCATCAAACGGTCTTGCCTTTTTCTTTTCACGATCTTGCGTTGTGCTCTTCACGGTTTGGAGCATTCACGTGGACAGCTACTGGTCTTGCTGCTTACTCGTCCTGCACTCACGGTTGTTGGTGTAGGTGATGACGACGGCGGCAGGGAGGAGGAAGGGAAACAGCAGGTCGTCTTGGGCAGTTGGCTATCGGAGAGAGGGTTCGTTGCTGCTGCTGAAGGCCGTCGTGGACAGCAATGGTATAGGCGAGCAGGTTGCAGGCACTTGCTAATGTGAGGAACATCGCCGAGGTCTGCTGCGGTGGAGTGGATGACGACAGAGTAGGTGCCAAACTCTGCGATTGGAGGCAGACGAGCAAGCGTCGTTGCTGCTGGACAGCGCGGGAGACACCATAGTTGCTGGTGTAGGGCCTTGGCGGCGTGGCGGTGTAGTTGTTGGTTGCGGGTGCTGCTTGGCGGTGAGGAAGGAGGTAGAAACACCACGATGCAGGTGCTGCCGGGTGACGCTAATTGGCGGCGCTACTGCTGTGTCGAGGTGGATGGTGGTGGCGCTGCAAGTGCTATAGCACTACTGTTTGAGTAGGTGAAACACGTTTTGGTATAATTGAGACGAATCCAGCTGGGCAGCTTTGTCCAGGGCTCTCGGAGTAGTAAAAGATGTGAGCAGCTAGATAGGAAGTGGAGTCCGAGTCTTGTTGTAAAGTTCCTAAGTTTGTGGATCTGATAAACAAGTGGCATGTTGCCGCAAAGCCTCTCTTCATCTCTTTCGTCTTTCTTTCGGTTTTGTATTTGTTGTATTAGACATAACGGCCTGTGTTCTCTGGTTCAGTTATCACAACGCAATCGGCACGGAGAGGAGACACCACATATCATAGCTGTTGTTGGTGAGGAAGACGACGCCGGCGGTCGTGGCGTGCAAGCCATCTTGGGCAGCGGTGGTATCGGCGAGCATGCTGCGGGTGCTGTTGGTCGTGTAGGGTGTAAGAGGAGGACGGTGGTGCTGCTGGTGAAGGCGGATGAGGGCAACACTGCTCCATTCGTGTGCAACGAGTTTGAGCAGGGAGACGATGGTGATCGGGTGGTGTTGCAGGTGCTCGCACAGCAACAGCTCATCACGGTTTGCTAGTGGAAGCATCTCCATGCATGTGTGATGGTGGTGGAGCAAGGTTGCTGCAGGTGGGTGATGAATTCGGACGGCGGCGACGCTCATGGTTTGAGATCGAGAGAGCAAACGGAATGAAGATCAAGACCGCATGAGGTCAAGACCGAGTGGTTGGATGAAAAGGAACTGTTGAATCTCGATCGGATGGTTGAGAGTGATCTGTAGAGGGAAAGGAGAATGTGTAAGAGAAAATAGCATCGAATAAACTAGTATTTAGAACTATTTAAGCATTATTTGCAGGGAATTAGTGAAACACTCAAAGTAAACCAAAGCAAGGGTAAATCAGTCAATATGAGGCACAAAAATCCTTAGAATTGGCGACTGAGAGGGTGAATCTGGAGGATTCATCACCACACCGAACTTAAGCGTTGCTCGTCCTGAGGAACGAAAAAGCCCAAGACAGTCGCCAAAACGCATGCATGTTGGTCTCGTAATTACCTCACCTTCGTGCAAGTGTCAGAATTTTCACAAAAAAGAGAAAAGGAAAATGAGGCGAAACAAAGTTAGGGCAAAAACATCAGAAATCCTTTGAATTGGTGACTGAGGATGAGTCTGGAGGATTCATCACCACACCGAACTTAAGCGTTGCTCGTCCCGAGAAACGAAAAACTTAAAACAGTCGCCAATAAAATCGTTCATCTTGTGATTGCCTCATCCTATTGTCATATCGTAATTTTGTTCATAGCTCAAATTGATACAGCATCAAAGATTCCTTAGATCACGGAATACATCTTATGATATCCTCATTTCTGAGTTCACTTTACTGAAGTATTTCCTTCTCACTCTTTGTTCTATCAGTCATGTTAAAAAGTTTTGTGAGACTTTGAACAGACCCACAGAATCAACATAATGCATATGATATGTCACTGGTAAAAGAAAAGGGAAGAATGGGGGTATGATCAAGAGATAAGAGTCTCTCCTCTGATTGATTCAAGACTCTTATTATTAGTTGACTCATCGAGATACTTTGAATGATTTATGCACAACTCTGGTTGACTTAGCCTTACACCCGATTTTTTTTCTTTTCTAAAGGTAACTCAGAAGTGTGTATAGGTTGGCTTAAGGCTTTTGGCTATTTTACCTCTTCGAGAGGAGGTAAGGGGTTATTTTTGGATCCTTAGGATCTCACTACCGGTCACGACGCATCTGCCTTTGTGAGGGCAGCTAATGTACCGGCCGGGCAAGACCTTTATCGATTATCCTGATTCAGGTAACAACTCTCATGTTTTTATTCACACTCTGGCTTTTATTCATTCTCACCTGGCTTAGGAGAAAGGGTATTTTTGGATTTTTGCATATTTGGGCTGCAAGGCCTCTTTTTGGAATCGGGGTAGATTTTTCACCAACCTTGGTATGTGCACAATCATCATTGTATACTCTTTGAAGTGAAATGAGAAGGTGGTACGCCCCTGTTATGTATTGAGGGGGATGGAAGAAGCGGTAGTGGAAAAAGAGGTGTGGTGTAACACACCGAACTTAGAGTTTTGCAGAGGTGTGGTTTACCACACCGAACTTAAAGTTCGACAATATTCTAGTTTTCACTAGAAAGGAGTGTGGCGTGCCACACCGAATTTAAAACTTTGGCATGGTTAGTGAACAGAGGGGTATGAAAATGAAGGAAGAAGTGTAGAAGAGAGTTCGGATCATGATGCAGTTTTCTTAGCGATTCCATGCGACGGGTCTCTTTTCTCCATCACACTCTGCTCAAAAAGAGACATGATGAAACATCAAATGAGAAATCCATACAACAGATCCATTAATCAGATAAAGGCGTGATGTATTTGGTCTATTTCAGTCTTATTGAAGTGTATCATCTTTTCCTGTTTGAGGGTATGACATTAGGATTCATAGACTATTCAAGATGAAAAACACGCATTGGCTAATTTTAAGCATTCTTTTCTTAGAAATTTGCAACGAAAAGAGGTGATGATCACATATTCGAAAAACAAAAAGCCGACTAGATAAAGGCTTTATTTTTGGAAGACTACAGAAAGGCAGAAAAATTATGAAAAAGAAACTAGAATGGAAAAACATGAAGCAATAAAGATAGAGGGTGGAGTGAAAGTCATACCACCCGCCCTCCACCTTGAACTCATGAATTTGCTCTCTTTTTTTTTGAACAAATATTAGGTTCGAGGTGGAGGGGAAGGGTTGCGCAATGTTAACCAGGCGGTCCTCGTAATTGGAAGAAGGTGCGGCAAAGATGTCTCGCGATAGCTGGTACCGAGAACGAAGAAGTGGCCCGAACAACCTGTTGACTGGGTGGTTGTGGCGACTCGAATGAGTCTTCTGGACGACTTGGATGCATATTTCTTTCGCCTCGTTGTCCGTCCAGAAGAATCCAGAGACCTTCCCCCATCAGCGAGGGAGGTGAAATATAAGCAGTCGAAACTGGGGGACTGGGTGAATTATTAAAGTCATGCCTATTTGTGTCCTCCAGTTGTGGCTCGCCCTCGAAGTTCAAAGTAAAACTACTTTCTTTAAAATCTAGAGCAGTTGATTGAGGGTTGGCCACTTGAACTTCCTCATGTCCGGGATTAGGTGGTGGATCCGGTTCCGGCTTCATTTCGTCACCTGGCTTTTCTTGTGTGGGATATGGTAGCCAGGATGACGTTTCTTCATCAGAGGAGTTATTTTGAGAAGTATCATCATCTTTATCAATGTTGAAATTGGTAAGAGTGTCGTTCTTCTTTTCAAGGTTTTGTTCATAATTTTCCTCGTAGAACATCCTTAGTTCATCCAAGTGACTAGAAGATGATTTGACTGTTAAAACGAACTCTTGCTCGGGTAAGGAAATCATGGGATCTTGAGATAGAGGTTCCGATGATGTCTCTTCATGGGAGGGATTAGTCCATGACATGTCGTTTTAAGGGCTAAAATCCCCAGAAGAACCCATTTCTTCGATATTGGGACTAATGTATACCATTTCTGAGTCACGTTGTTGTTCCAGTTCTTCTTCATAACACTCCTCCGGTTCTATTGAGTGCTCGGGAAGAGTTTCTATGGGAGAAATGGAACCTAGCTCAGGTAATGGACATATCTCAGTTTCTTGAATATCAGGAGGGGCTTCTTCAGAGGGATGAGTGACTATAGAGGGATAGGTTTGTGACTTGATGTCTTCCCAAGGGTCCTTTTTATCATTACAAGAATTTACAGTAATATTATATTCCATTCCAAAATCAAGAGGTTGTTCATATTTCTCTTCATAGTGCACTGTCAACTCGTTCAAGTGAGTAGAAGGAGATTCAATAGAAAGATCATGCTCTTGTTCGAGGACTGGCTCCGTCTGGACTTCTTGTGCTGGCGGTAACTCTGGTAACATCATCTCATGAAAAGGACCGATCATAGGATTGTCATCTTGAGACCTGTCATCCCCCCTTGATTTTGTTTCATCAGTGAGAGTGGTATGGTCCATTTCTAAATCAAGATCTTGATCAGTCCCATCCTCGAAGTTTGTTTCTAGATCAGTCGAATGATCAGAAATTTCTTCATAAGGAAGAATCAGATCATGTTCCAGAAATGGAGTCATTTGAGTCTCTTGCATAAAAGACGTCTCCTTATCTGAATCAGTCACATATTCATCTAAGTCTGACTGTGAAGGAGTGTAGGGTTCTTGTAACGTAGACCCTTCTTCATTGGAATTCAACGACAAGACAGTTGAAGTTGAAGAATATTTGTTGTATAAGGAGTCAATCATTGTTTATTGCCCCTCAATCTGTGTGGTTGGATCTGGGTCTATGGGGGAAGAAGATGGACAGGCACCAAAACTTATCCCCAATTTATCTTCCAATTGTAGAAAATCTTCATATTGGCTACTTATTCTTTCATCTAAGAGCATAGTGCATGAATCATTATCCGAGTCAGACCTTGGCTCGGAAAATGATTCTTTTTCTTGTGATGTTGTGAAGGAATCATCTTTGAATTCAGTCATTAACTCAGAGGGTGATTCCCCACCCTGCACTGATGCTTGAAGATCATTAGAAGGCACCTCCCACATGATATCGTAATCATCATCATAATCAACATGTGGACTAGGGATGTGTTTAGTTAAAATTGGTGGATGTTCTACATGTTGCTCAGAAGCGTTGACAAGTTGCGTAAGTTGATTAAGATCGGATATCAACTTCTTGGTCGCGGCTGTTTGTTCAGCTAGTTGTTGGGCCACCGATGTCTGTAAGGCACGTAGTTCTTCCATTAGTGTACCTTGATCTCCATAATAAGGCTCTTCGCTGTATCCATTGGATTGATGTTGATAATAGCTCTCCTCATCATAGTATTGATTTTCATTGTTTTCCAGGTTCCCTCCTACATTGTAGTGTACGCCTTGAAATCCGCCATAGTTAGGTTTCTCGTAGTAGCCCTCGGGGTGATACGGATTATAACCTGCGTTATATCCATAGTTGTATGGAGTGGCTGCTCTGAGGTTCCCAACTATACGATTCGTGATGATTTGACGCAACGCCATCACGTAGTGAGGAGGAACATTGAAACAGTTGATCGATGCATGAGAATAGTCACCACAAAATTGACAACTATTCGTTGGTGGCACTGACTGCTTCATTTTGAAGAGAATTGGTACCTGAAATCAGAGAACGAATTTATCAAGCTTGACCAACCACTTCAAATCCAAGATGATATGCAAGATTAAGTCCCTTACTTTTTAGGTTTTTCAAAAAGAAAAATGACAAACCCTAGAGAAACCTAAATCGACATGAAATTCGAAAAAGACGATTTTTATACTGTTGTCCCCGGCAACGGCGCCATTTTTTGATGGAGCTAGAACTTACACCAAAAGATTACTCTTCCAATGGAAGTCCTAATATGCACCAAAAACCCTAGAGAGTTGATGTCCTCTCTAGGTTTACCTACAACTGGTGCTAGATAAATGCTCCAACCCCACAAGAGTGTCGAAGCCTTATCATAGTACAGATATAGGATCGAACCCAAAGGACAACGTTAAAAATCTGAGTGTCTTTTCCTTGTTTCGCATCAATCTAGGTTAATCATCTAAGACCAGAAGTTTGATTTGAGTTATTTAACCTAAACATGCAAAAGTAAAGGCAAGAATAAAAACTAGTTTAATGATTAAAAACTAAGATTAGCAAATGATGATGGATCACTGGGGTGATGCGGGTATTCGCCACCACTACACATGAATTGCACTTGTACCAAACATAGCAAGACTTGTAGGCAAGATACATGGATGTTGTACAATACCGATGTCTTATAGGACAAGAGTAATGCACACATCCTTCACGGGTTGAGTAACTCTCATTCGGTACATATCTACGTGTCAATGAAGATATGTAGTCTCCGAAGAGAAAATCTTACTCAACCTCATGAAACGTGCATCGGAAAACTAGCAAGCGAGCGATGATTACCAAATCGATTAGTATCCTTATAGTCTATCCCTCTTTCGAGGATATAGCTACGAGAAACGTGGGAGTGTTGCAACGTCAGCCATTCCCAAACGAATGGTCAAGTACTTTGCACCACTCTCTCCTCAGAGTGTGTTCCTCGACCTGTCAAGGTTACACTTTTACACGTCAACTGATTCCATTTCATAGTACAAAAGTACAACGATGGAGGTGAGTTTACTCCACTCCTTAGAAAGTGTTCCTAGATATCGAAACGGATGTGCGGTGGATACACACACCAGAAACCAACACTAAATCGGTATTCGAGTCTCAAGAGCGGTCGTAGACAAACCACAACGAAAGACAAAAAATGCATACAAGAACGCGGCCAACATTCAAGCATGTATGAAACGATTTAGTATTGAATCGGAATGATAACATCTTTTTAGTACAAGTTACAAGACACGGGCAGTGGGGCTAGTCTCCGCGCCCCAGTGGATGGAACTACTCGCTCCTCATAGAGGAAGAAACAAAGAAAGAGAAGAGAGAGAAAGAAAGCATCGTCGGAGCAGAAGAGTAGATCTGTGACAGCCTGGTGTAGATCGTCGCAGTCTCCGGGACTGCTCCGTTGTGGTCGATGACGCCTGTCTCTCTGCCTCGATCGTCGTGTCTACCTCCGGGATTGCACGGGTAGAATGAGGTAGAACAATGGTAGAAGTGAGATGATAGAGGTGAGATGGTGATGGAACAGCCTTCTAGATCTGTCCCCAGTCTGGCAACACACCGGATCTGGACTCAGGCCGGGATCCTGGGGTTGTGGGTGAAATTTGGTCAGAAACGGTGCTCGGGCAGTCTGGCGGCGTCCCGGCACTGGTCCCAGTCCGGCAGCCTTGGGTCGTCGTGAGATGGGATCCACATGAGGACCCATGGGGTCCTATTTATAAGCACAAATCTTGATAAATATCTTGCTCATGCGGTTTGGCTTTGCACTTACTTTTCCATGCGGTTTGCTTTGCACTTACTTTTCCATGCGGTCTTGCTGCACAAGTGCTCATGCGGTTCCGTTCATGCATGATCATCACGTGAGCTCATGCGGTCTTCTTCACATTGCTTGCTTCATGCGGTTTCGTCATTGCCACTTTTTCATTCGGTCCTTGCATTGGCAACCGGCTATGCGGCCTTGCGGTCCTCATACGCAATTCCATGCGGTTTGGTTGCTTATGCGGTTTGCTCCGTAATTGCCCATGCGGTTTGCATGGCAGATCAGCAACCGTTTTTGGTGTGGGCGTGATAGTTGCTGGCCTCATTCACGTGCATGCGGTCTTGCTAATGCAAATGCTCCATGCGGTCTAGTTAATCCATTGAAATGCAGCGCTCCATGCATCATGTGAGCTCATGCGTTCTTCACTTCCAATTTCCCATGCGGTCTTGCTGCACTCATCAAACGGTCTTGCCTATTTCTTTTCACGATCTTGCGCTGTGTTCTTCACAGTTTGGAGCATTCACGTGGACAGCTACTGGTCTTGCTGCTTACTCGTCCTGCACTCACGGTTGTTGGTGTAGGTGATGACGACGGCGGTAGGGAGGAGGAAGGGAAACAGCAGGTCGTCTTGGGCAGTTGGCTATCGGAGAGAGGGTTTGTTGCTGCTGCCGAAGGCCGTCGTGGACAGCAATGGTATAGGCGAGCAGGTTGCAGGCACTTGCTAGTGTGAGGAACATCGCCGAGGTCTGCTGCGGTGGAGTGGATGACGACGGAGTAGATGCCGAACTCTGCGATTGGAGGCAGACGAGCAAGCGTCGTTGCTGCTGGACAGCGCGGGAGACACCATAGTTGCTGGTGTAGGGCCTTGGCGGCGTGGCGGTGTAGTTGCTGGTTGTGGGTGCTGCTTGGCGGTGAGGAAGGAGGTAGAAACACCGCGATGCAGGTGCTGCCGGGTGACACTAATTGGCGGCGCTACTGCTGTGTCGAGGTGGATGGTGGTGGTGCTGCAAGTGTTATAGCACTGCTGTTTGAGTAGGTGAAACATGTTTTGGTATAATTGAGACGAATCCAGCTGGGCAGCTTTGTCCAGGGCTCTCGGAGTAGTAAAAGATGTGAGCAGCTAGATAGGAAGTGGAGTCCGAGTCTTGCTGTAAAGTTCCTAAGTTTGTGGATCTGATAAACAAGTGGCATGTTGTCGCAAAGCCTCTCTTCATCTCTTTCGTCTTTCTTTCTGTTTTGTATTTGCTGTATTAGACATAACGGCTTGTGTTCTCTGGTTCAGTTATCACAACGCAATCGGCACGGAGAGGAGACACCACAGATCGTAGCTGTTGTTGGTGAGGAAGACGACGTCGGCGGTCGTGGCGTGCAAGCCATCTTGGGCAGCGGTGGTGTCGGAGAGCATGTTGTAGGTGCTGCTGGTCGTGTAGGGTGTAAGAGGAGGACGGTGGTGCTACTGGTGAAGGCGGATGATGGCAACACTGCTCCATTTGTGTGCAACGAGTATGAGCACGGAGACGATGGTGATCGGGTGGTGTTGCAGGTGCTCGCACAGCAGCAGCTCATCACGGTTTGCTAGTGGAAGCATCTCCATGCATGTGCGATGGTGGTGGAGCAAGGTTGCTGCAGGTGGGTGATGAATTCGGACGGCGGCGACGCTCATTGTTTGAGATCGAGAGAGCAAACGGAATGAAGGTCAAGACCGCATGAGGTCAAGACCGAGTGGTTGGATGAAAAGGAACTGTTGGATCTCGATCGGATGGTTGAGAGTGATCTGTAGAGGGAAAGGAGAATGTGTAAGAGATAATAGCATCGAATAAACTAGTATGTAGAACTATTTAAGCATTATTTGCAGGGAATTAGTGAAACACTCAAAGTAAACCAAAGCAAGGGTAAATCAGTCAATATGAGGCACAAAAATCCTTAGAATTGGCGACTGAGAGGGTGAATCTGGAGGATTCATCAAATATTGTATTGAATTGAATGCAATGGGATGAATACAAGACTGAACGCCCTCTCCTTTACATAGGAGAGGGGAGACGCCCTAAGACTTAGGACGCAAATAATCTAAATATGTTGAGATACAAAAGCCCACTAACTAATTAACCTATTAACTAAATAGGCTAATATAGACTCTCTAACACTCCCCCTCAAGCTGGAGCATGGATGAAACACATGTCCAAAGCTTGGAGGTTACAAGACTCAATAAAACGATAAAAGAAATGATAAATGAAAGATAAAAGATAAATATCACTCCCCATACAAAAATTGATACTCCCCCTTATTTAATACTCCCCCTGAACCATGTGGTGACAATGCCTCTCTTCTTTGAAATTGTATTCAGCAAACTGGAGATCCTCGAGCTTTGAAGGTCTTTGGAATGCATATGGAATAAAGAGCATCTGAAGAATGGAACCTGATACTACAACAATAATTCGCCACTTGGAGCAGACGATCCTCAACACCATCACTAAGTCATCTTCATTGGATTACGTATTTAACGCGGCACGATCGCGGATCTCCAATGATGATGTAGCAATAGTGGTGTCTTCAAAGCATCTGAGAAGACGTGCATAATGTGGCACGAACACGAACAGATGATATGCTAGTGATACAATGTTGGCACCATAACTCTGTCACATGAACCTTGGGGCTTGACAGGAAAGGAGATATCATCCATCAAGAAAAGTCCCAAGAAGATCAGCGGAATACAGTAGATGCAGCTCGGAGAAGACGTAATGAAGCAGCTCGGTGAAGATAAATATGGATGAATCAACCTTGCAGATGTAGATTGGCAGGCTTGTTGAGCTTCTTAAAATCTGAAGAACCCATATGTCTCATGTGAATGCAGCTAAAGTACACCATCAACACCTGACGTACATAACGCGATATGAACGCAGATAGCTCGATGTTGACGTTGAATGAATATCCTTCATTGTTGTCTGGAAGTAGAGAACGGATGTGCTGGCACATTAGTATATAACTAGTAGTTCAGTACATAGCAGAGCAGCACTGCATGCATAAATAATAAACATTTAAGGTAGGTGCAGCAATTCATACATAAAGATGTAGCATGGGTGCAGCAGTACATACATACAAAGCATGTACAAAGTAGGAATAACTTTGATACATATAAACTCAATTAATAATTACAAACACATAGCTACCTTGATTCACAAACATAACATTCAGAACTATGCACTAATATAGGCGTAATGTAAAATCAATGCAGCAATTTCAGGCTGTCTTGGTCCCAGAAGCCAATTTTTCATTAAGCAGGCTGAAGCGGCCGCCTCGACAAGGAAATGAAGTGGGTGGTTAGGCGGGTCAGGCGGCTGGTAGGCGGTCGCTTTTTGCTGGCCCGGTCCACTGGCGCTTATCCCATTAACCAGGCGGATGAAGGCTTGGGCCGCTTGAGCAGCCGTTCAGGCGGACGCCTGAGCCGCTTTTTAAAACATTGCACCCAATGTACACAGCATAGAGATATTGTTGACTGCATTTTGTTTGTTGGGGTTTTAGTTAGCTGCATATTTTGAAGATTGAAGAAATAGACTTCTAGAAGAATGCACCAAAAGACATTATAGCTAATGAGATCTAAAGGATTGACTAGTTGAATTCCAATTATTTTCATTCAGTTAGCATCTTTCCTTCTTGAAAAAATTATATGACTCCTTAGAGGAGATTCTATCTTTCCGATTTCGTTATCACATTATTTGGTTTGGAATTATTAAATATTTATTTGGTTGTTATTTGAATTTAGATCATGGAAATGTTTGAGTGTCGCCCCTTGCCTCTCTGGTCCACCTTCATAGAGGATAACAAGAGGGGCGTCACAAGATACCTCATTCACAAGGCTTTAGAAGGTGGAGGGCACATACACAATTTAAAGGGCATAACTAAGAACTCGATGTTTAAAAAAGTGATATGTGTTATGCGTGCAGAGAGGTTACCTGATACAGTATATGTGGTTTTGGATCTTTTTTAATAATATAGGATAAAATTTATATTAAACATACAAATTACATATTAATGTGTGGAACACAAAATTATGTATATTTATAAGTGTTCATACAAATATACATGTATTATATATTGAAGTATTCATATGTGTACACACAAGAAACATATTTGAAATGTGTGTATTATATGCAGATATATACATATTAACATGTAAATGTATATATAATAGTATATACACTATGAGCATATATGTGGAAATGTGTGTATGTACTATGTACTATGCAGAATTGCAGATGTCGATGCATATGTCACAATGCATATACATAAAATAAGCTATTGCATGTCTGAAAAAGTTTGTTTGTATGATAATGTAAGTATACCATGATGTATTACTATACTATATATAGATATAGATAGTTATATAAAGTTATTGATATAAATACATATATATACATATCTAAATGTGGGTGTGTGGGTGAGTAAGTAGTTTAAATTAAATTGAAACGAATTATATTGAGAAAAAAAATCTACAAAACTTTTAATCAAAAAAGGTTGTATACACCCCCACACAGGACTACATATACAGCCATGCCTGCATACCAGGCCGATTATGCATATGTGGTGTGGCGACTAGGGCCGCACTGCATATGCGATTGCATATGCCCTGCACAGGGCACACGGCCGCTTTTTGAAAAGCTATAAGAACTTGATATCAAAGACATGAATCTGATTGCAACTTGATATCAAGTCAAGCTTGAAGAAGACAATTGTGACGTGTATATACAATATGAGCATATATGTGGAAATGTGTGTATGTAGTATGTACTATGCAAATGTTGATGTATATATCATATATACATGTCCATATATATCACAATGCATATAAATATTATAAGCTATTATATGTCTGAAGATGTTTGTGTGTATTATATGCAAGTATACCATGATGTATTACTATAAAATATATAGATATAGATAGATATATGAAGTTATTGATATAAATACATATATATACATATCTACATGTGGGTGTGGGTGTGTGTGAGTAAGTAGTTTAAATTAAACTGAAAAAAAAATTATTGAGAAAAATTCTACAAAACTTTTCATCAAAAAAGGTTGTATATACCCCACACAACACTGCATATGCGGCCATGGCTGCATACCAGGATGATTATGCATGTGGTGTGGCAACTAGGACCGCACTACATATGTGGTCGCATATGCACCACACAGGGCACAAGGCCGCTTTTCGAAACACTGTAAGAACTTGATATCAAAGACATGAATCTGATTGCTACTTGATATCAAGTCGAGCTTGAAGAAGACAATTGTCATGTATGGCTCGTCAAAAAGTTCATCAATCAAACATTATCCATGAATGGAAATTTGTCCTTGATATTGTGCTTATTGAGTTTGCGATAGTCAATATCAATCACCATAACTCAATGACTCAAACACCATTATGACAAATCATTAAAGACGAAAAATGATTGATGCACTAATGACTATATCACTATTAGGGAGTGAGACTGCATGCTTCTTGGTAACCTCTTTCTAGAAAGAGGGTAGGAGTAGGAGCATAAAGATTTAGTTAATCTCGTCAAGGAAGGGCATGTGACAAGCTAGCAGGTGGGCAAGATAGAAATGTGTGGGTGTGAAGAAGACCTAGGGGAACTCTGTAACAATTAGAATATTAATAATAAAAGTGTAGGATTTTATGACATCTGCTTGTATGGGAAAAAACGTTTAACCCACACATTGAAAGTGGATGGCCATAAATCCCACACTTCTTGAGCATTTTGCAGAAGTTTAGGAACTAAGTAAAAATTAAAAAAAAAACATTTACTAATCAGATCAGTGTACCCGTTTTTGGATGCACGCAAAAAGGAGCCTTCAGTAAATGATTCATGTGCTTTGATACCTGAGACAATAAATTAGAAGAAAAAATTGTCTTTTAATTGAGGATTTAGGGGGCAAGAGGTACAATGCACTGATCAAGCCAAAAACGTCAAACTAAATAAAAGGGGAATAACGGACCTCCATATCCAGTCTGGGGTAGGTATAAGAGAAAACAATCTCTTCTACACATCTACGGAGCCCCTGACCCTGTCAAAACATAAGCATGTTGAGTGCCCTGTTAAATCCTTATAATCCACTGTTTTAGATAAGAGTAAACCTTCTGCTTTCCAGACTGCAACAATTTTTTCAACTGCTCCCACCTAGCGACATTCACATCTTCCTTGGACATGGAAGAACGTCGGCTGCCATTCCACTTGTTAAGAATGTCGGAAACAATGGCTGGTGGGTGAAAAGGATATACAAGTTAGACCGTGATGGCTTTGGGGGAGGGAGGTGAAAATGAATATAAGATTTAAAACAGAGTGCAATGTTTATGCATACATTCATCGGGGATGAGATCCAGAATCTTCTGATACCGCTCTTCAGAAGCAAAAAGCTTTTGCGAACAAAGCATTTTTTCTTCAAACATACCCTTCAGGACTTCCTCGTATGATCTTCTGCAATGAAGTGTCATTTCCAATAATGTTAAAATCAGATCATATTCGTTTTAACTTTCTTTTTTTTTTCAGAGGATATATTTTAGAACTTACACTAGGAATGGATGCAATATCTGACCTGTCAAAGACACTTTCTTTCCATTGTTTTCATTTCCCTTTCAGAATCAAATAGCCAGCAAATAAATATAACTGTGAAAAATACATAAGGGATAAAGTTGGCAGGGCGCCCCTACCTTGTATACACGAAAATATTCGGCAATAGCTGATCTTTGCTCATTGGTCAACCTAAGAGATGAAGTTGACGGGCTCGTGAAACCAGATTAGAAATTGAATTAACTTTAGTGATTATATCTCTTACCTTCTAGCTCTACTATCACAAACCCAACAATGAACACCACGGCGCCCACTGTATACCCACAAAATATGATTGAATCCAAAGTCATCTGCATGGAAGGTAAGTCCTTGATATGAATAATAGAAATAGGCTGCGAGATTATTGTGAACTACATGCCAAAAGGAAGCTGCTTTATTATAAACTACGTGCCAAAGATAGCTGCAAGATTATCATAAGCTATGTGCCGAGACATGTCTGCAACATTACTGCATACTAAATGCCGAAAGGTCACCTCGGAACAGGCATTCAAATATGGGTTAATTACTGACACAGAATCTAAACTGCAATGAGTTTGTTGGGCATTTAATCATTTAAAGTCACCTCTAAGAGAAGTATCCATAACTTTGATGGCAGCAGTCATCAGAGGCCAGCATTCCAAGCAAACATCAGCTCCAGAACAACAATATCTAATGTCATCATAGTCAGTCATATCCTATTGGAAATCTCCAAATATTAGTCAATATGTACATGAAAGTGACTGATGCTAGAACAAAATTTAAAATATACGTACAAGTTTAGCTTACAATATCAAATATAAGTTCACGTTCAACAGGTGCAAAAGCATTATTTCCACCTTGGGAGTATGCATGCCTTTTTGCAGGCTTCAAAATCAATAACATGAAAGTAGTGAGAAAATGATATAAAAAATAACAGACAGAGTAAATTGGTGTTATCTTTAATGTAGAGAGAAGTTTGTATCATACATCCACAGTATATACAGGTCCAATGTCGATTTTGAACGGGCATTTTTCCTTGATAGCACTTTCCATTTCAGCCACATTACCGAAAGACTGAAATCGCAGATATATGTCATTGTCAAGAGTAAAAGAAAACTCCCTTCGTCCAATATAGGAGCTGTCACATGCTGGATGCTTTCCATCTGCGTTGCAGTATCAGACATAAGTAACTGAATATCAGGAAGGTTTATTTGTTTGAATGAGTAATTGTCGGAATATACCGTTTCCATATGACAGCCATCTAAACATATCAGCATGGGGAAAGAGCTTTGCTGCCACAAGCCATTGTGAGAGCGAGTGAGCACATTTCAAATGCCAAACTAAGAAGTGAAACGGATTACTCACAAAAAAAGATGGTTAGAGACCAATTAATGTGATGCAAAATGGCCATATTCTTTTATTAGCAGTTTATGAAATTGACATCATGTTCACATCCAACGATCAGGCATCATATGTGAAGCATTGGAGATCAGGGATTGGTCCATGGGTCCATTTAGCTTTTTTTAGTATTAACTTTGAAGATGCTCTAGTATTTGTAGTTCAGAAACCATGTCGAAAAGGATCTACAGGTAAATCTGATAGTGATTCCAGATTATTATTAAATACAAGAAATGGCAAAATTCACCCCATGTTTCTGCATTAGATCACTAAGGAATCCACCATGAGATCCAGATCCAACCTAACCACCATATATTTTGGTTTAAAGGAGCGTTCTTTCTTTAGTTAAGAACAGATGTTAGGATTTCGCATCATCATAAGCCCGAATTTTAGTTATTGGGCGTCTACGTCTCGGTCACGGTTTCACTAGTCTTCCAATGTCTTCTCATTACACTGTCTGAGTGGGTTGGGTAGCACAACCTATTTGATCCTCGAAAGGACAACCCAATTGGGCTCTGATTTTCCGAGTGTCTCACTACTAAAAAGTAAAGTGTGTGCAATTCCAAACACACTGGGCAGTCTAAGAACTTAGAAAATAAAGGATTCGGATAGAAATTCCGAAGATAACCCGTCGTAACGAAAGTGATATTGATAAGGGAGAGTCAATTTAACGAGGTCATAGTGCAGTACCATAGTACATTCGCAAGTATTGAGGATCAAACCCGTCTTGGATGGCGTTTCCTTGCGGCTGTCGCGAAATGACGCCGTCGATCTCCATATCATCCCTCCCATTGGGATCGTCTTCTCTGGCCATGATCTTTGTTGGAGAATTCACTCCTGAAACAGCACAGGGTTGGTGGGCAGCCGAAGTACTGCCGGAGTACTCCGCTTCTACGGAATGGAAAGTGTATGCTACATGCAAGAGAGGCCGTTAGAACGGGAAATCAAAATGGGACAAGAGTCGAAACAGTTTGTGCAATATAGGGGTTTGGAGAAGATGAGTACACCTTGAGAACGGGAAGTCGCTAAGCTCGGGCAGAGATTGCCTCTAATCTGAGGTTTCCTACTACTGATGCAGCTGCAGTGACTCGTCCGCCAAGGAAGATGGTCGGCTTGCCCCGGCGCAGTAAGGTCGGCGACAGCGGAGGCGTCCGGTAAGATTGTGGATGTGGCGGGAAACAGAGAGCTCGTTCCCGCTCGAGTTGGAGTGTGGAAATGGGTTTACAGTTTGAGCGGCTCTGCGGTGAGTGCTGTGTTTGGAATTTGGATCGGTTGAAACGGGTTCTAGGCTACAGTAGACCTAGACCCGTACTCGGGTTAGGAATCGGGTCGGGCGTAAACGTAGAGCGGCAACGGAATCCCGACGCATTCCCACTATTCCACCTGTCTTTTTGCAAGATCTGCCGGTGGTCCTCATTCTCCATGGAGCACGCTGCTCCTGAAGCAAAATAACGCGGAGTATAAACTAAAATAGCACGGTTTAAAAAAAAAATTTACATGTATAGCATGATCGCAAACTTATTTACGGAAGTAGCCCAGTTTGGTACCGAAAGCGCCAAAAATTTGGCGTTTCCACCAAAGGCGCCAAAAATCTGGCGTTTTCCACCAAAGGCGCCAAAATTCTGGCGTTTTTCACCAAAGGCGCCAAAAGTCGGGCGTTTTCCACCGAAGGCGCCAAAAAACTGGCATTTTCCACCAAAGACGCCAAAAGTCGGGCGTTTTCCACCGAAGGCGCCGAAAAGCTGGCGTTTTCAATCGAAGGCGCCAGAAAGCGGGTGTTTTCCACCGTTGCTCCTGTCCAGCTTTCAAAGCTTGTCAGCGTGAAGTCCTTTCGTTTGCAGGGGCAGACGAAGGTAGGTGGCCGTTTTGAATGCTTTGAAGCTTTATAGGTACTTCCACACTCCATCCATCCTCTCCTCTCGTCTTCCCTTCTTCCTGCACAAGGTAAACAGTTCTCCTCTCTCCCTTCCGCTCTTCTGTTCTCCCCTCTCCCTTTCGCTCTTCTGTTCTTCCTTCCGTGAGTGCGATCCTTCCTTGCTTCCTTTTCTTATTCTTTTCCTATTCTTCCATTTCCATCAGTGCGATCAGTGCAAGCAAGCGGAGACTGCGAGGTCCTTCTTCCTCAGCGTCGAGCAGCCTCATTCTAGCAGCAGCCGGTTGACGAGCACGAGCAGCCCAGCCTCATCCTAGAGAGCAGCAGCCGGTTGACGAGCAGCCTCATCCTAGAGAGCATCAGCCGGTTGTTGATCTGTCTGCGAGAGCTCGAAGAGGAAAGGTCTTTTTTTCCTCTCTTTTTTCCTTCTTTTCTCGTGATTTGCTCCACCGGCAACGGCTGCGTTTCGCAATGGTTGTGTTTCTTTTCCTTTTCTTATTCTTCGCTTGTTTCAACAGGGCTTCCTTCGGTTCTTTTTCTTATACTTTTCCTTTCTTCTGTTTCGATCAGTGTGATCAGTGCAAGCGTGGAGATCTTTCTTCTTCGGCTGCGAGGTCCGGAGTTCCTTCTTCAGCTGCGAGGTCCGGGTCCGGGTTGGTGGCCATTCTTCCTCTGTTCTTGGTGGCCGTTCTTCGTCTGCCAGCCGTTCTTCCTCAGCCTTTGATGAGCAGCAACTATTCTTCCTCCCTGTGTTCTTCCTCCCTCAGCCTACGAGGAAAGGTGCTTTTTTGTTTTTTTTTCTATTTTCTCGTGATTTCCTCTACTGGAAACGGCTGCGTTCTTTTCTTTTTATCATCCCCAATTCTTCCTACAGCCTTGCAAATGCTATGAACTTGTTCTCATTTTGGCTATTATGAACTTGTTCAGATTCATGGAGCATTAGTCTGCGACAGCTTCGTGTCAGACAGTAAGTTTAATTTACATATTCATCTTATAATTTATATGGACCGTAACAAATTAGGACTATATGTAATTTGATTTGTACGTAATATGGATTTTTTTGGTGTGGACTTTGTTTCATATGGACTGTGTTTGATTGAGAATATTGAGAATTTTTTGAACTGTCATATTGATTGTAATTAATTTGGACTGTATTAATTTGGACTATTAGACTATATTAATTTAGACTATAATTAGTTTAGATTATATTTTATTTAGATTGTAATTAATTTGGACTGTATATAACTTGGACTGTAATCATTTAGTTAATTTTTTATATTCTTTTTTGTGTTTTTTAATGATCCTTTTATCTCCTAAACGTTTGTTGAATGTTTACATATCTATGCAAATTGTGTGTGGTTTGATATCATGTATGAACGATGTTTTGATATTTTGATATCATATGTACAGATTGTTGTCTTTGGTTTTTTCCAAATCTTATATATCAATATCAAGTTGAAAGAAATTATTTTTGAAAATAAAATCTAATATATCAAAGGAAAAGTATTCAAACTGAGCTCCAACAAAATTTTCAAAAGATATATCATTTTAGGTTGTCGTTTTGGTATTTTTCAAATCTTATATATCAACACCAAGCCGTAAGAAACTATTTTTAAAATGATATGTAAAATATCATAGGGGAAGTTTTCAAAATTGACGTCAACAAAATTCATAACATGTCAATGTATAACACTTTATTGCGATGATGATAATGCCGATGTTGAGAGCTCCAACAAAATTTTCAAATCAAAGATTTTTTTTTTCAAAAGATATATCATTTTAGGTTGTCGTTTTGGTATTTTTCAAATCTTATATATCAACACCAAGCCGTAAGAAACTATTTTTAAAATGATATGTAAAATATCAAAGGGGAAGTTTTCAAAATTGACTTCAACAAAATTCGTAACATGTCAATGTATAACACTTTATTGCGAGGATGATAATGTCGATGTTGAGAGATCCAACAAAATTTTCAAATCAAAGATTTTTTTTTCAAAAGATATATCATTTTAGGTTGTCGTTTTGGTATTTTTCAAATCTTATATATCAACACCAAGCCGTAAGAAATTATTTTTAAAATGATATGTAAAATATCAAAGGGGAAGTTTTCAAAATTGACTTCAACAAAATTCGTAACATGTCAATGTATAACACTTTATTGCGAGGATGATAATGGCGATGTTGAGAGATCCAACAAAATTTTCAAATCAAAGATATTTTTTTCCAAAAGATATATCATTTTAGGTTGTCGTTTTGGTATTTTTCAAATCTTATATATCATGAATGGATTTTATTATCTTGAATGGATTTTCTTGATAATTAGAGATGATCGTTTTTAGTCTTGAATGGTGGTTGTGTAGTTTAAACTGTGATTTTATTATCTTGAATGGATATTCTTGGTGGTTGTGTAGTTTAAACTGTGATTTTATTATCTTGAATGGATATTCTTGATAATTAGAGATGATCGTTTTTAGTCTTGAATGGTGGTTGTGTAGTTTAGACTGTGATTTTTGAAAAATGTGAAGTCCAAACAACTAGAGGGCCTGTAAATTGTTGCATAGTAGGAGTAGGTATAGCAGTGTCATCCGTTATGGTGGAATTCAAAATAAAATATATTTCTAAATAATAGACATCTTTTTCAAAATTTCATAACATTATAATAATATCTTTTTCAAAACTCCATAACATATTTAAATTCATAATTAACTTGTTTTTAAATAATTGTGTCATTATATCTAACATTAACTATTCAAAATATTCAGGAAAATGGCCAACTTTGTCATCCGTTATGGTAATGAGGTCTGCATACCTATTCAAATAGCGACAACAACCACTTTTTCTGAAATGATGGCATACATGCATCAGATTCTTGATATACAATCAATGATGTATGGCCTTCGTCTAAGCTATAACTTTCCCAAAGATATACGTCCTAGTTATGACTTGTTTCCTATTGATGTCGTTGATGAGGATAGTTGGAAAACCCTTCTTAGTATATCAAAAGCGAGGATTATTGACCTTTATGTTGAGAGATATAATCTACCAAATGAGAGAATGAGTCAGTTCCAAAATGATCACGATGTTTCTATTGATGATGATGATAACGATGGTGATATGAATGATGATAATGATGGTGACGCTGAATGTGGAAAATGTGGGGGTCGTGGCCACAATGAAAGAACTTGTAAAAATAAATGATGCTTATGAATCTTAGTAGTAGGATAAGATATTATGCAAACCTCGTGAATGTAATCCTACTTAGTAGTAGGATATTATATTATGTAAACCTCGTGAATGTAATCCTACTTAGTAGTAGGATATGATATTATGTAAACCTCGTGAATGTAATCCTACTTAGTAGTAGGATAGGATATTATGTAAAACTCGTGAATGTAATTCTACTTGTATTGCTCTTATGAGGAGGTCGGGATGAATAAAATTGCCTCCTGACTTCCCCTAATAGAGGGTGATTTATGAAATTTAACTTTGCTAATAATATTTATTTGAAATTCATGCTCACTAAAGGTCTCCTTTATTTGACTATTTTCTAGGCATGGTGAACGATGATGAGACTTTGCGGATCACATGTCATTCCATGGAGGTTGGTAGGTGGGAGTTGACAGATGTAGATGTTTTGGGTTATGTACGCACAGCTGGATTTGCATCTGTCACGAAATTGTCTAGAGTCCTTTTTTATTTTGGCTTGGTCACAACACTTGTTCGTAGATGACATTCAAACACAAACTCATTCCGTTTTCCTCTAGGAGAGTTAACCATCACTTTACAAGATGTCGCAGTGTTGCTAGGGTTAAAGGTTAATGGTGATGCTGTTGTAGCGCACTATCCTATAGGGCCAAATGATGACCAATATAGTTCTTGGACGGCCCTTTGTGATGCTATTCTGGGGTCACATCCAGATGGACTTGTCCACCTATTACAGTTGTGGTCTTGGGAAAGATTGTATATTGGTATACCAGGCAGAGTGATCATGGATCAAGATCATGAGTGGCCACAAGATGCTCCATTAGGATACAGGTTTTTCGCTACCATCTATATGTTGAATACATTCTATTAAAAGTTTTCATCTCCTAATCATCTTTTCAAACATGATAATAGATGGAACCATCTCATGGAGCATGTACGTATTCCAAAAGGGACTGTAAGATTCTACCTTAATGAGTTTGATACACAGGAGTCTAGTCAAGTGAGAATTTATATTTTATCTAAAAGTTAACTTATACCATTTAATGAAACTTGTTTGGTAACGATAACTTATAACGCAGTTAATGTGGACACCATATAGTGAAGAATTGTTGGCAACTTTGCCAGACATATGTCGTGAAGGTAGAGAAATTTGGATGGCTTGTGTTCCTATGATATCATTCACAGTAATGGAATGGCATGTTCCTGATAGAGTACTAAAACAGTTTGGTGCTCGTATCCAACCTCAACCCCAACCTTTTCCAGAATACCAAAGAATTGATGGTAGAGGTCGAAGCACAACTGATTGGTTGAACCAATACAGTACAGAACTGAACATATGGAATGATAGGCAAACTCATATAGTTCATCTTCCTGACCCCTCAGCTGTGCCGCAAGTACCTAATTGGTACAATCCTGAGTATCACATACAACGACCAGCTGAGCCGCAAAATGTTTACTATCCTCGAGGTTACGTGGAGCGAGAATATGTAAGTAATGAGTATCCATTAAGATGAATAAATATACCTCTTTTATATGAAATATGATAAAGTAAGCTATGTTATTTGCAGGTCCAGAGTCAAATGGATATCAGGGAATCATTGCAAACATTAACAGATCAGACACATGTTGAGGATTGGATGAGAGCACGTGACAAAATATATAATATTCAGAGTGCATGGTTTCAACAAATGCCAAGTCACTTGCATCCCAATTTGAGTTTCTCACATCCTGTGACAACTTCAGTTAGTGCTTCTCCTATTCCATCTTCCACAGAAGCACAACACTCCACATCAGTAGGACACTCCACACCAACGGGTCACTCAGCCTCACAAAGACAATCCACACCACGTGGACACTCCACATCACTAGGACAGTCCACAATAGCAGGACACTCCACATCACTAGGACAATCCACAATAGCGGGACACTCTAGGGAATTTTCACCTTACTCAATCCCTGGAATGTTTTATTCTTATCCTTCATCATCATCTGACCATTTTGGGGTTCCTTCCAGCTTATCTTGGACCCAACCAACTGTTGGCTAAATGGACATCTATAAATCCCTTTGTTTTGATTATGACAAACATTTCATTTGATCTAACGAGCTACTTGAGTGTGCAGGAACAAAGTGGATGACAAAAGCAATTAGGGAAATCCATATGCTTATATGTTTGTATTTTCATGAAATGTAATCGCCTTGTAAAAACTTGTACAAATATATAATGTACAAGTACTTAGATTTCATGTAAATCAAGCGTTAGATTCTCCCTAGCTAAACCCCACATTTAGATAAGTCATCCCCTTCAAATAGGATCACATATGCACACTCATACATATAATTAGTGCCTAAATTGAAACATTGAAACAGGATCAATCTCGGTCGACAAACTCCTCGACCGAGACACTCTCGGTCGACAATCTTCTCGACCGAGAAAGATCCAAAGTAGCCGTTAGACACAACTGACAAGGTAGTTGGCAGTTGGAGATAGACGTTGCAAATCACTTGTTCCAGAGAGCCTGTCGGTCGACAAAAGTTCGACCGAGTAGGTGTCTCGGTCGACCATTCCTCGACCGAGATGGTCTCTGACAGCAACTGCAGAATTAATTAATTAGCCGTTGCTAAAGCAACAAACTTGTACCTAACGGCTAGTTAAGCACTTAGAAACCCCTAGAAGGTGTCTAGAACGTCCTTAAGCATCCATAGGTCATTCCTATAAATAGGACAAGCCATAGGACACTAAAACTCACTTGTTACACTTGAGAAATCCTTGAGCATACTTTGAGCAATCTGTTTGTGAGCAATTTGAGCATTGTGACAATTGGCTACTTCTTTCCTTAGCTCAAAATTCGTGTCCTATAGGCTAGTATCTCCTACCCACTGCAATCACAAGTCCAAACACTTGGTTAGGAGATCTATACGCTTGATCTAGGCAAATCAAGCCTTGGGCTACAAAGGATAAGTTGTAATTTCCTTTTTCCTTTCTTGTTCTCTATTACCGTGTGTACTCTCCTTGCTACTCCTAGGTTGGAGGCTGCAGATTGGAGAGGGTGGAGATCTTCTTGGTGAAGAAGGCGACTTTGAGCTACTTCAGAAGGCTGGTGCAACGGGAGGTTACTTCTAGAGAGGAAGGCTACTTCAAGGGGGAGCTTGGAGTTACTTCAAGAAGGCTACCTCAAGTTGGTGCACCTACTTCAAGTGAAGGCTGTTCAAAGGGTGTAAAGGAAAGTATTGTATTTTGTATAAATCCTTGAGAAGGTAATAAAATAAATACTTTCAAAATCTCGGTTGGGTAAGCAACCGGGTAGTGGACTGATAACTTTAGTATTTGCTAAAGTTGGAACCACTCTAAACACCTGTCTCCTTCTTCCAATTTTCAATTGTGGTTGTTTGAGTTCAATAAATTGTTAAAACTATTTTAAAACTCTATTCACCCCCCTCTAGTGTTTTTTCAATTGGTATCAGAGCGGGCTTCAAGGAACCCTAACAAGGTATTGAAGAAATGGGTGACGGAGTGCTCAACAACCTTAACCTTGAAGGAACACTTGTTGCTAGGCCTCCAGCGTTCGATGTAACAAACTACCAATATTGGAAGAGAAGGATGCAATTCTACTTCCAAGGCATCAATTGGGACTTATGGAGAATGGTGTCAACCCCATATGAGCTCCCTCAAACTCAATTTGCAGAATGGGATGCAAACACGGTAAAGCTAGCTCAAATGAATGCAAAAGCTGTAAGCATTTTATATTGTTCTATATCGGTAGGAGAATTTAATAGAATATCTAATTGTGACACAGCCTATGATATTTGGCATAGACTGTCCATAACCTATGAAGGTACAGTCCAAGTCAAAAATTCCAAAATTAGCATGTTTAAACAAAAGTTTGAACACTTTCGTATGGATCCTGATGAATCTATTAGTGAAATGTTTGCAAAATTCTCTACTATTGTTAATGGTTTAAGTGCCCTAGGGAAACCCGTCCTTGAAGAAGATCAAGTATAAAAAATCCTTTGATCACTTCCTCCAAAATATAAGCCAAAGGTGACAGCCATTGAAGAAGCAAACGACCTCACTCGACTGAAAATGGAGCAACTTATTGGCAACCTAGAAGCTCATGAAGCAACCCTAGAAGAGGAAGAAAGAAGAGCACGTGAACTTCAGCAAGGAAAGAAGAAGGATGTGGCTCTAAAAGCTTCAAAGGTCGTCACACAAGAAAGTGAGGAGTCAAGTGAAGAAGAAGGAGAAGAAGCCTTGATCGTCAATGGTAAGAAATACAAAAGATTTAAATCTAACAAAATTTCCAATTCTTCTTCTACCCCTCCTAGGTGTTTTGAACGTGGGAAGAAAGGGCATCTCAAAAATGAATGTCCTAAAGCAAAGAAAGGAAAGAAAAGCTCACACAAGAAGAAGGGAGAAAAAGCCTATAAAGCTGCATGGGACGAGTCAAGTGACAGTGAAAGCGGAGAAGAAAAGGTGGAATGTCTAATGGCAAGAGAAGATGATGAAGACTCTCAAGAGGTAAGCCTACTTGATCTTCCTAAAGAAGAGTTAGTTACTAATCTACAAGAAATTCATGATAAGTATGTTGATGTCAAGAAGAAACTAAAGAAGGTTATCAAATCAAATGATGAGCTAATTGCTAAATTAGATAATCTTTCTTCTGAAAAGAACAACATTGATCTTGAGAATTTGTCTTTAAAAACATCTTTAGATGATTGCACTAGAAAGCTACTCACTTTAGAAACAAATGTTGATCTTCTTTCTAAAGAAAAATCGGAATTGTTAGCTAAACTAAAAGATTTTCAGACTCAACCTATTTTGTGTAGCCATCTGGACTATGATAATGTTGTAAAAGAAAGAGATTCATTGTTATCTGATTTAGATCAAGCAAGAAAAGATTTACACAAAACGATGAATGACATTGCTAAGCTGTAAAGAGAACTTTATGAGTTAAGAAGAAAAGATATCCTTGATAACATTCTAAGCATTGGCACTGTTTTCAATGGAAGAAAAGGTTTGGGATATGCTCCAAAGAAAAATCAACCCAAAAGAACTCAAACTATGTTTGTTCCCAAGAACACAATGGCTAGAAAGAGAAATGAAGTTGATTCTATTACTTGTAATTTTTGTTTACGTCTTGGACACTATTCCTTTTCATGTCCTTATAAGACTAAGGATTCCGACTTAGTTTGGGTCCCAAAACCCCAAACTTAGTAGAGTCAAATGTAATTTAGTTGAGATATGGCCAAACACTACATTTTGCTATTTATATTGTCTTATCTCAACTAAACAAAAGGATTCATGCATATTGTTAATTTTCTGCACTGTTGTACTGAAACAGAAACTTAGTCGGTCGAAGTATTGTCGACCGAACCCTTAATCGGTCGAAGTATTGTCGACTGACCGGATGTCTGTAACAAATAAAATCTACAGCAACCAAAAGGCAATTATTTCGGTCGAAAATTGGTCAACCGAGCTAAATTTCTATGTTTCTTTGATTACAGTAACCTTCTCGATCGACAATTAGTCGACCGAGACAAATGTCGGTCGAACAATTGTCGACCGACTGGATTTCTGAATCAGGATTTTTACACAAGTCTTTACTTAAATGATTCTAACCATATCGGACCATCACATGGGTACCAAAATCTACGTTTTAATACAGGAATGGGTGGTTGACAGTGGATGCTCCAAACATATGACCGGGAACAAAGATGCATTTCAAACCTTTGAAGAAAAGAAAAGTGGAACGGTCACCTTTGGAGACAATGGTAAGGGCAAAATAGTTGGAATAGGTAATGTTGGTACAAACCTCGAAATAAAGAATGTTCTACTCGTTGATGGTTTGCACCATAATTTGATAAGTGTTAGTCAATTATGTGATAGTGGTTATGATGTGTTATTTAACAAAACCTGCTGCAAGTTATTGATAGAAAACACTACAAATGTTGTTTATGAAGGAAATAGAGTTGGAAATCTTTATATCCTTAAACCTAACTCTATGAAATCAGTAGTGGGAAAATGCTTGCTTGCAAATGAAAATACCTTACAATTATGGCATAAAAAGCTAGGACATGCTAGTTCACATGTTATTAAAAAGTTAGTGAAATATGATCTTGTTCGTGGATTGCCTACTTTATCTTTTGATCAAGTTGAAAACTGTGAACCATGCACAATGGGAAAGCAAACCAAAAACTCTTTTAAACCAAAACATGTACTTAGCACCAGTAGATCCTTAGAATTAATTCATATGGATTTATTTGGACCCATGAGGACACAATCTATTGGTGGTAAAAGATATTGTTTTGTTATTGTTGATGATTATAGTAGATACACACGGGTACACTTTATTGCAACTAAAGATGATACTATTCATGTTTTTATACATTTTTTTTCCAAGATTGAAAATCTATTACAAAGCAAAATATGTACCATTAGAAGTGATCATGGTGGAGAATTTGAAAATCATACATTTGAGGAATTTTGTACATCTCAAGGGTACACTCATAATTTTTCTGCTCCACGCACCCCACAACAAAATGGTATAGTCGAAAGGAAAAATCGATCACTACAAGAAATGGCTAGAACTATGATGCTCGAACACAACACACCCAAAACCTTTTGGGCTGAAGCTGTAAACACTGCATGCTATGTGTTAAATAGAGTAACTGTTCACTCTCATTTGAAGAAAACTCCATATGAAATAATACATTCTAAGAAACCTAGAGTTGACTATTTTCATACCTTTGGCTCCACATGCTATATTTTAAATACCAAAGATGATAGAGATAAGTTTGACTCTAAATCACACAAAGCATTCTTTTTGGGATATTCCACTTCTATCAAAGCTTTTAGAGTATATAACACTATCTCTAGAAAAGTTGAGGAATCTATTCATGTTTCTTTTCATGAAGAGTCAAAATCTGAAAATCTAGAAATCATAGATCTCACTAATCAATTCGAAAATTTAAACATACCAAATGATAGTGAGAAAGTTACTACAAACAATCACCAAGCTGAACCACAACCTACACCTAGGCTTATTAAGGATCATCCTCAAGAACTAATTATTGGAAATCCTAATGATAAAGTCAAAACTCGGTCTTCCTTCAAAGATGTTGCAAACATGGCTTTTGTTTCTATCATTGAACCTAAGAAGATATCTGAAGCTCTTAAAGATGATTATTGGATAATAGCCATGCAAGAAGAATTGAATCAATTCACTAAAAATGATGTATGGGATTTAGTTCCTAAACCACAAGATAAAACCATCATAGGAACTAAATGGGTTTTTAGGAATAAGCTAAATGAGGCAGGAGAAGTAATAAGGAATAAAGCTCGGTTAGTAGCACAAGGATATAACCAACAAGAAGGAATAGATTTTGATGAAATGTATGCACCGGTAGCTAGACTTGAAGCTATTAGAATGTTACTAGCTATTGTTGCACATAAAAACATCAAACTCTACTAAATGGATGTAAAAAGTGCATTTTTAAATGGCATCATTCAAGAAGAAGTATATGTTGCCCAACCACCTGGTTTTGAAATACCGGAAAAAGGTGACTATGTTTATAAACTTAAGAAAGCACTTTATGGTTTAAAACAAGCACCTAGGAATTGGTATGAAAGGCTCAAGACATATCTTTTTGATAATAGTTTTTCTATTGGAAATTCAGATTCTACTTTATTTTTCAAAACATATACATCTGATTTTCTAGTTGTGCAAATATATGTTGATGACATTATTTTTGGAGCTTCTAATGATTCATTGTGCACACAATTCACTGACATTATGCAAAAAGAATTTGAAATGAGCCTCATGGGTGAACTAACTTTCTTTCTTGGTTTTCAAATTAAACAAACACCTGCCGGAATATTCATAAGCCAAGAAAAATATACTAAAGAAATCTTAAAACGTTTTGGAATGGATCAGTGCAAACATGCTACTACTCCTATGGCTACTTCTATTAAAATTGATAAGGATGAAAATGGGGAACCTATTGATGATTCCTTATATAGAGCCATGATTGGTAGTTTGCTTTACTTAACTGCTTCTAGACCGGACATTATGTTTTCCGTTGGTCTTTGTGCTCGATTTCAATCACAACCTATGCACTCTCATTTTCTAGCAGTTAAACGAATTCTTCGTTATCTAGCCGGCACTACTTGTTTTGGTTTATGGTATCCAAAAGGACAATCCTTGGATTTTAAAGCTTATACTGATGCGGATTATGCTGGTTGTCGACTTGATCGCAAGAGTACTAGTGGTAGCTGTTTCTTGTTAGGGAGAGCTTTAGTATCTTGGTTTAGCAAGAAACAAAATACGGTTGCCCTATCTACAACTGAAGCTGAATATATGGCAGCCGGGTCTTGTTGTGCTCAAGTGCTTTATATGCAACAAGTATTAAACGATTATGGTTTTACTCTTTCATCTACGCCTATTTTTTGTGACAACACGGGCGCTATAAACTTAGCACACAATCCTATTTTACACAGCCGAGCTAAACATATTTAAATCCGTCATCACTTTTTAAGGGATCATATCTCCAAGAATCATGTTTCCCTTCATCATGTTGATACGGAAGATCAATTGGCTGATATTTTTACAAAACCGCTTCCACTAGATCAATTTAACAAAATTAGGAAGCAACTGCTTATCACTCCTTTGGAAGATTTTTTTTTTGATATTTGTGCTACTTAAACAAAAACTCTTGCTTGCATCATTTTGGCTTTTAATGGACATCTTTTTCATTAGATTTGATGGGACATCTAATTAAGGGGGAGTTTTTATTCCTAACGGATATCTTTTTGAAATGACAAAGGGGGAGAAATAAATATAAAACTAAAACTTAGTAATTATGAAAAACTCAAATCAATGAGTTTCATACATAAACTCTTGGCTTCATATTGAAAGTTGCTATATTCCCTAGTGAATTGGATTTCATGTTCCATAATTCAAGGGGAATAATAAGCACACATTTTATAAATAAGAGGAAAAGCTACAAAAGGTAATCTAAAGGTATGAAACTCATATGGTTTATATTTCCTTTATTTATATTTTTGGAAATGTTTGTCATCTTCAAAAAGGGGGAGATTGTTGGCTAAATGGACATCTATAAATCCCTTTGTTTTGATTATGACAAACATTTCATTTGATCTAACGAGCTACTTGAGTGTGCAGGAACAAAGTGGATGACAAAAGCAATTAGGGAAATCCATATGCTTATATGTTTGTATTTTCATGAAATGTAATCGCCTTGTAAAAACTTGTACAAATATATAATGTACAAGTACTTAGATTTCATGTAAATCAAGCGTTAGATTCTCCCTAGCTAAACCCCACATTTAGATAAGTCATCCCCTTCAAATAGGATCACATATGCACACTCATACATATAATTAGTGCCTAAATTGAAACATTGAAACATGATCAATCTCGGTCGACAAACTCCTCGACCGATCGACAATCTTCTCGACCGAGAAAGATCTAAAGTAGCCGTTAGACACAACTGACAAGGTAGTTGGCAGTTGGAGATAGACGTTGCAAATCACTTGTTCCAGAGAGCCTGTCGGTCGACAAAAGTTCGACCGAGTAGGTGTCTCGGTCGACCATTCCTCGACCGAGATGGTCTCTGACAGCAACTGCAGAATTAATTAATTAGCCGTTGCTAAAGCAACAAACTTGTACCTAACGGCTAGTTAAGCACTTAGAAACCCCTAGAAGGTGTCTAGAACGTCCTTAAGCATCCATAGGTCATTCCTATAAATAGGACAAACCATAGGACACTAAAACTCACTTGTTACACTTGAGAAATCCTTGAGCATACTTTGAGCAATCTGTTTGTGAGCAATTTGAGCATTGTGACAATTGGCTACTTCCTCCCTTAGCTCAAAATTCGTGTCCTATAGGCTAGTATCTCCTACCCACTACAATCACAAGTCCACACACTTGGTTAGGAGATCTATACGCTTGATCTAGGCAAATCAAGCCTTGGGCTACAAAGGATAAGTTGTAATTTCCTTTTTCCTTTCTTGTTCTCTATTACCGTTTGTACTCTCCTTGCTACTCCTAGGTTGGAGGATGCAGATTGGAGAGGGTGGAGATCTTCTTGGTGAAGAAGGCGACTTTGAGCTACTTCAGAAGGCTGGTGCAACGGGAGGTTACTTCTAGAGAGGAAGGCTACTTCAAGGGGGAGCTTGGAGTTACCTCAAGAAGGCTACCTCAAGTTGGTGCACCTACTTCAAGTGAAGGCTGTTCAAAGGGTGTAAAGGAAAGTATTGTATTTTGTATAAATCCTTGAGAAGGTAATAAAATAAATACTTTCAAAATCCCGGTTGGGTAAGCAACCGGGTAGTGGACTGATAACTTTAGTATTTGCTAAAGTTGGAACCACTCTAAACACCTGTCTCCTTCTTCCAATTTTCAATTGTGGTTGTTTGAGTTCAATAAATTGTTAAAACTATTTTAAAACTCTATTCACCCCCCTCTAGTGTTTTTTCAATTGGTATCAGAGCGGGCTTCAAGGAACCCTAACAAGGTCTTGAAGAAATGGGTGACGGAGTGCTCAACAACCTTAACCTTGAAGGAACACTTGTTGCTAGGCCTCCAGCGTTCGATGGAACAAACTACCAATATTGGAAGAGAAGGATGCAGTTCTACTTCCAAGGCATCAATTGGGACTTATGGAGAATGGTGTCAACCCCATATGAGCTCCCTCAAACTCAATTTGCAGAATGGGATGCAAACACGGTAAAGCTAGCTCAAATGAATGCAAAAGCTGTAAGCATTTTATATTGTTCTATATCGGTAGGAGAATTTAATAGAATATCTAATTGTGACACAACCTATGATATTTGGCATAGACTGTCCATAACCTATGAAGGTACAGTCCAAGTCAAAAATTCCAAAATTAGCATGTTTAAACAAAAATTTGAACACTTTCGTATGGATCCTGATGAATCTATTAGTGAAATGTTTGCAAAATTCTCTACTATTGTTAATGGTTTAAGTGCCCTAGGGAAACCCGTCCTTGAAGAAGATCAAGTATCAAAAATCCTTCGATGACTTCCTCCAAAATATAAGCCAAAAGTGACAGCCATTGAAGAAGCAAACGACCTCACTCGACTGAAAATGGAGCAACTTATTGGCAACCTAGAAGCTCATGAAGCAACCCTAGAAGAGGAAGAAAGAAGAGCACGTGAACTTCATCAAGGAAAGAAGAAGGATGTGGCTCTAAAAGCTTCAAAGGTCGTCACACAAGAAAGTGAGGAGTCAAGTGAAGAAGAAGGAGAAGAAGCCTTGATCGTCAATGGTAAGAAATACAAAAGATTTAAATCTAACAAAATTTCCAATTCTTCTTCTACCCCTCCTAGGTGTTTTGAATGTGGGAAGAAAGGGCATCTCAAAAATGAATGTCCTAAAGCAAAGAAAGGAAAGAAAAGCTCACACAAGAAGAAGGGAGAAAAAGCCTATAAAGCTGCATGGGACGAGTCAAGTGACAGTGAAAGCGGAGAAGAAAAGGTGGAATGTCTAATGGCAAGAGAAGATGATGAAGACTCTCAAGAGGTAAGCCTACTTGATCTTCCTAAAGAAGAGTTAGTTACTAATCTACAAGAAATTCATGATAAGTATGTTGATGTCAAGAAGAAACTAAAGAAGGTTATCAAATCAAATGATGAGCTAATTGCTAAATTAGATAATCTTTCTTCTGAAAAGAACAACATTGATCTTGAGAATTTGTTTTTAAAAACATCTTTAGATGATTGCACTAGAAAGCTACTCACTTTAGAAACAAATGTTGATCTTCTTTCTAAAGAAAAATCTGAATTGTTAGCTAAACTAAAAGATTTTCAGACTCAACCTATTTTGTGTAACCATCTGGACTATGATAATGTTGTAAAAGAAAGAGATTCATTGTTATCTGATTTAGATCAAGCAAGAAAAGATTTACACAAAAAGATGAATGACATTGCTAAGCTGCAAAGAGAACTTTATGAGTTAAGAAGAAAAGATATCCTTGATAACATTCTAAGCATTGGCACTGTTTTCAATGGAAGAAAAGGTTTGGGATATGCTCCAAAGAAAAATCAACCCAAAAGAACTCAAACTATGTTTGTTCCCAAGAACACAATGGCTAGAAAGAGAAATGAAGTTGATTCTATTACTTGTCATTTTTGTTTACGTCTTGGACACTATTCCTTTTCATGTCCTTATAAGACTAAGGATTCCGACTTAGTTTGGGTCCCAAAACCCCAAACTTAGTAGAGTCAAATGTAATTTAGTTGAGATATGGCCAAACACTACATTTTGCTATTTATATTGTCTTATCTCAACTAAACAAAAGGGTTCATGCATATTGTTAATTTTCTGCACTGTTGTACTGAAACAGAAACTTAGTCGGTCGAAGTATTGTCGACCGAACCCTTAATCGGTCGAAGTATTGTCGACCGACCGGATGTCTGTAAAAAATAAAATCTACAGCAACCAAAAGGCAATTATTTCGGTCGAAAATTGGTCAACCGAGCTAAATTTCTATGTTTCTTTGATTACAGTAACCTTCTCGATCGACAATTAGTCGACCGAGACAAATGTCGGTCGAACAATTGTCGACCGACTGGATTTCTGAATCAGGATTTTTACACAAGTCTTTACTTAAATGATTCTAACCATATCGGACCATCACATGGGTACCAAAATCTACGTTTTAATACAGGAATGGGTGGTTGACAGTGGATGCTCCAAACATATGACCGGGAACAAAGATGCATTTCAAACCTTTGAAGAAAAGAAAAGTGGAACGGTCACCTTTGGAGACAATGGTAAGGGCAAAATAGTTGGAATAGGTAATGTTGGTACAAACCTCGAAATAAAGAATGTTCTACTCGTTGATGGTTTGCACCATAATTTGATAAGTGTTAGTCAATTATGTGATAGTGGTTATGATGTGTTATTTAACAAAACCTGCTGCAAGTTATTGATAGAAAACACTACAAATGTTGTTTATGAAGGAAATAGAGTTGGAAATCTTTATATCCTTAAACATAACTCTATGAAATCAGTAGTGGGAAAATGCTTGCTTACAAATGAAAATACCTTACAATTATGGCATAAAAAGCTAGGACATGCTAGTTCACATGTTATTAAAAAGTTAGTGAAATATGATCTTGTTCGTGGATTGCCTACTTTATCTTTTGATCAAGTTGAAAACTGTGAACCATGCACAATGGAAAAGCAAACCAAAAACTCTTTTAAACCAAAACATGTACTTAGCACCAGTAGATCCTTAGAATTAATTCATATGGATTTATTTGGACCCATGAGGACACAATCTATTGGTGGTAAAAGATATTGTTTTGTTATTGTTGATGATTATAGTAGATACACACGGGTACACTTTATTGCAACTAAAGATGATACTATTCATGTTTTTATACATTTTTTTTCCAAGATTGAAAATCTATTACAAAGCAAAATATGTACCATTAGAAGTGATCATGGTGGAGAATTTGAAAATCATACATTTGAGGAATTTTGTACATCTCAAGGGTACACTCATAATTTTTCTGCTCCACGCACCCCACAACAAAATGGTATAGTCGAAAGGAAAAATCGATCACTACAAGAAATGGCTAGAACTATGATGCTCGAACACAACACACCCAAAACCTTTTGGGCTGAAGCTGTAAACACTGCATGCTATGTGTTAAATAGAGTAACTGTTCACTCTCATTTGAAGAAAACTCCATATGAAATAATACATTCTAAGAAACCTAGAGTTGACTATTTTCATACCTTTGGCTCCACATGCTATATTTTAAATAACAAAGATGATAGAGATAAGTTTGACTCTAAATCACACAAAGCATTCTTTTTGGGATATTCCACTTCTAGCAAAGCTTTTAGAGTATATAACACTATCTCTAGAAAAGTTGAGGAATCTATTCATGTTTCTTTTCATGAAGAGTCAAAATCTGAAAATCTAGAAATCATAGATCTCACTAATCAATTCGAAAATTTAAACATACCAAATGATAGTGAGAAAGTTACTACAAACAATCACCAAGCTGAACCACAACCTACACCTAGGCTTATTAAGGATCATCCTCAAGAACTAATTATTGGAAATCCTAATGATAAAGTCAAAACTCGGTCTTCCTTCAAAGATGTTGCAAACATGGCTTTTGTTTCTATCATTGAACCTAAGAAGATATCTGAAGCTCTTAAAGATGATTATTGGATAATAGCCATGCAAGAAGAATTGAATCAATTCACTAAAAATGATGTATGGGATTTAGTTCCTAAACCACAAGATAAAACCATCATAGGAACTAAATGGGTTTTTAGGAATAAGCTAAATGAGACAGGAGAAGTAATGAGGAATAAAGCTCGGTTAGTAGCACAAGGATATAACCAACAAGAAGGAATAGATTTTGATGAAACGTATGCACCGGTAGCTAGACTTGAAGCTATTAGAATGTTACTAGCTATTGCTGCACATAAAAACATCAAACTCTACCAAATGGATGTAAAAAGTGCATTTTTAAATGGCATCATTCAAGAAGAAGTATATGTTGCCCAACCACCTGGTTTTGAAATACCGGAAAAAGGTGACTATGTTTATAAACTTAAGAAAGCACTTTATGGTTTAAAACAAGCACCTAGGAATTGGTATGAAAGGCTCAAGACATATATTTTTGATAATAGTTTTTCTATTGGAAATTCAGATTCTACTTTATTTTTCAAAACATATACATCTGATTTTCTAGTTGTGCAAATATATGTTGATGACATTATTTTTGGAGCTTCTAATGATTCATTGTGCACACAATTCACTGACATTATGCAAAAAGAATTTGAAATGAGCCTCATGGGTGAACTAACTTTCTTTCTTGGTTTTCAAATTAAACAAACACCTGCCGGAATATTCATAAGCCAAGAAAAATATACTAAAGAAATCTTAAAACGTTTTGGAATGGATCAGTGCAAACATGCTACTACTCATATGGCTACTTCTATTAAAATTGATAAGGATGAAAATGGGGAACCTATTGATGATTCCTTATATAGAGCCATGATTGGTAGTTTGCTTTACTTAACTGCTTCTAGACCGGACATTATGTTTTCCGTTGGTCTTTGTGCTCGATTTCAATCACAACCTATGCACTCTCATTTTCTAGCAGTTAAACGAATTCTTCGTTATCTAGCCGGCACTACTTGTTTTGGTTTATGGTATCCAAAAGGACAATCCTTGGATTTTAAAGCTTATACTGATGCGGATTATGCTGGTTGTCGACTTGATCGCAAGAGTACTAGTGGTAGCTGTTTCTTGTTAGGGAGAGCTTTAGTATCTTGGTTTAGCAAGAAACAAAATACGGTTGCCCTATCTACAACTGAAGCTGAATATATGGCAGCCGGGTCTTGTTGTGCGCAAGTGCTTTATATGCAACAAGTATTAAACGATTATGGTTTTACTCTTTCATCTATGCCTATTTTTTGTGACAACACGAGCGCTATAAACTTAGCACACAATCCTATTTTACATAGCCGAGCTAAACATATTGAAATCCGTCATCACTTTTTAAGGGATCATATCTCCAAGAATCATGTTTCCCTTCATCATGTTGATACGGAAGATCAATTGGCTGATATTTTTACAAAACCGCTTCCACTAGATCAATTTAACAAAATTAGGAAGCAACTGCTTATCACTCCTTTGGAAGATTTTTTTTTTGATATTTGTGCTACTTAAACAAAAACTCTTACTTGCATCATTTTGGCTTTTAATGGACATCTTTTTCATTAGATTTGATGGGACATCTAATTAAGGGGGAGTTTTTATTCCTAACGGATATCTTTTTGAAATGACAAAGGGGGAGAAATAAATATAAAACTAAAACTTAGTAATTATGAAAAACTCAAATCAATGAGTTTCATACATAAACTCTTGGCTTCATATTGAAAGTTGCTATATTCCCTAGTGAATTGGATTTCATGTTCCATAATTCAAGGGGAATAATAAGCACACATTTTATAAATAAGAGGAAAAGCTACAAAAGGTAATCTAAAGGTATGAAACTCATATGGTTTATATTTCCTTTATTTATATTTTTGGAAATGTTTGTCATCTTCAAAAAGGGGGAGATTGTTGGCTAAATGGACATCTATAAATCCCTTTGTTTTGATTATGACAAACATTTCATTTGATCTAACGAGCTACTTGAGTGTGCAGGAACAAAGTGGATGACAAAAGCAATTAGGGAAATCCATATGCTTATATGTTTGTATTTTCATGAAATGTAATCGCCTTGTAAAAACTTGTACAAATATATAATGTACAAGTACTTAGATTTCATGTAAATCAAGCGTTAGATTCTCCCTAGCTAAACCCCACATTTAGATAAGTCATCCCCTTCAAATAGGATCACATATGCACACTCATACATATAATTAGTGCCTAAATTGAAACATTGAAACAGGATCAATCTCGGTCGACAAACTCCTCGACCGATCGACAATCTTCTCGACCGAGAAAGATCCAAAGTAGCCGTTAGACACAACTGACAAGGTAGTTGGCAGTTGGAGATAGACGTTGCAAATCACTTGTCCAGAGAGCCTGTCGGTCGACAAAAGTTCGACCGAGTAGGTGTCTCGGTCGACCATTCCTCGACCGAGATGGTCTTTGACAGCAACTGCAGAATTAATTAATTAGCCGTTGCTAAAGCAACAAACTTGTACCTAACGGCTAGTTAAGCACTTAGAAACCCCTAGAAGGTGTCTAGAACGTCCTTAAGCATCCATAGGTCATTCCTATAAATAGGACAAGCCATAGGACACTAAAACTGACTTGTTACACTTGAGAAATCCTTGAGCATACTTTGAGCAATCTGTTTGTGAGCAATTTGAGCATTGTGACAATTGGCTACTTCCTTCCTTAGCTCAAAATTCGTGTCCTATAGGCTAGTATCTCCTACCCACTGCAATCACAAGTCCACACACTTGGTTAGGAGATCTATACGCTTGATCTAGGCAAATCAAGCCTTGGGCTACAAAGGATAAGTTGTAATTTCCTTTTTCCTTTCTTGTTCTCTATTACCGTTTGTACTCTCCTTGCTACTCCTAGGTTGGAGGCTGCAGATTGGAGAGGGTGGAGATCTTCTTGGTGAAGATGGCGACTTTGAGCTACTTCAGAAGGCTGGTGCAACGGGAGGTTACTTCTAGAGAGGAAGGCTACTTCAAGGGGGAGCTTGGAGTTACTTCAAGAAGGCTACCTCAAGTTGGTGCACCTACTTCAAGTGAAGGCTGTTCAAAGGGTGTAAAGGAAAGTATTGTATTTTGTATAAATCCTTGAGAAGGTAATAAAATAAATACTTTCAAAATCCCGGTTGGGTAAGCAACCGGGTAGTGGACTGATAACTTTAGTATTTGCTAAAGTTGGAACCACTCTAAACACCTGTCTCCTTCTTCCAATTTTCAATTGTGGTTGTTTGAGTTCAATAAATTGTTAAAACTATTTTAAAACTCTATTCACCCCCCTCTAGTGTTTTTTCAATTGGTATCAGAGCGGGCTTCAAGGAACCCTAACAAGGTCTTGAAGAAATGGGTGACGGAGTGCTCAACAACCTTAACCTTGAAGGAACACTTGTTGCTAGGCCTCCAACGTTCGATGGAACAAACTACCAATATTGGAAGAGAAGGATGCAGTTCTACTTCCAAGGCATCAATTGGGACTTATGGAGAATGGTGTCAACCCCATATGAGCTCCCTCAAACTCAATTTGCAGAATGGGATGCAAACACGGTAAAGCTAGCTCAAATGAATGCAAAAGCTGTAAGCATTTTATATTGTTCTATATCGGTAGGAGAATTTAATAGAATATCTAATTGTGACACAACCTATGATATTTGGCATAGACTGTCCATAACCTATGAAGGTTCAGTCCAAGTCAAAAATTCCAAAATTAGCATGTTTAAACAAAAGTTTGAACACTTTCGTATGGATCCTGATGAATCTATTAGTGAAATGTTTGCAAAATTCTCTACTATTATTAATGGTTTAAGTGCCCTAGGGAAACCCGTCCTTGAAGAAGATCAAGTATCAAAAATCCTTCGATCACTTCCTCCAAAATATAAGCCAAAAGTGACAGCCATTGAAGAAGCAAACGACCTCACTCGACTGAAAATGGAGCAACTTATTGGCAACCTAGAAGCTCATGAAGCAACCCTAGAAGAGGAAGAAAGAAGAGCACGTGAACTTCAGCAAGGAAAGAAGAAGGATGTGGCTCTAAAAGTTTCAAAGGTCGTCACATAAGAAAGTGAGGAGTCAAGTGAAGAAGAAGGAGAAGAAGCCTTGATCGTCAATGGTAAGAAATACAAAAGATTTAAATCTAACAAAATTTCCAATTCTTCTTCTACCCCTCCTAGGTGTTTTGAATGTGGGAAGAAAGGGCATCTCAAAAATGAATGTCCTAAAGCAAAGAAAGGAAAGAAAAGCTCACACAAGAAGAAGGGAGAAAAAGCCTATAAAGCTGCATGGGACGAGTCAAGTGACAGTGAAAGCGGAGAAGAAAAGGTGGAATGTCTAATGGCAAGAGAAGATGATGAAGACTCTCAAGAGGTAAGCCTACTTGATCTTCCTAAAGAAGAGTTAGTTACTAATCTACAAGAAATTCATGATAAGTATGTTGATGTCAAGAAGAAACTAAAGAAGGTTATCAAATCAAATGATGAGCTAATTGCTAAATTAGATAATCTTTCTTCTGAAAAGAACAACATTGATCTTGAGAATTTGTCTTTAAAAACATCTTTAGATGATTGCACTAGAAAGCTACTCACTTTAGAAACAAATGTTCATCTTCTTTCTAAAGAAAAATCTGAATTGTTAGCTAAACTAAAAGATTTTCAGACTCAACCTATTTTGTGTAACCATCTGGACTATGATAATGTTGTAAAAGAAAGAGATTCATTGTTATCTGATTTAGATCAAGCAAGAAAATATTTACACAAAAAGATGAATGACATTGCTAAGCTGCAAAGAGAACTTTATGAGTTAAGAAGAAAAGATATCCTTGATAACATTCTAAGCATTGGCACTGTTTTCAATGGAAGAAAAGGTTTGGGATATGCTCCAAAGAAAAATCAACCCAAAAGAACTCAAACTATGTTTGTTCCCAAGAACACAATGGCTAGAAAGAGAAATGAAGTTGATTCTATTACTTGTCATTTTTGTTTACGTCTTGGACACTATTCCTTTTCATGTCCTTATAAGACTAAGGATTCCGACTTAGTTTGGGTCCCAAAACCCCAAACTTAGTAGAGTCAAATGTAATTTAGTTGAGATATGGCCAAACACTACATTTTGCTATTTATATTGTCTTATCTCAACTAAACAAAAGGGTTCATGCATATTGTTAATTTTCTGCACTGTTGTACTGAAACAGAAACTTAGTCGGTCGAAGTATTGTCGACCGAACCCTTAATCGGTCGAAGTATTGTCGACCGACCGGATGTCTGTAACAAATAAAATCTACAGCAACTAAAAGGCAATTATTTCGGTCGAAAATTGGTCAACCGAGCTAAATTTCTATGTTTCTTTGATTACAGTAACCTTCTCGATCGACAATTAGTCGACCGAGACAAATGTCGGTCGAACAATTGTCGACCGACTGGATTTCTGAATCAGGATTTTTACACAAGTCTTTACTTAAATGATTCTAACCATATCGGACCATCACATGGGTACCAAAATCTACGTTTTAATACAGGAATAGGTGGTTGACAGTGGATGCTCCAAACATATGACCGGGAACAAAGATGCATTTCAAACCTTTGAAGAAAAGAAAAGTGGAACGGTCACCTTTGGAGACAATGGTAAGGGCAAAATAGTTGGAATAGGTAATGTTGGTACAAACCTCGAAATAAAGAATGTTCTACTCGTTGATGGTTTGCACCATAATTTGATAAGTGTTAGTCAATTATGTGATAGTGGTTATGATGTGTTATTTAACAAAACCTGCTGCAAGTTATTGATAGAAAACACTACAAATGTTGTTTATGAAGGAAATAGAGTTGGAAATCTTTATATCCTTAAACCTAACTCTATGAAATCAGTAGTGGGAAAATGCTTGCTTGCAAATGAAAATACCTTACAATTATGGCATAAAAAGCTAGGACATGCTAGTTCACATGTTATTAAAAAGTTAGTGAAATATGATCTTGTTCGTGGATTGCCTACTTTATCTTTTGATCAAGTTGAAAACTGTGAACCATGCACAATGGGAAAGCAAACCAAAAACTCTTTTAAACCAAAACATGTACTTAGCACCAGTAGATCCTTAGAATTAATTCATATGGATTTATTTGGACCCATGAGGACACAATCTATTGGTGGTAAAAGATATTATTTTGTTATTGTTGATGATTATAGTAGATACACACGGGTACACTTTATTGCAACTAAAGATGATACTATTCATGTTTTTATACAATTTTTTTCCAAGATTGAAAATCTATTACAAAGGAAAATATGTACCATTAGAAGTGATCATGGTGGAGAATTTGAAAATCATACATTTGAGGAATTTTGTACATCTCAAGGGTACACTCATAATTTTTCTACTCCACGCACCCCACAACAAAATGGTATAGTCGAAAGGAAAAATCGATCACTACAAGAAATGGCTAGAACTATGATGCTCGAACACAACACACCCAAAACCTTTTGGGCTGAAGCTGTAAACACTGCATGCTATGTGTTAAATAGAGTAACTGTTCACTCTCATTTGAAGAAAACTCCATATGAAATAATACATTCTAAGAAACCTAGAGTTGACTATTTTCATACCTTTGGCTCCACATGCTATATTTTAAATACCAAAGATGATAGAGATAAGTTTGACTCTAAATCACACAAAGCATTCTTTTTGGGATATTCCACTTCTAGCAAAGCTTTTAGAGTATATAACACTATCTCTAGAAAAGTTGAGGAATCTATTCATGTTTCTTTTCATGAAGAGTCAAAATCTGAAAATCTAGAAATCATAGATCTCACTAATCAATTCGAAAATTTAAACATACCAAATGATAGTGAGAAAGTTACTACAAACAATCACCAAGCTGAACCACAACCTACACCTAGGCTTATTAAGGATCATCCTCAAGAACTAATTATTGGAAATCCTAATGATAAAGTCAAAACTCGGTCTTCCTTCAAAGATGTTGCAAACATGGCTTTTGTTTCTATCATTGAACCTAAGAAGATATCTGAAGCTCTTAAAGATGATTATTGGATAATAGCCATGCAAGAAGAATTGAATCAATTCACTAAAAATGATGTATGGGATTTAGTTCCTAAACCACAAGATAAAACCATCATAGGAACTAAATGGGTTTTTAGGAATAAGCTAAATGAGACAGGAGAAGTAATGAGGAATAAAGCTCGGTTAGTAGCACAAGGATATAACCAACAAGAAGGAATAGATTTTGATGAAACGTATGCACCGGTAGCTAGACTTGAAGCTATTAGAATGTTACTAGCTATTGCTGCACATAAAAACATCAAACTCTACCAAATGGATGTAAAAAGTGCATTTTTAAATGGCATCATTCAAGAAGAAGTATATGTTGCCCAACCACCTGGTTTTGAAATACCGGAAAAAGGTGACTATGTTTATAAACTTAAGAAAGCACTTTATGGTTTAAAACAAGCACCTAGGAATTGGTATGAAAGGCTCAAGACATATCTTTTTGATAATAGTTTTTCTATTGGAAATTCAGATTCTACTTTATTTTTCAAAACATATACATCTGATTTTCGAGTTGTGCAAATATATGTTGATGACATTGTTTTTGGAGCTTCTAATGATTCATTGTGCACACAATTCAGTGACATTATGCAAAAAGAATTTGAAATGAGCCTCATGGGTGAACTAACTTTCTTTCTTGGTTTTCAAATTAAACAAACACCTGCCGGAATATTCATAAGCCAAGAAAAATATACTAAAGAAATCTTAAAACGTTTTGGAATGGATCAGTGCAAACATGCTACTACTCCTATGGCTACTTCTATTAAAATTGATAAGGATGAAAATGGGGAACCTATTGATGATTCCTTATATAGAGCCATGATTGGTAGTTTTCTTTACTTAACTGCTTCTAGACCGGACATTATGTTTTCCGTTGGTCTTTGTGCTCGATTTCAATCACAACCTATGCACTCTCATTTTCTAGCAGTTAAACGAATTCTTCGTTATCTAGCCGACACTACTTGTTTTGGTTTATGGTATCCAAAAGGACAATCCTTGGATTTTAAAGCTTATACTGATGCGGATTATGCTGGTTGTCGACTTGATCGCAAGAGTACTAGTGGTAGCTGTTTCTTGTTAGGGAGAGCTTTAGTATCTTGGTTTAGCAAGAAACAAAATATGGTTGCCCTATCTACAAATGAAGCTGAATATATGGCAGCCGGGTCTTGTTGTGCTCTAGTGCTTTATATGCAACAAGTATTAAACGATTATGGTTTTACTCTTTCATCTATGCCTATTTTTTGTGACAACACGAGCGTTATAAACTTAGCACACAATCCTATTTTACACAGCCGAGCTAAACATATTGAAATCCGTCATCACTTTTTAAGGGATCATATCTCCAAGAATCATGTTTCCCTTCATCATGTTGATACGGAAGATCAATTGGCTGATATTTTTACAAAACCGCTTCCACTAGATCAATTTAACAAAATTAGGAAGCAACTGCTTATCACTCATTTGGAAGATTTTTTTTTTGATATTTGTGCTACTTAAACAAAAACTCTTACTTGCATCATTTTGGCTTTTAATGGACATCTTTTTCATTAGATTTGATGGGACATCTAATTAAGGGGGAGTTTTTATTCCTAACGGATATCTTTTTGAAATGACAAAGGGGGAGAAATAAATATAAAACTAAAACTTAGTAATTATGAAAAACTCAAATCAATGAGTTTCATACATAAACTCTTGGCTTCATATTGAAAGTTGCTATATTCCCTAGTGAATTGGATTTCATGTTCCATAATTCAAGGGGAATAATAAGCACACATTTTATAAATAAGAGGAAAAGCTACAAAAGGTAATCTAAAGGTATGAAACTCATATGGTTTATATTTCCTTTATTTATATTTTTGGAAATGTTTGTCATCTTCAAAAAGGGGGAGATTGTTGGCTAAATGGACATCTATAAATCCCTTTGTTTTGATTATGACAAACATTTCATTTGATCTAACGAGCTACTTGAGTGTGCAGGAACAAAGTGGATGACAAAAGCAATTAGGGAAATCCATATGCTTATATGTTTGTATTTTCATGAAATGTAATCGCCTTGTAAAAACTTGTACAAATATATAATGTACAAGTACTTAGATTTCATGTAAATCAAGCGTTAGATTCTCCCTAGCTAAACCCCACATTTAGATAAGTCATCCCCTTCAAATAGGATCACATATGCACACTCATACATATAATTAGTGCCTAAATTGAAACATTGAAACATGATCAATCTCGGTCGACAAACTCCTCGACCGATCGACAATCTTCTCGACCGAGAAAGATCCAAAGTAGCCGTTAGACACAACTGACAAGGTAGTTGGCAGTTGGAGATAGACGTTGCAAATCACTTGTTCCAGAGAGCCTGTCGGTCGACAAAAGTTCGACCGAGTAGGTGTCTCGGTCGACCATTCCTCGACCGAGATGGTCTCTGACAGCAACTGCAGAATTAATTAATTAGCCGTTGCTAAAGCAACAAACTTGTACCTAACGGCTAGTTAAGCACTTAGAAACCCCTAGAAGGTGTCTAGAACGTCCTTAAGCATCCATAGGTCATTCCTATAAATAGGACAAGCCATAGGACACTAAAACTCACTTGTTACACTTGAGAAATCCTTGAGCATACTTTGAGCAATCTGTTTGTGAGCAATTTGAGCATTGTGACAATTGGCTACTTCCTCCCTTATCTCAAAATTCGTGTCCTATAGGCTAGTATCTCCTACCCACTGCAATCACAAGTCCACACACTTGGTTAGGAGATCTATACGCTTGATCTAGGCAAATCAAGCCTTGGGCTACAAAGGATAAGTTGTAATTTCCTTTTTCCTTTCTTGTTCTCTATTACCGTTTGTACTCTCCTTGCTACTCCTAGGTTGGAGGCTGCAGATTGGAGAGGGTGGAGATCTTCTTGGTGAAGAAGGCAACTTTGAGCTACTTCAGAAGGCTGGTGCAACGGGAGGTTACTTCTAGAGAGGAAGGCTACTTCAAGGGGGAGCTTGGAGTTACTTCAAGAAGGCTACCTCAAGTTGGTGCACCTACTTCAAGTGAAGGCTGTTCAAAGGGTGTAAAGGAAAGTATTGTATTTTGTATAAATCCTTGAGAAGGTAATAAAATAAATACTTTCAAAATCCCGGTTGGGTAAGCAACCGGGTAGTGGACTGATAACTTTAGTATTTGCTAAAGTTGGAACCACTCTAAACACCTGTCTCCTTCTTCCAATTTTCAATTGTGGTTGTTTGAGTTCAATAAATTGTTAAAACTATTTTAAAACTCTATTCACCCCCCTCTAGTGTTTTTTCAATTGGTATCAGAGCGGGCTTCAAGGAACCCTAACAAGGTCTTGAAGAAATGGGTGACGGAGTGCTCAACAACCTTAACCTTGAAGGAACACTTGTTGCTAGGCCTCCAGCGTTCGATGGAACAAACTACCAATATTGGAAGAGAAGGATGCAGTTCTACTTCCAAGGCATCAATTGGGACTTATGGAGAATGGTGTCAACCCCATATGAGCTCCCTCAAACTCAATTTGCAGAATGGGATGCAAACACGGTAAAGCTAGCTCAAATGAATGCAAAAGCTGTAAGCATTTTATATTGTTCTATATCGGTAGGAGAATTTAATAGAATATCTAATTGTGACACAACCTATGATATTTGGCATAGACTGTCCATAACCTATGAAGGTACAGTCCAAGTCAAAAATTCCAAAATTAGCATGTTTAAACAAAAGTTTGAACACTTTCATATGGATCCTGATGAATCTATTAGTGAAATGTTTGCAAAATTCTCTACTATTGTTAATGGTTTAAGTGCCCTAGGGAAACCCGTCCTTGAAGAAGATCAAGTATCAAAAATCCTTCGATCACTTCCTCCAAAATATAAGCCAAAAGTGACAGCCATTGAAGAAGCAAACGACCTCACTCAACTGAAAATGGAGCAACTTATTGGCAACCTAGAAGCTCATGAAGCAACCCTAGAAGAGGAAGAAAGAAGAGCACGTGAACTTCATCAAGGAAAGAAGAAGGATGTGGCTCTAAAAGCTTCAAAGGTCGTCACACAAGAAAGTGAGGAGTCAAGTGAAGAAGAAGGAGAAGAAGCCTTGATCGTCAATGGTAAGAAATACAAAAGATTTAAATCTAACAAAATTTCCAATTCTTCTTCTACCCCTCCTAGGTGTTTTGAATGTGGGAAGAAAGGGCATCTCAAAAATGAATGTCCTAAAGCAAAGAAAGGAAAGAAAAGCTCACACAAGAAGAAGGGAGAAAAAGCCTATAAAGCTGCATGGGACGAGTCAAGTGACAGTGAAAGCGGAGAAGAAAAGGTGGAATGTCTAATGGCAAGAGAAGATGATGAAGACTCTCAAGAGGTAAGCCTACTTGATCTTCCTAAAGAAGAGTTAGTTACTAATCTACAAGAAATTCATGATAAGTATGTTGATGTCAAGAAGAAACTAAAGAAGGTTATCAAATCAAATGATGAGCTAATTGCTAAATTAGATAATCTTTCTTCTGAAAAGAACAACATTGATCTTGAGAATTTGTCTTTAAAAACATCTTTAGATGATTGCACTAGAAAGCTACTCACTTTAGAAACAAATGTTGATCTTCTTTCTAAAGAAAAATCTGAATTGTTAGCTAAACTAAAAGATTTTCAGACTCAACCTATTTTGTGTAACCATCTGGACTATGATAATGTTGTAAAAGAAAGAGATTCATTGTTATCTGATTTAGATCAAGCAAGAAAAGATTTACACAAAAAGATGAATGACATTGCTAAGCTGCAAAGAGAACTTTATGAGTTAAGAAGAAAAGATATCCTTGATAACATTCTAAGCATTGGCACTGTTTTCAATGGAAGAAAAGGTTTGGGATATGCTCCAAAGAAAAATCAACCCAAAAGAACTCAAACTATGTTTGTTCCCAAGAACACAATGGCTAGAAAGAGAAATGAAGTTGATTCTATTACTTGTCATTTTTGTTTACGTCTTGGACACTATTCCTTTTCATGTCCTTATAAGACTAAGGATTCCGACTTAGTTTGGGTCCCAAAACCCCAAACTTAGTAGAGTCAAATGTAATTTAGTTGAGATATGGACAAACACTACATTTTGCTATTTATATTGTCTTATCTCAACTAAACAAAAGGGTTCATGCATATTGTTAATTTTCTGCACTGTTGTACTGAAACAGAAACTTAGTCGGTCGAAGTATTGTCGACCGAACCCTTAATCGGTCGAAGTATTGTCGACCGACCGGATGTCTGTAACAAATAAAATCTACAGCAACCAAAAGGCAATTATTTCGGTCGAAAATTGGTCAACCGAGCTAAATTTCTATGTTTCTTTGATTACAGTAACCTTCTCGATCGACAATTAGTCGACCGAGACAAATTTCGGTCGAACAATTGTCGACCGACTGGATTTTTGAATCAGGATTTTTACACAAGTCTTTACTTAAATGATTCTAACCATATCGGACCATCACATGGGTACCAAAATCTACGTTTTAATACAGGAATGGGTGGTTGACAGTGGATGCTCCAAACATATGACCGGGAACAAAGATGCATTTCAAACCTTTGAAGAAAAGAAAAGTGGAACGGTCACCTTTGGAGACAATGGTAAGGGCAAAATAGTTGGAATAGGTAATGTTGGTACAAACCTCGAAATAAAGAATGTTCTACTCGTTGATGGTTTGCACCATAATTTGATAAGTGTTAGTCAATTATGTGATAGTGGTTATGATGTGTTATTTAACAAAACCTGCTGCAAGTTATTGATAGAAAACACTACAAATGTTGTTTATGAAGGAAATAGAGTTGGAAATCTTTATATCCTTAAACCTAACTCTATGAAATCAGTAGTGGGAAAATGCTTGCTTGCAAATGAAAATACCTTACAATTATGGCATAAAAAGCTAGGACATGCTAGTTCACATGTTATTAAAAAGTTAGTGAAATATGATCTTGTTCGTGGATTGCCTACTTTATCTTTTGATCAAGTTGAAAACTGTGAACCATGCACAATGGGAAAGCAAACCAAAAACTCTTTTAAACCAAAACATGTACTTAGCACCAGTAGATCCTTAGAATTAATTCATATGGATTTATTTGGACCCATGAGGACACAATCTATTGGTGGTAAAAGATATTATTTTGTTATTGTTGATGATTATAGTAGATACACACGGGTACACTTTATTGCAACTAAAGATGATACTATTCATGTTTTTATACAATTTTTTTCCAAGATTGAAAATCTATTACAAAGAAAAATATGTACCATTAGAAGTGATCATGGTGGAGAATTTGAAAATCATACATTTGAGGAATTTTGTACATCTCAAGGGTACACTCATAATTTTTCTGCTCCACGCACCCCACAACAAAATGGTATAGTCGAAAGGAAAAATCGATCACTACAAGAAATGGCTAGAACTATGATGCTCGAACACAACACACCCAAAACCTTTTGGGCTGAAGCTGTAAACACTGCATGCTATGTGTTAAATAGAGTAACTGTTCACTCTCATTTGAAGAAAACTCCATATGAAATAATACATTCTAAGAAACCTAGAGTTGACTATTTTCATACCTTTGGCTCCACATGCTATATTTTAAATACCAAAGATGATAGAGATAAGTTTGACTCTAAATCACACAAAGCATTCTTTTTGGGATATTCCACTTCTAGCAAAGCTTTTAGAGTATATAACACTATCTCTAGAAAAGTTGAGGAATCTATTCATGTTTCTTTTCATGAAGAGTCAAAATCTGAAAATCTAGAAATCATAGATCTCACTAATCAATTCGAAAATTTAAACATACCAAATGATAGTGAGAAAGTTACTACAAACAATCACCAAGCTGAACCACAACCTACACCTAGGCTTATTAAGGATCACCCTCAAGAACTAATTATTGGAAATCCTAATGATAAAGTCAAAACTCGGTCTTCCTTCAAAGATGTTGCAAACATGGCTTTTGTTTCTATCATTGAACCTAAGAAGATATCTGAAGCTCTTAAAGATGATTATTGGATAATAGCCATGCAAGAAGAATTGAATCAATTCACTAAAAATGATGTATGAGATTTAGTTCCTAAACCACAAGATAAAACCATCATAGGAACTAAATGGGTTTTTAGGAATAAGCTAAATGAGGCAGGAGAAGTAATAAGGAATAAAGCTCGGTTAGTAGCACAAGGATATAACCAACAAGAAGGAATAGATTTTGATGAAACGTATGCACCGGTAGCTAGACTTGAAGCTATTAGAATGTTACTAGCTATTGCTGCACACAAAAACATCAAACTCTACCAAATGGATGTAAAAAGTGCATTTTTAAATGGCATCATTCAAGAAGAAGTATATGTTGCCCAACCACCTGGTTTTGAAATACCGGAAAAAGGTGACTATGTTTATAAACTTAAGAAAGCACTTTATGGTTTAAAACAAGCACCTAGGAATTGTTATGAAAGGCTCAAGACATATCTTTTTGATAATAGTTTTTCTATTGGAAATTCAGATTCTACTTTATTTTTCAAAACATATACATCTGATTTTCTAGTTGTGCAAATATATGTTGATGACATTATTTTTGGAGCTTCTAATGATTCATTGTGCACACAATTCAGTGACATTATGCAAAAAGAATTTGAAATGAGCCTCATGGGTGAACTAACTTTCTTTCTTGGTTTTCAAATTAAACAAACACCTGCCGGAATATTCATAAGCCAAGAAAAATATACTAAAGAAATCTTAAAACGTTTTGGAATGGATCAGTGCAAACATGCTACTACTCCTATGGCTACTTCTATTAAAATTGATAAGGATGAAAATGGGGAACCTATTGATGATTCCTTATATAGAGCCATGATTGGTAGTTTGCTTTACTTAACTGCTTCTAGACCGGACATTATGTTTTCCGTTGGTCTTTGTGCTCAATTTCAATCACAACCTATGCACTCTCAATTTCTAGCAGTTAAACGAATTCTTCGTTATCTAGCCGGCACTACTTGTTTTGGTTTATGGTATCCAAAAGGACAATCCTTGGATTTTAAAGCTTATACTGATGCGGATTATGCTGGTTGTCGACTTGATCGCAAGAGTACTAGTGGTAGCTGTTTCTTGTTAGGGAGAGCTTTAGTATCTTGGTTTAGCAAGAAACAAAATACGGTTGCCCTATCTACAACTGAAGCTGAATATATGGCAGCCGGGTCTTGTTGTGCTCAAGTGCTTTATATGCAACAAGTATTAAACGATTATGGTTTTACTCTTTCATCTACGCCTATTTTTTGTGACAACACGGGCGCTATAAACTTAGCACACAATCCTATTTTACACAGCCGAGCTAAACATATTGAAATCCGTCATCACTTTTTAAGGGATCATATCTCCAAGAATCATGTTTCCCTTCATCATGTTGATACGGAAGATCAATTGGCTGATATTTTTACAAAACCGCTTCCACTAGATCAATTTAACAAAATGAGGAAGCAACTGCTTATCACTCCTTTGGAAGATTTTTTTTTTTGATATTTGTGCTACTTAAACAAAAACTCTTACTTGCATCATTTTGGCATTTAATGGACATCTTTTTCATTAGATTTGATGGGACATCTAATTAAGGGGGAGTTTTTATTCCTAACGGATATCTTTTTGAAATGACAAAGGGGGAGAAATAAATATAAAACTAAAACTTAGTAATTATGAAAAACTCAAATCAATGAGTTTCATACATAAACTCTTGGCTTCATATTGAAAGTTGCTATATTCCCTAGTGAATTGGATTTCATGTTCCATAATTCAAGGGGAATAATAAGCACACATTTTATAAATAAGAGGAAAAGATACAAAAGGTAATCTAAAGGTATGAAACTCATATGGTTTATATTTCCTTTATTTATATTTTTGGAAATGTTTGTCATCTTCAAAAAGGGGGAGATTGTTGGCTAAATGGACATCTATAAATCCCTTTGTTTTGATTATGACAAACATTTCATTTGATCTAACGAGCTACTTGAGTGTGCAGGAACAAAGTGGATGACAAAAGCAATTAGGGAAATCCATATGCTTATATGTTTGTATTTTCATGAAATGTAATCGCCTTGTAAAAACTTGTACAAATATATAATGTACAAGTACTTAGATTTCATGTAAATCAAGCGTTAGATTCTCCCTAGCTAAACCCCACATTTAGATAAGTCATCCCCTTCAAATAGGATCACATATGCACACTCATACATATAATTAGTGCCTAAATTGAAACATTGAAACATGATCAATCTCGGTCGACAAACTCCTCGACCGATCGACAATCTTCTCGACCGAGAAAGATCCAAAGTAGCCGTTAGACACAACTGACAAGGTAGTTGGCAGTTGGAGATAGACGTTGCAAATCACTTGTTCCAGAGAGCCTGTCGGTCGACAAAAGTTCGACCGAGTAGGTGTCTCGGTCGACCATTCCTCGACCGAGATGGTCTCTGACAGCAACTGCAGAATTAATTAATTAGCCGTTGCTAAAGCAACAAACTTGTACCTAACGGCTAGTTAAGCACTTAGAAACCCCTAGAAGGTGTCTAGAACGTCCTTAAGCATCCATAGGTCATTCCTATAAATAGGACAAGCCATAGGACACTAAAACTCACTTGTTACACTTGAGAAATCCTTGAGCATACTTTGAGCAATCTGTTTGTGAGCAATTTGAGCATTGTGACAATTGGCTAATTCCTTCCTTAGCTCAAAATTCGTGTCCTATAGGCTAGTATCTCCTACCCACTGCAATCACAAGTCCACACACTTGGTTAGGAGATCTATACGCTTGATCTAGGCAAATCAAGCCTTGGGCTACAAAGGATAAGTTGTAATTTCCTTTTTCCTTTCTTGTTCTCTATTACCGTTTGTACTCTCCTTGCTACTCCTAGGTTGGAGGCTGCAGATTGGAGAGGGTGGAGATCTTCTTGGTGAAGAAGGCGACTTTGAGCTACTTCAGAAGGCTGGTGCAACGGGATGTTACTTCTAGAGAGGAAGGCTACTTCAAGGGGGAGCTTGGAGTTACTTCAAGAAGGCTACCTCAAGTTGGTGCACCTACTTCAAGTGAAGGCTGTTCAAAGGGTGTAAAGGAAAGTATTGTATTTTGTATAAATCCTTGAGAAGGTAATAAAATAAATACTTTCAAAATCCCGGTTGGGTAAGCAACCGGGTAGTGGACTGATAACTTTAGTATTTGCTAAAGTTGGAACCACTCTAAACACCTATCTCCTTCTTCCAATTTTCAATTGTGGTTGTTTGAGTTCAATAAATTGTTAAAACTATTTTAAAACTCTATTCACCCCCCTCTAGTGTTTTTTCAATTGGTATCAGAGCGGGCTTCAAGGAACCCTAACAAGGTCTTGAAGAAATGGGTGACGGAGTGCTCAACAACCTTAACCTTGAAGGAACACTTGTTGCTAGGCCTCCAGCGTTCGATGGAACAAACTACTAATATTGGAAGAGAAGGATGCAGTTCTACTTCCAAGGCATCAATTGGGACTTATGGAGAATGGTGTCAACCCCATATGAGCTCCCTCAAACTCAATTTGCAGAATGGGATGCAAACACGGTAAAGCTAGCTCAAATGAATGCAAAAGCTGTAAGCATTTTATATTGTTCTATATCGGTAGGAGAATTTAATAGAATATCTAATTGTGACACAACCTATGATATTTGGCATAGACTGTCCATAACCTATGAAGGTACAGTCCAAGTCAAAAATTCCAAAATTAGCATGTTTAAACAAAAGTTTGAACACTTTCGTATGGATCCTGATGAATCTATTAGTGAAATGTTTGCAAAATTCTCTACTATTGTTAATGGTTTAAGTGCCCTAGGGAAACCCGTCCTTGAAGAAGATCAAGTATCAAAAATCCTTCGATCACTTCCTCCAAAATATAAGCCAAAAGTGACAGCCATTGAAGAAGCAAACGACCTCACTCGACTGAAAATGGAGCAACTTATTGGCAACCTAGAAGCTCATGAAGCAACCCTAGAAGAGGAAGAAAGAAGAGCACGTGAACTTCAGCAAGGAAAGAAGAAGGATGTGGCTCTAAAAGCTTCAAAGGTCGTCACACAAGAAAGTGAGGAGTCAAGTGAAGAAGAAGGAGAAGAAGCCTTGATCGTCAATGGTAAGAAATACAAAAGATTTAAATCTAACAAAATTTCCAATTCTTCTTCTACCCCTCCTAGGTGTTTTGAATGTGGGAAGAAAGGGCATCTCAAAAATGAATGTCCTAAAGCAAAGAAAGGAAAGAAAAGCTCACACAAGAAGAAGGGAGAAAAAGCCTACAAAGCTGCATGGGACGAGTCAAGTGACAGTGAAAGTGGAGAAGAAAAGGTGGAATGTCTAATGGCAAGAGAAGATGATGAAGACTCTCAAGAGGTAAGCCTACTTGATCTTCCTAAAGAAGAGTTAGTTACTAATATACAAGAAATTCATGATAAGTATGTTGATGTCAAGAAGAAACTAAAGAAGGTTATCAAATCAAATGATGAGCTAATTGCTAAATTAGATAATCTTTCTTCTGAAAAGAACAACATTGATCTTGAGAATTTGTCTTTAAAAACATCTTTAGATGATTGCACTAGAAAGCTACTCACTTTAGAAACAAATGTTGATCTTCTTTCTAAAGAAAAATCTGAATTGTTAGCTAAACTAAAAGATTTTCAGACTCAACCTATTTTGTGTAACCATCTGGACTATGATAATGTTGTAAAAGAAAGAGATTCATTGTTATCTGATTTAGATCAAGCAAGAAAAGATTTACACAAAAAGATGAATGACATTGCTAAGCTGCAAAGAGAACTTTATGAGTTAAGAAGAAAAGATATCCTTGATAACATTCTAAGCATTGTCACTGTTTTCAATGGAAGAAAAGGTTTGGGATATGCTCCAAAGAAAAATCAACCCAAAAGAACTCAAACTATGTTTGTTCCCAAGAACACAATGGCTAGAAAGAGAAATGAAGTTGATTCTATTACTTGTCATTTTTGTTTACGTCTTGGACACTATTCCTTTTCATGTCCTTATAAGACTAAGGATTCCGACTTAGTTTGGGTCCCAAAACCCCAAACTTAGTAGAGTCAAATGTAATTTAGTTGAGATATGGCCAAACACTACATTTTGCTATTTATATTGTCTTATCTCAACTAAACAAAAGGGTTCATGCATATTGTTAATTTTCTGCACTGTTGTACTGAAACAGAAACTTAGTCGGTCGAAGTATTGTCGACCGAACCCTTAATCGGTCGAAGTATTGTCGACCGACCGGATGTCTGTAACAAATAAAATCTACAGCAACCAAAAGGCAATTATTTCGGTCGAAAATTGGTCAACCGAGCTAAATTTTTATGTTTCTTTGATTACAATAACCTTCTCGATCGACAATTAGTCGACCGAGACAAATGTCGGTCGAACAATTGTCGACCGACTGGATTTCTGAATCAGGATTTTTACACAAGTCTTTACTTAAATGATTCTAACCATATCGGACCATCACATGGGTACCAAAATCTACGTTTTAATACAGGAATGGGTGGTTGACAGTGGATGCTCCAAACATATGACCGGGAACAAAGATGCATTTCAAACCTTTGAAGAAAAGAAAAGTGGAACGGTCACCTTTGGAGACAATGGTAAGGGCAAAATAGTTGGAATAGGTAATGTTGGTACAAACCTCGAAATAAAGAATGTTCTACTCGTTGATGGTTTGCACCATAATTTGATAAGTGTTAGTCAATTATGTGATAGTGGTTATGATGTGTTATTTAACAAAACCTGCTGCAAGTTATTGATAGAAAACACTACAAATGTTGTTTATGAAGGAAATAGAGTTGGAAATCTTTATATCCTTAAATCTAACTCTATGAAATCAGTAGTGGGAAAATGCTTGCTTGCAAATGAAAATACCTTACAATTATGGCATAAAAAGCTAGGACATGCTAGTTCACATGTTATTAAAAAGTTAGTGAAATATGATCTTGTTCGTGGATTGCCTACTTTATCTTTTGATCAACTTGAAAACTGTGAACCATGCACAATGGGAAAGCAAACCAAAAACTCTTTTAAACCAAAACATGTACTTAGCACCAGTAGATCCTTAGAATTAATTCATATGGATTTATTTGGACCCATGAGGACACAATCTATTGGTGGTAAAAGATATTGTTTTGTTATTGTTGATGATTATAGTAGATACACACGGGTACACTTTATTGCAACTAAAGATGATACTATTCATGTTTTTATACAATTTTTTTCCAAGATTGAAAATCTATTACAAAGCAAAATATGTACCATTAGAAGTGATCATGGTGGAGAATTTGAAAATCATACATTTGAGGAATTTTGTACATCTCAAGGGTACACTCATAATTTTTCTGCTCCACGCACCCCACAACAAAATGGTATAGTCGAAAGGAAAAATCGATCACTACAAGAAATGGCTAGAACTATGATGCTCAAACACAACACACCCAAAACCTTTTGGGATGAAGCTGTAAACACTGCATGCTATGTGTTAAATAGAGTAACTGTTCACTCTCATTTGAAGAAAACTCCATATGAAATAATACATTCTAAGAAACCTAGAGTTGACTATTTTCATACCTTTGGCTCCACATGCTATATTTTAAATACCAAAGATGATAGAGATAAGTTTGACTCTAAATCACACAAAGCATTCTTTTTGGGATATTCCACTTCTAGCAAAGCTTTTAGAGTATATAACACTATCTCTAGAAAAGTTGAGGAATCTATTCATGTTTCTTTTCATGAAGAGTCAAAATCTGAAAATCTAGAAATCATAGATCTCACTAATCAATTCGAAAATTTAAACATACCAAATGATAGTGAGAAAGTTACTACAAACAATCACCAAGCTGAACCACAACCTACACCTAGGCTTATTAAGGATCATCCTCAAGAACTAATTATTGGAAATCCTAATGATAAAGTCAAAACTCGGTCTTCCTTCAAAGATGTTGCAAACATGGCTTTTGTTTCTATCATTGAACCTAAGAAGATATCTGAAGCTCTTAAAGATGATTATTGGATAATAGCCATGCAAGAAGAATTGAATCAATTCACTAAAAATGATGTATGAGATTTAGTTCCTAAACCACAAGATAAAACCATCATAGGAACTAAATGGGTTTTTAGGAATAAGCTAAATGAGGCAGGAGAAGTAATAAGGAATAAAGCTCGGTTAGTAGCACAAGGATATAACCAACAAGAAGGAATAGATTTTGATGAAACGTATGCACTGGTAGCTAGACTTGAAGCTATTAGAATGTTACTAGCTATTGCTGCACATAAAAACATCAAACTCTACCAAATGGATGTAAAAAGTGCATTTTTAAATGGCATCATTCAAGAAGAAGTATATGTTGCCCAACCACCTGGTTTTGAAATACCGGAAAAAGGTGACTATGTTTATAAACTTAAGAAAGCACTTTATGGTTTAAAACAAGCACCTAGGAATTGGTATGAAAGGCTCAAGACATATCTTTTTGATAATAGTTTTTCTATTGGAAATTCAGATTCTACTTTATTTTTCAAAACATATACATCTGATTTTCTAGTTGTGCAAATATATGTTGATGACATTATTTTTGGAGCTTCTAATGATTCATTGTGCACACAATTCAGTGACATTATGCAAAAAGAATTTGAAATGAGCCTCATGGGTGAACTAACTTTCTTTCTTGGTTTTCAAATTAAACAAACACCTGCCGGAATATTCATAAGCCAAGAAAAATATACTAAAGAAATCTTAAAACGTTTTGGAATGGATCAGTGCAAACATGCTACTACTCCTATGGCTACTTCTATTAAAATTGATAAGGATGAAAATGGGGAACCTATTGATGATTCCTTATATAGAGCCATGATTGGTAGTTTGCTTTACTTAACTGCTTCTAGACCGGACATTATGTTTTCCGTTGGTCTTTGTGCTCGATTTCAATCACAACCTATGCACTCTCATTTTCTAGCAGTTAAACGAATTCTTCGTTATCTAGCCGGCACTACTTGTTTTGGTTTATGGTATCCAAAAGGACAATCCTTGGATTTTAAAGCTTATACTGATGCGGATTATGCTGGTTGTCGACTTGATCGCAAGAGTACTAGTGGTAGCTGTTTCTTGTTAGGGAGAGCTTTAGTATCTTGGTTTAGCAAGAAACAAAATACAGTTGCCCTATCTACAACTGAAGCTGAATATATGGCAGCCGGGTCTTGTTGTGCTCAAGTGCTTTATATGCAACAAGTATTAAACGATTATGGTTTTACTCTTTCATCTACGCCTATTTTTTGTGACAACACGGGCGCTATAAACTTAGCACACAATCCTATTTTACACAGCCGAGCTAAACATATTGAAATGTTTCTAAAGTGAGTAGCTTTCTAGTGCAATCATCTAAAGATGTTTTTAAAGACAAATTCTCAAGATCAATGTTGTTCTTTTCAGAAGAAAGATTATCTAATTTAGCAATTAGCTCATCATTTGATTTGATAACCTTCTTTAGTTTCTTCTTGACATCAACATACTTATCATGAATTTCTTGTAGATTAGTAACTAACTCTTCTTTAGGAAGATCAAGTAGGCTTACCTCTTGAGAGTCTTCATCATCTTCTCTTGCCATTAGACATTCCACCTTTTCTTCTCCGCTTTCACTGTCACTTGACTCGTCCCATGCAGCTTTATAGGCTTTTTCTCCCTTCTTCTTGTGTGAGCTTTTCTTTCCTTTCTTTGCTTTAGGACATTCATTTTTGAGATGCCCTTTCTTCCCACATTCAAAACACCTAGGAGGGGTAGAAGAAGAATTGGAAATTTTTTTAGATTTAAATCTTTTGTATTTCTTACCATTGACGATCAAGGCTTCTTCTCCTTCTTCTTCACTTGACTCCTCACTTTCTTGTGTGACGACCTTTGAAGCTTTTAGAGCCACATCCTTCTTCTTTCCTTGCTGAAGTTCACGTGCTCTTCTTTCTTCCTCTTCTAGGGTTGCTTCATGAGCTTCTAGGTTGCCAATAAGTTGCTCCATTTTCAGTCGAGTGAGGTCGTTTGCTTCTTCAATGGCTGTCACTTTTGGCTTATATTTTGGAGGAAGTGATCGAAGGATTTTTGATACTTGATATTCTTCAAGGACGGGTTTCCCTTGGGCACTTAAACCATTAACAATAGTAGAGAATTTTGCAAACATTTCACTAATAGATTCATCAGGATCCATACGAAAGTGTTCAAACTTTTGTTTAAACATGCTAATTTTGGAATTTTTGACTTGGACTGTACCTTCATAGGTTATGGACAGTCTATGCCAAATATCATAGGTTGTGTCACAATTAGATATTCTATTAAATTCTCCTACCGATATAGAACAATATAAAATGCTTACAGCTTTTGCATTCATTTGAGCTAGCTTTACCGTGTTTGCATCCCATTCTGCAAATTGAGTTTGAGGGAGCTCATATGGGGTTGACACCATTCTCCATAAGTCCCAATTGATGCCTTGGAAGTAGAACTGCATCCTTCTCTTCCAATATTGGTAGTTTGTTCCATCGAACGCTGGAGGCCTAGCAACAAGTGTTCCTTCAAGGTTAAGGTTGTTGAGCACTCCGTCACCCATTTCTTCAAGACCTTGTTAGGGTTCCTTGAAGCCCGCTCTGATACCAATTGAAAAAACACTAGAGGGGGGTGAATAGAGTTTTAAAATAGTTTTAACAATTTATTGAACTCAAACAACCACAATTGAAAATTGGAAGAAGGAGACAGGTGTTTAGAGTGGTTCCAACTTTAGCAAATACTAAAGTTATCAGTCCACTACCCGGTTGCTTACCCAACCGGGATTTTGAAAGTATTTATTTTATTACCTTCTCAAGGATTTATACAAAATACAATACTTTCCTTTACACCCTTTGAACAGCCTTCACTTGAAGTAGGTGCACCAACTTGAGGTAGCCTTCTTGAAATAACTCCAAGCTCCCCCTTGAAGTAGCCTTCCTCTCTAGAAGTAACCTCCCGTTGCACCAGCCTTCTGAAGTAGCTCAAAGTCGCCTTCTTCACCAAGAAGATCTCCACCCTCTCCAATCTGCAGCCTCCAACCTCGGAGTAGCAAGGAGAGTACAAACGGTAATAGAGAACAAGAAAGGAAAAAGGAAATTACAACTTATCCTTTGTAGCCCAAGGCTTGATTTGCCTAGATCAAGTGTATAGATCTCCTAACCAAGTGTGTGGACTTGTGATTGCAGTGGGTAGGAGATACTAGCCTATAGGACACGAATTTTGAGCTAAGGAAGGAAGTAGCCAATTGTCACAATGCTCAAATTGCTCACAAACATATTGCTCAAAGTATGCTCAAGGATTTCTCAAGTGTAACAAGTGAGTTTTAGTGTCCTATGGCTTGTCCTATTTATAGGAATGACCTATGGATGTTTAAGGACGTTCTAGACACCTTCTAGGGGTTTCTAAGTGCTTAACTAGCCGTTAGGTACAAGTTTGTTGCTTTAGCAACGGCTAATTAATTAATTCTGCAGTTGCTGTCAGAGACCATCTCGGTCGAGGAATGGTCGACCGAGACACCTACTCGGTCAAACTTTTGTCGACCGACAGGCTCTCTGGAACAAGTGATTTGCAACGTCTATCTCCAACTGCCAACTACCTTGTCAGTTGTGTCTAACGGCTACTTTGGATCTTTCTCGGTCGAGAAGATTGTCGATCGGTCGAGGAGTTTGTCGACCGATATTGATCCTGTTTCAATGTTTCAATTTAGGCACTAATTATATGTATGAGTGTGCATATGTGATCCTATTTGAAGGGGATGACTTATCTAAATGTGGGGTTTAGCTAGGGAGAATCTAACGCTTGATTTACATAAAATCTAAGTACTTGTACATTATATATTTGTACAAGTTTTTACAAGGCGATTACATTTCATGAAAATACAAACATATAAGCATATGGATTTCCCTAATTGCTTTTGTCATCCACTTTGTTCCTGCACACTCAAGTAGCTCGTTAGATCAAATGAAATGTTTGTCATAATCAAAACAAAGGGATTTATAGATGTCCATTTAGCCAACAATCTCCCCCTTTTTGAAGATGACAAACATTTCCAAAAATATAAATAAAGGAAATATAAACCATATGAGTTTCATACCTTTAGATTACCTTTTGTAGCTTTTCCTCTTATTTATAAAATGTGTGCTTATTATTCCCCTTGAATTATGGAACATGAAATCCAATTCACTAGGGAATATAGCAACTTTCAATATGAAGCCAAGAGTTTATGTATGAAACTCATTGATTTGAGTTTTTCATAATTACTAAGTTTTAGTTTTATATTTATTTCTCCCCCTTTGTCATTTCAAAAAGATATCCGTTAGGAATAAAAACTCCCCCTTAATTAGATGTCCCATCAAATCTAATGAAAAAGATGTCCATTAAAAGCCAAAATGATGCAAGTAAGAGTTTTTGTTTAAGTAGCACAAATATCAAAAAAAAAAATCTTCCAAAGGAGTGATAAGCAGTTGCTTCCTAATTTTGTTAAATTGATCTAGTGGAAGCGGTTTTGTAAAAATATCAGCCAATTGATCTTCCGTATCAACATGATGAAGGGAAACATGATTCTTGGAGATATGATCCCTTAAAAAGTGATGACGGATTCTTTCTAAAGAAAAATCTGAATTGTTAGCTAAACTAAAAGATTTTCAGACTCAACCTATTTTGTGTAACCATCTGGACTATGATAATGTTGTAAAAGAAAGAGATTCATTGTTATCTGATTTAGATCAAGCAAGAAAAGATTTACACAAAAAGATGAATGACATTGCTAAGCTGCAAAGAGAACTTTATGAGTTAAGAAGAAAAGATATCCTTGATAACATTCTAAGCATTGGCACTGTTTTCAATGGAAGAAAAGGTTTGGGATATGCTCCAAAGAAAAATCAACCCAAAAGAACTCAAACTATGTTTGTTCCCAAGAACACAATGGCTAGAAAGAGAAATGAAGTTGATTCTATTACTTGTCATTTTTGTTTACGTCTTGGACACTATTCCTTTTCATGTCCTTATAAGACTAAGGATTCCGACTTAGTCTGGGTCCCAAAACCCCAAACTTAGTAGAGTCAAATGTAATTTAGTTGAGATATGGCCAAACACTACATTTTGCTATTTATATTGTCTTATCTCAACTAAACAAAAGGGTTCATGCATATTGTTAATTTTCTGCACTGTTGTACTGAAACAGAAACTTAGTCGGTCGAAGTATTGTCGACCGAACCCTTAATCGGTCGAAGTATTGTCGACCGACCGGATGTCTGTAACAAATAAAATCTACAGCAACCAAAAGGCAATTATTTCGGTCGAAAATTGGTCAACTGAGCTAAATTTCTATGTTTCTTTGATTACAGTAACCTTCTCGATCGACAATTAGTCGACCGAGACAAATGTCGGTCGAACAATTGTCGACCGACTGGATTTCTGAATCAGGATTTTTACACAAGTCTTTACTTAAATGATTCTAACCATATCGGACCATCACATGGGTACCAAAATCTACGTTTTAATACAGGAATGGGTGGTTGACAGTGGATTCTCCAAACATATGACCGGGAACAAAGATGCATTTCAAACCTTTGAAGAAACGAAAAGTGGAACGGTCACCTTTGGAAACAATGGTAAGGGCAAAATAGTTGGAATAGGTAATGTTGGTACAAACCTCGAAATAAAGAATGTTCTACTCGTTGATGGTTTGCACCATAATTTGATAAGTGTTAGTCAATTATGTGATAGTGGTTATGATGTGTTATTTAACAAAACCTGCTGCAAGTTATTGATAGAAAACACTACAAATGTTGTTTATGAAGGAAATAGAGTTGGAAATCTTTATATCCTTAAACCTAACTCTATGAAATCAGTAGTGGGAAAATGCTTGCTTGCAAATGAAAATACCTTACAATTATGGCATAAAAAGCTAGGACATGCTAGTTCACATGTTATTAAAAAGTTAGTGAAATATGATCTTGTTCGTGGATTGCCTACTTTATCTTTTGATCAAGTTGAAAACTGTGAACCATGCACAATGGGAAAGCAAACCAAAAACTCTTTTAAACCAAAACATGTACTTAGCACCAGTAGATCCTTAGAATTAATTCATATGGATTTATTTGGACCCATGAGGACACAATCTATTGGTGGTAAAAGATATTGTTTTGTTATTGTTGATGATTATAGTAGATACACACGGGTACACTTTATTGCAACTAAAGATGATACTATTCATGTTTTTATACAATTTTTTTCCAAGATTGAAAATCTATTACAAAGCAAAATATGTACCATTAGAAGTGATCATGGTGGAGAATTTGAAAATCATACATTTGAGGAATTTTGTACATCTCAAGGGTACACTCATAATTTTTCTGCTCCACGCACCCCACAACAAAATGGTATAGTCGAAAGGAAAAATCGATCACTACAAGAAATGGCTAGAACCATGATGCTCGAACACAACACACCCAAAGCCTTTTGGGCTGAAGCTGTAAACACTGCATGCTATGTGTTAAATAGAGTAACTGTTCACTCTCATTTGAAGAAAACTCCATATGAAATAATACATTCTAAGAAACCTAGAGTTGACTATTTTCATACCTTTGGCTCCACATGCTATATTTTAAATACCAAAGATGATAGAGATAAGTTTGAATCTAAATCACACAAAGCATTCTTTTTGGGATATTCCACTTCTAGCAAAGCTTTTAGAGTATATAACACTATCTCTAGAAAAGTTGAGGAATCTATTCATGTTTCTTTTCATGAAGAGTCAAAATTTGAAAATATAGAAATCATAGATCTCACTAATCAATTCGAAAATTTAAACATACCAAATGATAGTGAGAAAGTTACTACAAACAATCACCAAGCTGAACCACAACCTACACCTAGGCTTATTAAGGATCATCCTCAAGAACTAATTATTGGAAATCCTAATGATAAAGTCAAAACTCGGTCTTCCTTCAAAGATGTTGCAAACATGGCTTTTGTTTCTATCATTGAACCTAAGAAGATATCTGAAGCTCTTAAAGATGATTATTGGATAATAGCCATGCAAGAAGAATTGAATCAATTCACTAAAAATGATGTATGGGATTTAGTTCCTAAACCACAAGATAAAACCATCATAGGAACTAAATGGGTTTTTAGGAATAAGCTAAATGAGGCAGGAGAAGTAATAAGGAATAAAGCTCGGTTAGTAGCACAAGGATATAACCAACAAGAAGGAATAGATTTTGATGAAACGTATGCACCGGTAGCTAGACTTGAAGCTATTAGAATGTTACTAGCTATTGCTGCACATAAAAACATCAAACTCTACCAAATGGATGTAAAAAGTGCATTTTTAAATGGCATCATTCAAGAAGAAGTATATGTTGCCCAACCACCTGGTTTTGAAATACCGGAAAAAGGTGACTATGTTTATAAACTTAAGAAAGCACTTTATGGTTTAAAACAAGCACCTAGGAATTGGTATGAAAGGCTCAAGACATATCTTTTTGATAATAGTTTTTCTATTGGAAATTCAGATTCTACTTTATTTTTCAAAACATATACATCTGATTTTCTAGTTGTGCAAATATATGTTGATGACATTATTTTTGGAGCTTCTAATGATTCATTGTGCACACAATTCAGTGACATTATGCAAAAAGAATTTGAAATGAGCCTCATGGGTGAACTAACTTTCTTTCTTGGTTTTCAAATTAAACAAACACCTGCCGGAATATTCATAAGCCAAGAAAAATATACTAAAGAAATCTTAAAACGTTTTGGAATGGATCAGTGCAAACATGCTACTACTCCTATGGCTACTTCTATTAAAATTGATAAGGATGAAAATGGGGAACCTATTGATGATTCCTTATATAGAGCCATGATTGGTAGTTTGCTTTACTTAACTGCTTCTAGACCGGACATTATGTTTTCCGTTGGTCTTTGTGCTCGATTTCAATCACAACCTATGCACTCTCATTTTCTAGCAGTTAAACGAATTCTTCGTTATCTAGCCGGCACTACTTGTTTTGGTTTATGGTATCCAAAAGGACAATCCTTGGATTTTAAAGCTTATACTGATGCGGATTATGCTGGTTGTCGACTTGATCGCAAGAGTACTAGTGGTAGCTGTTTCTTGTTAGGGAGAGCTTTAGTATCTTGGTTTAGCAAGAAACAAAATACGGTTGCCCTATCTACAACTGAAGCTGAATATATGGCAGCCGGGTCTTGTTGTGTGCTCAAGTGCTTTATATGCAACAAGTATTAAACGATTATGGTTTTACTCTTTCATCTACGCCTATTTTTTGTGACAAAACGAGCGCTATAAACTTAGCACACAATCCTATTTTACACAGCCGAGCTAAACATATTGAAATCCGTCATCACTTTTTAAGGGATCATATCTCCAAGAATCATGTTTCCCTTCATCATGTTGATACGGAAGATCAATTGGCTGATATTTTTACAAAACCGCTTCCACTAGATCAATTTAACAAAATTAGGAAGCAACTGCTTATCACTTCTTTGGAAGATTTTTTTTTTGATATTTGTGCTACTTAAACAAAAACTCTTACTTGCATCATTTTGGCTTTTAATGGACATCTTTTTCATTAGATTTGATGGGACATCTAATTAAGGGGGAGTTTTTATTCCTAACGGATATCTTTTTGAAATGACAAAGGGGGAGAAATAAATATAAAACTAAAACTTAGTAATTATGAAAAACTCAAATCAATGAGTTTCATACATAAACTCTTGGCTTCATATTGAAAGTTGCTATATTCCCTAGTGAATTGGATTTCATGTTCCATAATTCAAGGGGAATAATAAGCACACATTTTATAAATAAGAGGAAAAGCTACAAAAGGTAATCTAAAGGTATGAAACTCATATGGTTTATATTTCCTTTATTTATATTTTTGGAAATGTTTGTCATCTTCAAAAAGGGGGAGATTGTTGGCTAAATGGACATCTATAAATCCCTTTGTTTTGATTATGACAAACATTTCATTTGACCTAATGAGCTACTTGAGTGTGCAGGAACAAAGTGGATGACAAAAGCAATTAGGGAAATCCATATGCTTATATGTTTGTATTTTCATGAAATGTAATCGCCTTGTAAAAACTTGTACAAATATATAATGTACAAGTACTTAGATTTCATGTAAATCAAGCGTTAGATTCTCCCTAGCTAAACCCCACATTTAGATAAGTCATCCCCTTCAAATAGGATCACATATGCACACTCATACATATAATTAGTGCCTAAATTGAAACATTGAAACAGGATCAATCTCGGTCGACAAACTCCTCGACCGAGACACTCTCGGTCGACAATCTTCTCGACCGAGAAAGATCCAAAGTAGCCGTTAGACACAACTGACAAGGTAGTTGGCAGTTGGAGATAGACGTTGCAAATCACTTGTTCCAGAGAGCCTGTCGGTCGACAAAAGTTCGACCAAGTAGGTGTCACAGTCGACCATTCCTCGACCGAGATGGTCTCTGACAGCAACTGCAGAATTAATTAATTAGCCGTTGCTAAAGCAACAAACTTGTACCTAACGGCTAGTTAAGCACTTAGAAACCCTAGAAGGTGTCTAGAACGTCCTTAAGCATCCATAGGTCATTCCTATAAATAGGACAAGCCATAGGACACTAAAACTCACTTGTTACACTTGAGAAATCCTTGAGCATACTTTGAGCAATATGTTTGTGAGCAATTTGAGCATTGTGACAATTGGCTACTTCCTTCCTTAGCTCAAAATTCGTGTCCTATAGGCTAGTATCTCCTACCCACTGCAATCACAAGTCCACACACTTGGTTAGGAGATCTATACGCTTGATCTAGGCAAATCAAGCCTTGGGCTACAAAGGATAAGTTGTAATTTCCTTTTTCCTTTCTTGTTCTCTATTACCGTTTGTACTCTCCTTGCTACTCCTAGGTTGGAGGCTGCAGATTGGAGAGGGTGGAGATCTTCTTGGTGAAGAAGGCGACTTTGAGCTACTTCAGAAGGCTGGTGCAACGGGAGGTTACTTCTAGAGAGGAAGGCTACTTCAAGGGGGAGCTTGGAGTTACTTCAAGAAGGCTACCTCAAGTTGGTGCACCTACTTCAAGTGAAGGCTGTTCAAAGGGTGTAAAGGAAAGTATTGTATTTTGTATAAATCCTTGAGAAGGTAATAAAATAAATACTTTCAAAATCCCGGTTGGGTAAGCAACCGGGTAGTGGACTGATAACTTTAGTATTTGCTAAAGTTGGAACCACTCTAAACACATGTCTCCTTCTTCCAATTTTCAATTGTGGTTGTTTGAGTTCAATAAATTGTTAAAACTATTTTAAAACTCTATTCACCCCCCTCTAGTGTTTTTTCAATTGGTATCAGAGCGGGCTTCAAGGAACCCTAACAAGGTCTTGAAGAAATGGGTGACGGAGTGCTCAACAACCTTAACCTTGAAGGAACACTTGTTGCTAGGCCTCCAGCGTTCGATGGAACAAACTACCAATATTGGAAGAGAAGGATGCAGTTCTACTTCCAAGGCATCAATTGGGACTTATGGAGAATGGTGTCAACCCCATATGAGCTCCCTCAAACTCAATTTGCAGAATGGGATGCAAACACGGTAAAGCTAGCTCAAATGAATGCAAAAGCTGTAAGCATTTTATATTGTTCTATATCGGTAGGAGAATTTAATAGAATATCTAATTGTGACACAACCTATGATATTTGGCATAGACTGTCCATAACCTATGAAGGTACAGTCCAAGTCAAAAATTCCAAAATTAGCATGTTTAAACAAAAGTTTGAACACTTTCGTATGGATCCTGATGAATCTATTAGTGAAATGTTTGCAAAATTCTCTACTATTGTTAATGGTTTAAGTGCCCTAGGGAAACCCGTCCTTGAAGAAGATCAAGTATCAAAAATCCTTCGATCACTTCCTCCAAAATATAAGCCAAAAGTGACAGCCATTGAAGAAGCAAACGACCTCACTCGACTGAAAATGGAGCAACTTATTGGCAACCTAGAAGCTCATGAAGCAACCCTAGAAGAGGAAGAAAGAAGAGCACGTGAACTTCAGCAAGGAAAGAAGAAGGATGTGGCTCTAAAAGCTTCAAAGGTCGTCACACAAGAAAGTGAGGAGTCAAGTGAAGAAGAAGGAGAAGAAGCCTTGATCGTCAATGGTAAGAAATACAAAAGATTTAAATCTAACAAAATTTCCGATTCTTCTTCTACCCCTCCTAGGTGTTTTGAATGTGGGAAGAAAGGGCATCTCAAAAATGAATGTCCTAAAGCAAAGAAAGGAAAGAAAAGCTCACACAAGAAGAAGGGAGAAAAAGCCTATAAAGCTGCATGGGACGAGTCAAGTGACAGTGAAAGCGGAGAAGAAAAGGTGGAATGTCTAATGGCAAGAGAAGATGATGAAGACTCTCAAGAGGTAAGCCTACTTGATCTTCCTAAAGAAGAGTTAGTTACTAATCTACAAGAAATTCATGATAAGTATGTTGATGTCAAGAAGAAACTAAAGAAGGTTATCAAATCAAATGATGAGCTAATTGCTAAATTAGATAATCTTTCTTCTGAAAAGAACAACATTGATCTTGAGAATTTGTCTTTAAAAACATCTTTAGATGATTGCACTAGAAAGCTACTCACTTTAGAAACAAATGTTGATCTTCTTTCTAAAGAAAAATCTGAATTGTTAGCTAAACTAAAAGATTTTCAGACTCAACCTATTTTGTGTAACCATCTGGACTATGATAATGTTGTAAAAGAAAGAGATTCATTGTTATCTGATTAGATCAAGCAAGAAAAGATTTACACAAAAAGATGAATGACATTGCTAAGCTGCAAAGAGAACTTTATGAGTTAAGAAGAAAAGATATCCTTGATAACATTCTAAGCATTGGCACTGTTTTCAATGGAAGAAAAGGTTTGGGATATGCTCCAAAGAAAAATCAACCCAAAAGAACTCAAACTATGTTTGTTCCCAAGAACACAATGGCTAGAAAGAGAAATGAAGTTGATTCTATTACTTGTCATTTTTGTTTACGTCTTGGACACTATTCCTTTTCATGTCCTTATAAGACTAAGGATTCCGACTTAGTCTGGGTCCCAAAACCCCAAACTTAGTAGAGTCAAATGTAATTTAGTTGAGATATGGCCAAACACTACATTTTGCTATTTATATTGTCTTATCTCAACTAAACAAAAGGGTTCATGCATATTGTTAATTTTCTGCACTGTTGTACTGAAACAGAAACTTAGTCGGTCGAAGTATTGTCGACCGAACCCTTAATCGGTCGAAGTATTGTCGACCGACCGGATGTCTGTAACAAATAAAATCTACAGCAACCAAAAGGCAATTATTTCGGTCGAAAATTGGTCAACCGAGCTAAATTTCTATGTTTCTTTGATTACAGTAACCTTCTCGATCGACAATTAGTCGACCGAGACAAATGTCGGTCGAACAATTGTCGACCGACTGGATTTCTGAATCAGGATTTTTACACAAGTCTTTACTTAAATGATTCTAACCATATCGGACCATCACATGGGTACCAAAATCTACGTTTTAATACAGGAATGGGTGGTTGACAGTGGATGCTCCAAACATATGACCGGGAACAAAGATGCATTTCAAACCTTTGAAGAAAAGAAAAGTGGAACGGTCACCTTTGGAAACAATGGTAAGGGCAAAATAGTTGGAATAGGTAATGTTGGTACAAACCTCGAAATAAAGAATGTTCTACTCGTTGATGGTTTGCACCATAATTTGATAAGTGTTAGTCAATTATGTGATAGTGGTTATGATGTGTTATTTAACAAAACCTGCTGCAAGTTATTGATAGAAAACACTACAAATGTTGTTTATGAAGGAAATAGAGTTGGAAATCTTTATATCCTTAAACCTAACTCTAGGAAATCAGTAGTGGGAAAATGCTTGCTTGCAAATGAAAATACCTTACAATTATGGCATAAAAAGCTAGGACATGCTAGTTCACATGTTATTAAAAAGTTAGTGAAATATGATCTTGTTCGTGGATTGCCTACTTTATCTTTTGATCAAGTTGAAAACTGTGAACCATGCACAATGGGAAAGCAAACCAAAAACTCTTTTAAACCAAAACATGTACTTAGCACCAGTAGATCCTTAGAATTAATTCATATGGATTTATTTGGACCCATGAGGACACAATCTATTGGTGGTAAAATATATTGTTTTGTTATTGTTGATGATTATAGTAGATACACACGGGTACACTTTATTGCAACTAAAGATGATACTATTCATGTTTTTATACAATTTTTTTCCAAGATTGAAAATCTATTACAAAGCAAAATATGTACCATTAGAAGTGATCATGGTGGAGAATTTGAAAATCATACATTTGAGGAATTTTGTACATCTCAAGGGTACACTCATAATTTTTCTGCTCCACGCACCCCACAACAAAATGGTATAGTCGAAAGGAAAAATCGATCACTACAAGAAATGGCTAGAACTATGATGCTCGAACACAACACACCCAAAACCTTTTGGGCTGAAGCTGTAAACACTGCATGCTATGTGTTAAATAGAGTAACTGTTCACTCTCATTTGAAGAAAACTCCATATGAAATAATACATTCTAAGAAACCTAGAGTTGACTATTTTCATACCTTTGGCTCCACATGCTATATTTAAATACCAAAGATGATAGAGATAAGTTTGAATCTAAATCACACAAAGCATTCTTTTTGGGATATTCCACTTCTAGCAAAGCTTTTAGAGTATATAACACTATCTTTAGAAAAGTTGAGGAATCTATTCATGTTTCTTTTCATGAAGAGTCAAAATCTGAAAATCTAGAAATCATAGATCTCACTAATCAATTCGAAAATTTAAACATACCAAATGATAGTGAGAAAGTTACTACAAACAATCACCAAGCTGAACCACAACCTACACCTAGGCTTATTAAGGATCATCCTCAAGAACTAATTATTGGAAATCCTAATGATAAAGTCAAAACTCGGTCTTCCTTCAAAGATGTTGCAAACATGGCTTTTGTTTCTATCATTGAACCTAAGAAGATATCTGAAGCTCTTAAAGATGATTATTGGATAATAGCCATGCAAGAAGAATTGAATCAATTCACTAAAAATGATGTATGGGATTTAGTTCCTAAACCACAAGATAAAACCATCATAGGAACTAAATGGGTTTTTAGGAATAAGCTAAATGAGGCAGGAGAAGTAATAAGGAATAAAGCTCGGTTAGTAGCACAAGGATATAACCAACAAGAAGGAATAGATTTTGATGAAACGTATGCACCGGTAGCTAGACTTGAAGCTATTAGAATGTTACTAGCTATTGCTGCACATAAAAACATCAAACTCTACCAAATGGATGTAAAAAGTGCATTTTTAAATGGCATCATTCAAGAAGAAGTATATGTTGCCCAACCACCTGGTTTTGAAATACCGGAAAAAGGTGACTATGTTTATAAACTTAAGAAAGCACTTTATGGTTTAAAACAAGCACCTAGGAATTGGTATGAAAGGCTCAAGACATATCTTTTTGATAATAGTTTTTCTATTGGAAATTCAGATTCTACTTTATTTTTCAAAACATATACATCTGATTTTCTAGTTGTGCAAATATATGTTGATGACATTATTTTTGGAGCTTCTAATGATTCATTGTGCACACAATTCAGTGACATTATGCAAAAAGAATTTGAAATGAGCCTCATGGGTGAACTAACTTTCTTTCTTGGTTTTCAAATTAAACAAACACCTGCCGGAATATTCATAAGCCAAGAAAAATATACTAAAGAAATCTTAAAACGTTTTGGAATGGATCAGTGCAAACATGCTACTACTCCTATGGCTACTTCTATTAAAATTGATAAGGATGAAAATGGGGAACCTATTGATGATTCCTTATATAGAGCCATGATTGGTAGTTTGCTTTACTTAACTGCTTCTAGACCGGACATTATGTTTTCCGTTGGTCTTTGTGCTCGATTTCAATCACAACCTATGCACTCTCATTTTCTAGCAGTTAAACGAATTCTTCGTTATCTAGCCGGCACTACTTGTTTTGGTTTATGGTATCCAAAAGGACAATCCTTGGATTTTAAAGCTTATACTGATGCGGATTATGCTGGTTGTCGACTTGATCGCAAGAGTACTAGTGGTAGCTGTTTCTTGTTAGGGAGAGCTTTAGTATCTTGGTTTAGTAAGAAACAAAATACGGTTGCCCTATCTACAACTGAAGCTGAATATATGGCAACCGGGTCTTGTTGTGCTCAAGTGCTTTATATGCAACAAGTATTAAACGATTATGGTTTTACTCTTTCATCTACACCTATTTTTTGTGACAACACGAGCGCTATAAACTTAGCACACAATCCTATTTTACACAGCCGAGCTAAACATATTGAAATCCGTCATCACTTTTTAAGGGATCATATCTCCAAGAATCATGTTTCCCTTCATCATGTTGATACGGAAGATCAATTGGCTGATATTTTTACAAAACCGCTTCCACTAGATCAATTTAACAAAATTAGGAAGCAACTGCTTATCACTCCTTTGGAAGATTTTTTTTTTTGATATTTGTGCTACTTAAACAAAAACTCTTACTTGCATCATTTTGGCTTTTAATGGACATCTTTTTCATTAGATTTGATGGGACATCTAATTAAGGGGGAGTTTTTATTCCTAACGGATATCTTTTTGAAATGACAAAGGGGGAGAAATAAATATAAAACTAAAACTTAGTAATTATGAAAAACTCAAATCAATGAGTTTCATACATAAACTCTTGGCTTCATATTGAAAGTTGCTATATTCCCTAGTGAATTGGATTTCATGTTCCATAATTCAAGGGGAATAATAAGCACACATTTTATAAATAAGAGGAAAAGCTACAAAAGGTAATCTAAAGGTATGAAACTCATATGGTTTATATTTCCTTTATTTATATTTTTGGAAATGTTTGTCATCTTCAAAAAGGGGGAGATTGTTGGCTAAATGGACATCTATAAATCCCTTTGTTTTGATTATGACAAACATTTCATTTGATCTAACGAGCTACTTGAGTGTGCAGGAACAAAGTGGATGACAAAAGCAATTAGGGAAATCCATATGCTTATATGTTTGTATTTTCATGAAATGTAATCGCCTTGTAAAAACTTGTACAAATATATAATGTACAAGTACTTAGATTTCATGTAAATCAAGCGTTAGATTCTCCCTAGCTAAACCCCACATTTAGATAAGTCATCCCCTTCAAATAGGATCACATATGCACACTCATACATATAATTAGTGCCTAAATTGAAACATTGAAACAGGATCAATCTCGGTCGACAAACTCCTCGACCGATCGACAATCTTCTCGACCGAGAAAGATCCAAAGTAGCCGTTAGACACAACTGACAAGGTAGTTGGCAGTTGGAGATAGACGTTGCAAATCACTTGTCCAGAGAGCCTGTCGGTCGACAAAAGTTCGACCGAGTAGGTGTCTCGGTCGACCATTCCTCGACCGAGATGGTCTTTGACAGCAACTGCAGAATTAATTAATTAGCCGTTGCTAAAGCAACAAACTTGTACCTAACGGCTAGTTAAGCACTTAGAAACCCCTAGAAGGTGTCTAGAACGTCCTTAAGCATCCATAGGTCATTCCTATAAATAGGACAAGCCATAGGACACTAAAACTCACTTGTTACACTTGAGAAATCCTTGAGCATACTTTGAGCAATCTGTTTGTGAGCAATTTGAGCATTGTGACAATTGGCTACTTCCTTCCTTAGCTCAAAATTCGTGTCCTATAGGCTAGTATCTCCTACCCACTGCAATCACAAGTCCACACACTTGGTTAGGAGATCTATACGCTTGATCTAGGCAAATCAAGCCTTGGGCTACAAAGGATAAGTTGTAATTTCCTTTTTCCTTTCTTGTTCTCTATTACCGTTTGTACTCTCCTTGCTACTCCTAGGTTGGAGGCTGCAGATTGGAGAGGGTGGAGATCTTCTTGGTGAAGAAGGCGACTTTGAGCTACTTCAGAAGGCTGGTGCAATGGGAGGTTACTTCTAGAGAGGAAGGCTACTTCAAGGGGGAGCTTGGAGTTACTTCAAGAAGGCTACCTCAAGTTGGTGCACCTACTTCAAGTGAAGGCTGTTCAAAGGGTGTAAAGGAAAGTATTGTATTTTGTATAAATCCTTGAGAAGGTAATAAAATAAATACTTTCAAAATCCCGGTTGGGTAAGCAACCGGGTAGTGGACTGATAACTTTAGTATTTGCTAAAGTTGGAACCACTCTAAACACCTGTCTCCTTCTTCCAATTTTCAATTGTGGTTGTTTGAGTTCAATAAATTGTTAAAACTATTTTAAAACTCTATTCACCCCCCTCTAGTGTTTTTTCAATTGGTATCAGAGCGGGCTTCAAGGAACCCTAACAAGGTCTTGAAGAAATGGGTGACGGAGTGCTCAACAACCTTAACCTTGAAGGAACACTTGTTGCTAGGCCTCCAACGTTCGATGGAACAAACTACCAATATTGGAAGAGAAGGATGCAGTTCTACTTCCAAGGCATCAATTGGGACTTATGGAGAATGGTGTCAACCCCATATGAGCTCCCTCAAACTCAATTTGCAGAATGGGATGCAAACACGGTAAAGCTAGCTCAAATGAATGCAAAAGCTGTAAGCATTTTATATTGTTCTATATCGGTAGGAGAATTTAATAGAATATCTAATTGTGACACAACCTATGATATTTGGCATAGACTGTCCATAACCTATGAAGGTACAGTCCAAGTCAAAAATTCCAAAATTAGCATGTTTAAACAAAAGTTTGAACACTTTCGTATGGATCCTGATGAATCTATTAGTGAAATGTTTGCAAAATTCTCTACTATTGTTAATGGTTTAAGTGCCCTAGGGAAACCCGTCCTTGAAGAAGATCAAGTATCAAAAATCCTTCGATCACTTCCTCCAAAATATAAGCCAAAAGTGACAGCCATTGAAGAAGCAAACGACCTCACTCGACTGAAAATGGAGCAACTTATTGGCAACCTAGAAGCTCATGAAGCAACCCTAGAAGAGGAAGAAAGAAGAGCACGTGAACTTCAGCAAGGAAAGAAGAAGGATGTGGCTCTAAAAGTTTCAAAGGTCGTCACACAAGAAAGTGAGGAGTCAAGTGAAGAAGAAGGAGAAGAAGCCTTGATCGTCAATGGTAAGAAATACAAAAGATTTAAATCTAACAAAATTTCCAATTCTTCTTCTACCCCTCCTAGGTGTTTTGAATGTGGGAAGAAAGGGCATCTCAAAAATGAATGTCCTAAAGCAAAGAAAGGAAAGAAAAGCTCACACAAGAAGAAGGGAGAAAAAGCCTATAAAGCTGCATGGGACGAGTCAAGTGACAGTGAAAGCGGAGAAGAAAAGGTGGAATGTCTAATGGCAAGAGAAGATGATGAAGACTCTCAAGAGGTAAGCCTACTTGATCTTCCTAAAGAAGAGTTAGTTACTAATCTACAAGAAATTCATGATAAGTATGTTGATGTCAAGAAGAAACTAAAGAAGGTTATCAAATCAAATGATGAGCTAATTGCTAAATTAGATAATCTTTATTCTGAAAAGAACAACATTGATCTTGAGAATTTGTCTTTAAAAACATCTTTAGATGATTGCACTAGAAAGCTACTCACTTTAGAAACAAATGTTGATCTTCTTTCTAAAGAAAAATCTGAATTGTTAGCTAAACTAAAAGATTTTCAGACTCAACCTATTTTGTGTAACCATCTGGACTATGATAATGTTGTAAAAGAAAGAGATTCATTGTTATCTGATTTAGATCAAGCAAGAAAAGATTTACACAAAAAGATGAATGACATTGCTAAGCTACAAAGAGAACTTTATGAGTTAAGAAGAAAAGATATCCTTGATAACATTCTAAGCATTGGCACTGTTTTCAATGGAAGAAAAGGTTTGGGATATGCTCCAAAGAAAAATCAACCCAAAAGAACTCAAACTATGTTTGTTCCCAAGAACACAATGGCTAGAAAGAGAAATGAAGTTGATTCTATTACTTGTCATTTTTGTTTACGTCTTGGACACTATTCCTTTTCATGTCCTTATAAGACTAAGGATTCCGACTTAGTTTGGGTCCCAAAACCCCAAACTTAGTAGAGTCAAATGTAATTTAGTTGAGATATGGCCAAACACTACATTTTGCTATTTATATTGTCTTATCTCAACTAAACAAAAGGGTTCATGCATATTGTTAATTTTCTGCACTGTTGTACTGAAACAGAAACTTAGTCGGTCGAAGTATTGTCGACCGAACCCTTAATCGGTCGAAGTATTGTCGACCGACCGGATGTCTGTAACAAATAAAATCTACAGCAACCAAAAGGCAATTATTTCGGTCGAAAATTGGTCAACCGAGCTAAATTTCTATGTTTCTTTGATTACAGTAACCTTCTCGATCGACAATTAGTCGACCGAGACAAATGTCGGTCGAACAATTGTCGACCGACTGGATTTCTGAATCAGGATTTTTACACCAGTCTTTACTTAAATGATTCTAACCATATCGGACCATCACATGGGTACCAAAATCTATGTTTTAATACAGGAATGGGTGGTTGACAGTGGATGCTCCAAACATATGACCGGGAACAAAGATGCATTTCAAACCTTTGAAGAAAAGAAAAGTGGAACGGTCACCTTTATAGACAATGGTAAGGGCAAAATAGTTGGAATAGGTAATGTTGGTACAAACCTCGAAATAAAGAATGTTCTACTCGTTGATGGTTTGCACCATAATTTGATAAGTGTTAGTCAATTATGTGATAGTGGTTATGATGTGTTATTTAACAAAACCTGCTGCAAGTTATTGATAGAAAACACTACAAATGTTGTTTATGAAGGAAATAGAGTTGGAAATCTTTATATCCTTAAACCTAACTCTATGAAATCAGTAGTGGGAAAATGCTTGCTTGCAAATGAAAATACCTTACAATTATGGCATAAAAAGCTAGGACATGCTAGTTCACATGTTATTAAAAAGTTAGTGAAATATGATCTTGTTCGTGGATTGCCTACTTTATCTTTTGATCAAGTTGAAAACTGTGAACCATGCACAATGGGAAAGCAAACCAAAAACTCTTTTAAACCAAAACATGTACTTAGCACCAGTAGATCCTTAGAATTAATTCATATGGATTTATTTGGACCCATGAGGACACAATCTATTGGTGGTAAAAGATATTGTTTTGTTATTGTTGATGATTATAGTAGATACACACGGGTACACTTTATTGCAACTAAAGATGATACTATTCATGTTTTTATACAATTTTTTTCCAAGATTGAAAATCTATTACAAAGCAAAATATGTACCATTAGAAGTGATCATGGTGGAGAATTTGAAAATCATACATTTGAGGAATTTTGTACATCTCAAGGGTACACTCATAATTTTTCTACTCCACGCACCCCACAACAAAATGGTATAGTCGAAAGGAAAAATCGATCACTACAAGAAATGGCTAGAACTATGATGCTCGAACACAACACACCCAAAACCTTTTGGGCTGAAGCTGTAAACACTGCATGCTATGTGTTAAATAGAGTAACTGTTCACTCTCATTTGAAGAAAACTCCATATGAAATAATACATTCTAAGAAACCTAGAGTTGACTATTTTCATACCTTTGGATCCACATGCTATATTTTAAATACCAAAGATGATAGAGATAAGTTTGACTCTAAATCACACAAAGCATTCTTTTTGGGATATTCCACTTCTAGCAAAGCTTTTAGAGTATATAACACTATCTCTAGAAAAGTTGAGGAATCTATTCATGTTTCTTTTCATGAAGAGTCAAAATCTGAAAATCTAGAAATCATAGATCTCACTAATCAATTCGAAAATTTTAACATACCAAATGATAGTGAGAAAGTTACTACAAACAATCACCAAGCTGAACCACAACCTACACCTAGGCTTATTAAGGATCATCCTCAAGAACTAATTATTGGAAATCCTAATGATAAAGTCAAAACTCGGTCTTCCTTCAAAGATGTTGCAAACATGGCTTTTGTTTCTATCATTGAACCTAAGAAGATATCTGAAGCTCTTAAAGATGATTATTGGATAATAGCCATGCAAGAAGAATTGAATCAATTCACTAAAAATGATGTATGAGATTTAGTTCCTAAACCACAAGATAAAACCATCATAGGAACTAAATGGGTTTTTAGGAATAAGCTAAATGAGGCAGGAGAAGTAATAAGGAATAAAGCTCGGTTAGTAGCACAAGGATATAACCAACAAGAAGGAATAGATTTTGATGAAACGTATGCACCGGTAGCTAGACTTGAAGCTATTAGAATGTTACTAGCTATTGCTGCACATAAAAACATCAAACTCTACCAAATGGATGTAAAAAGTGCATTTTTAAATGGCATCATTCAAGAAGAAGTATATGTTGCCCAACCACCTGGTTTTGAAATACCGAAAAAAGGTGACTATGTTTATAAACTTAAGAAAGCACTTTATGGTTTAAAACAAGCACCTAGGAATTGGTATGAAAGGCTCAAGACATATCTTTTTGATAATAGTTTTTCTATTGGAAATTCAGATTCTACTTTATTTTTCAAAACATATACATCTGATTTTCTAGTTGTGCAAATATATGTTGATGACATTATTTTTGGAGCTTCTAATGATTCATTGTGCACACAATTCAGTGACATTATGCAAAAAGAATTTGAAATGAGCCTCATGGGTGAACTAACTTTCTTTCTTGGTTTTCAAATTAAACAAACACCTGCCGGAATATTCATAAGCCAAGAAAAATATACTAAAGAAATCTTAAAACGTTTTGGAATGGATCAGTGCAAACATGCTACTACTCCTATGGCTACTTCTATTAAAATTGATAAGGATGAAAATGGGGAACCTATTGATGATTCCTTATATAGAGCCATGATTGGTAGTTTGCTTTACTTAACTGCTTCTAGACCGGACATTATGTTTTCCGTTGGTCTTTGTGCTCGATTTCAATCACAACTTATGCACTCTCATTTTCTAGCAGTTAAACGAATTCTTCGTTATCTAGCCGGCACTACTTGTTTTGGTTTATGGTATCCAAAAGGACAATCCTTGGATTTTAAAGCTTATACTGATGCGGATTATGCTGGTTGTCGACTTGATCGCAAGAGTACTAGTGGTAGCTGTTTCTTGTTAGGGAGAGCTTTAGTATCTTGGTTTAGCAAGAAACAAAATACGGTTGCCCTATCTACAACTGAAGCTGAATATATGGCAGCCGGGTCTTGTTGTGCTCAAGTGCTTTATATGCAACAAGTATTAAACGATTATGGTTTTACTCTTTCATCTACGCCTATTTTTTGTGACAACACGGGCGCTATAAACTTAGCACACAATCCTATTTTACACAGCCGAGCTAAACATATTGAAATCCGTCATCACTTTTTAAGGGATCATATCTCCAAGAATCATGTTTCCCTTCATCATGTTGATACGGAAGATCAATTGGCTGATATTTTTACAAAACCGCTTCCACTAGATCAATTTAACAAAATTAGGAAGCAACTGCTTATCACTCCTTTGGAAGATTTTTTTTTTGATATTTGTGCTACTTAAACAAAAACTCTTGCTTGCATCATTTTGGCTTTTAATGGACATCTTTTTCATTAGATTTGATGGGACATCTAATTAAGGGGGAGTTTTTATTCCTAACGGATATCTTTTTGAAATGACAAAGGGGGAGAAATAAATATAAAACTAAAACTTAGTAATTATGAAAAACTCAAATCAATGAGTTTCATACATAAACTCTTGGCTTCATATTGAAAGTTGCTATATTCCCTAGTGAATTGGATTTCATGTTCCATAATTCAAGGGGAATAATAAGCACACATTTTATAAATAAGAGGAAAAGCTACAAAAGGTAATCTAAAGGTATGAAACTCATATGGTTTATATTTCCTTTATTTATATTTTTGGAAATGTTTGTCATCTTCAAAAAGGGGGAGATTGTTGGCTAAATGGACATCTATAAATCCCTTTGTTTTGATTATGACAAACATTTCATTTGATCTAACGAGCTACTTGAGTGTGCAGGAACAAAGTGGATGACAAAAGCAATTAGGGAAATCCATATGCTTATATGTTTGTATTTTCATGAAATGTAATCGCCTTGTAAAAACTTGTACAAATATATAATGTACAAGTACTTAGATTTCATGTAAATCAAGCGTTAGATTCTCCCTAGCTAAACCCCACATTTAGATAAGTCATCCCCTTCAAATAGGATCACATATGCACACTCATACATATAATTAGTGCCTAAATTGAAACATTGAAACAGGATCAATCTCGGTCGACAAACTCCTCGACCGATCGACAATCTTCTCGACCGAGAAAGATCCAAAGTAGCCGTTAGACACAACTGACAAGGTAGTTGGCAGTTGGAGATAGACGTTGCAAATCACTTGTTCCAGAGAGCCTGTCGGTCGACAAAAGTTCGACCGAGTAGGTGTCTCGGTCGACCATTCCTCGACCGAGATGGTCTCTGACAGCAACTGTAGAATTAATTAATTAGCCGTTGCTAAAGCAACAAACTTGTACCTAACGGCTAGTTAAGCACTTAGAAACCCCTAGAAGGTGTCTAGAACGTCCTTAAGCATCCATAGGTCATTCCTATAAATAGGACAAGCCAAAGGACACTAAAACTCACTTGTTACACTTGAGAAATCCTTGAGCATACTTTGAGCAATCTGTTTGTGAGCAATTTGAGCATTGTGACAATTGGCTACTTCCTTCCTTAGCTCAAAATTCATGTCCTATAGGCTAGTATCTCCTACCCACTGCAATCACAAGTCCACACACTTGGTTAGGAGATCTATACGCTTGATCTAGGCAAATCAAGCCTTGGGCTACAAAGGATAAGTTGTAATTTCCTTTTTCCTTTCTTGTTCTCTATTACCGTTTGTACTCTCCTTGCTACTCCTAGGTTGGAGGCTGCAGATTGGAGAGGGTGGAGATCTTCTTGGTGAAGAAGGCGACTTTGAGCTACTTCAGAAGGCTGGTGCAACGGGAGGTTACTTCTAGAGAGGAAGGCTACTTCAAGGGGGAGCTTGGAGTTACTTCAAGAAGGCTACCTCAAGTTGGTGCACCTACTTCAAGTGAAGGCTGTTCAAAGGGTGTAAAGGAAAGTATTGTATTTTGTATAAATCCTTGAGAAGGTAATAAAATAAATACTTTCAAAATCCCGGTTGGGTAAGCAACCGAGTAGTGGACTGATAACTTTAGTATTTGCTAAAGTTGGAACCACTCTAAACACCTGTCTCCTTCTTCCAATTTTCAATTGTGGTTGTTTGAGTTCAATAAATTGTTAAAACTATTTTAAAACTCTATTCACCCCCCTCTAGTGTTTTTTCAATTGGTATCAGAGCGGGCTTCAAGGAACCCTAACAAGGTCTTGAAGAAATGGGTGACGGAGTGCTCAACAACATTAACCTTGAAGGAACACTTGTTGCTAGGCCTCCAGCGTTCGATGGAAAAAACTACCAATATTGGAAGAGAAGGATGCAGTTCTACTTCCAAGGCATCAATTGGGACTTATGGAGAATGGTGTCAACCCCATATGAGCTCCCTCAAACTCAATTTGCAGAATGGGATGCAAACACGGTAAAGCTAGCTCAACTGAATGCAAAAGCTGTAAGCATTTTATATTGTTCTATATCGGTAGGAGAATTTAATAGAATATCTAATTGTGACACAACCTATGATATTTGGCATAGACTGTCCATAACCTATGAAGGTACAGTCCAAGTCAAAAATTCCAAAATTAGCATGTTTAAACAAAAGTTTGAACACTTTCGTATGGATCCTGATGAATCTATTAGTGAAATGTTTGCAAAATTCTCTACTATTGTTAATGGTTTAAGTGCCCTAGGGAAACCCGTCCTTGAAGAAGATCAAGTATCAAAAATCCTTCGATCACTTCCTCCAAAATATAAGCCAAAAGTGACAGCCATTGAAGAAGCAAACGACCTCACTCGACTGAAAATGGAGCAACTTATTGGCAACCTAGAAGCTCATGAAGCAACCCTAGAAGAGGAAGAAAGAAGAGCACGTGAACTTCAACAAGGAAAGAAGAAGGATGTGGCTCTAAAAGCTTCAAAGGCCGTCACACAAGAAAGTGAGGAGTCAAGTGAAGAAGAAGGAGAAGAAGCCTTGATCGTCAATGGTAAGAAATACAAAGGATTTAAATCTAACAAAATTTCCAATTCTTCTTCTACCCCTCCTAGGTGTTTTGAATGTGGGAAGAAAGGGCATCTAAAAAATGAATGTCCTAAAGCAAAGAAAGGAAAGAAAAGCTCACACAAGAAGAAGGGAGAAAAAGCCTATAAAGCTGCATGGGACGAGTCAAGTGACAGTGAAAGCGGAGAAGAAAAGGTGGAATGTCTAATGGCAAGAGAAGATGATGAAGACTCTCAAGAGGTAAGCCTACTTGATCTTCCTAAAGAAGAGTTAGTTACTAATCTACAAGAAATTCATGATAAGTATGTTGATGTCAAGAAGAAACTAAAGAAGGTTATCAAATCAAATGATGAGCTAATTGCTAAATTAGATAATCTTTCTTCTGAAAAGAACAACATTGATCTTGAGAATTTGTCTTTAAAAACATCTTTAGATGATTGCACTAGAAAGCTACTCACTTTAGAAACAAATGTTGATCTTCTTTCTAAAGAAAAATCTGAATTGTTAGCTAAACTAAAAGATTTTCAGACTCAACCTATTTTGTGTAACCATCTGGACTATGATAATGTTGTAAAAGAAAGAGATTCATTGTTATCTGATTTAGATCAAGCAAGAAAAGATTTACACAAAAAGATGAATGACATTGCTAAGCTGCAAAGAGAACTTTATGAGTTAAGAAGAAAAGATATCCTTGATAACATTCTAAGCATTGTCACTGTTTTCAATGGAAGAAAAGGTTTGGGATATGCTCCAAAGAAAAATCAACCCAAAAGAACTCAAACTATGTTTGTTCCCAAGAACACAATGGCTAGAAAGAGAAATGAAGTTGATTCTATTACTTGTCATTTTTGTTTACGTCTTGGACACTATTCCTTTTCATGTCCTTATAAGACTAAGGATTCCGACTTAGTTTGGGTCCCAAAACCCCAAACTTAGTAGAGTCAAATGTAATTTAGTTGAGATATGGCCAAACACTACATTTTGCTATTTATATTGTCTTATATCAACTAAACAAAAGGGTTCATGCATATTGTTAATTTTCTGCGCTGTTGTACTGAAACAGAAACTTAGTCGGTCGAAGTATTGTCGACCGAACCCTTAATCGGTCGAAGTATTGTCGACCGACCGGATGTCTGTAACAAATAAAATCTACAGCAACCAAAAGGCAATTATTTCGGTCGAAAATTGGTCAACCGAGCTAAATTTCTATGTTTCTTTGATTACAGTAACCTTCTCGATCGACAATTAGTCGACCGAGACAAATGTCGGTCGAACAATTGTCGACCGACTGGATTTCTGAATCAGGATTTTTACACAAGTCTTTACTTAAATGATTCTAACCATATCGGACCATCACATGGGTACCAAAATCTACGTTTTAATACAGGAATGGGTGGTTGACAGTGGATGCTCCAAACATATGACCGGGAACAAAGATGCATTTCAAACCTTTGAAGAAAAGAAAAGTGGAACGGTCACCTTTGGAGACAATGGTAAGGGCAAAATAGTTGGAATAGGTAATGTTGGTACAAACCTCGAAATAAAGAATGTTCTACTCGTTGATGGTTTGCACCATAATTTGATAAGTGTTAGTCAATTATGTGATAGTGGTTATGATGTGTTATTTAACAAAACCTGCTGCAAGTTATTGATAGAAAACACTACAAATGTTGTTTATGAAGGAAATAGAGTTGGAAATCTTTATATCCTTAAAGCTAACTCTATGAAATCAGTAGTCGGAAAATGCTTTCTTGCAAATGAAAATACCTTACAATTATGGCATAAAAAGCTAGGACATGCTAGTTCACATGTTATTAAAAAGTTAGTGAAATATGATCTTGTTCGTGGATTGCCTACTTTATCTTTTGATCAAGTTGAAAACTGTGAACCATGCACAATGGGAAAGCAAACCAAAAACTCTTTTAAACCAAAACATGTACTTAGCACCAGTAGATCCTTAGAATTAATTCATATGGATTTATTTGGACCCATGAGGACACAATCTATTGGTGGTAAAAGATATTGTTTTGTTATTGTTGATGATTATAGTAGATACACACGGGTACACTTTATTGCAACTAAAGATGATACTATTCATGTTTTTATACAATTTTTTTCCAAGATTGAAAATCTATTACAAAGCAAAATATGTACCATTAGAAGTGATCATGGTGGAGAATTTGAAAATCATACATTTGAGGAATTTTGTACATCTCAAGGGTACACTCATAATTTTTCTGCTCCACGCACCCCACAACAAAATGGTATAGTCGAAAGGAAAAATCGATCACTACAAGAAATGGCTAGAACTATGATGCTCGAACACAACACACCCAAAACCTTTTGGGATGAAGCTGTAAACACTGCATGCTATGTGTTAAATAGAGTAACTGTTCACTCTCATTTGAAGAAAACTCCATATGAAATAATACATTCTAAGAAACCTAGAGTTGACTATTTTCATACCTTCGGCTCCACATGCTATATTTTAAATACCAAAGATGATAGAGATAAGTTTGACTCTAAATCACACAAAGCATTCTTTTTGGGATATTCCACTTCTAGCAAAGCTTTTAGAGTATATAACACTATCTCTAGAAAAGTTGAGGAATCTATTCATGTTTCTTTTCATGAAGAGTCAAAATCTGAAAATCTAGAAATCATAGATCTCACTAATCAATTCGAAAATTTAAACATACCAAATGATAGTGAGAAAGTTACTACAAACAATCACCAAGCTGAACCACAACCTACACCTAGGCTTATTAAGGATCATCCTCAAGAACTAATTATTGGAAATCCTAATGATAAAGTCAAAACTCGGTCTTCCTTCAAAGATGTTGCAAACATGGCTTTTGTTTCTATCATTGAACCTAAGAAGATATCTGAAGCTCTTAAAGATGATTATTGGATAATAGCCATGCAAGAAGAATTGAATCAATTCACTAAAAATGATGTATGGGATTTAGTTCCTAAACCACAAGATAAAACCATCATAGGAACTAAATGGGTTTTTAGGAATAAGCTAAATGAGGCAGGAGAAGTAATAAGGAATAAAGCTCGGTTAGTAGCACAAGGATATAACCAACAAGAAGGAATAGATTTTGATGAAACGTATGCACCGGTAGCTAGACTTGAAGCTATTAGAATGTTACTAGCTATTGCTGCACATAAAAACATCAAACTCTACCAAATGGATGTAAAAAGTGCATTTTTAAATGACATCATTCAAGAAGAAGTATATGTTGCCCAACCACCTGGTTTTGAAATACCGGAAAAAGGTGACTATGTTTATAAACTTAAGAAAGCACTTTATGGTTTAAAACAAGCACCTAGGAATTGGTATGAAAGGCTCAAGACATATCTTTTTGATAATAGTTTTTTTATTGGAAATTCAGATTCTACTTTATTTTTCAAAACATATACATCTGATTTTCTAGTTGTGCAAATATATGTTGATGACATTATTTTTGGAGCTTCTAATGATTCATTGTGCACACAATTCAGTGACATTATGCAAAAAGAATTTGAAATGAGCCTCATGGGTGAACTAACTTTCTTTCTTGGTTTTCAAATTAAACAAACACCTGCCGGAATATTCATAAGCCAAGAAAAATATACTAAAGAAATCTTAAAACGTTTTGGAATGGATCAGTGCAAACATGCTACTACTCCTATGGCTACTTCTATTAAAATTGATAAGGATGAAAATGGGGAACCTATTGATGATTCCTTATATAGAGCCATGATTGGTAGTTTGCTTTACTTAACTGCTTCTAGACCGGACATTATGTTTTCCGTTGGTCTTTGTGCTCGATTTCAATCACAACCTATGCACTCTCATTTTCTAGCAGTTAAATGAATTCTTCGTTATCTAGCCGGCACTACTTGTTTTGGTTTATGGTATCCAAAAGGACAATCCTTGGATTTTAAAGCTTATACTGATGCGGATTATGCTGGTTGTCGACTTGATCGCAAGAGTACTAGTGGTAGCTGTTTCTTGTTAGGGAGAGCTTTAGTATCTTGGATTAGCAATAAACAAAATACGGTTGCCCTATCTACAACTGAAGCTGAATATATGGCAGCCGGGTCTTGTTGTGCTCAAGTGCTTTATATGCAACAAGTATTAAACGATTATGGTTTTACTCTTTCATCTACACCTATTTTTTGTGACAACACGAGTGCTATAAACTTAGCACACAATCCTATTTTACACAGCCGAGCTAAACATATTGAAATCCGTCATCACTTTTTAAGGGATCATATCTCCAAGAATCATGTTTCCCTTCATCATGTTGATACAGAAGATCAATTGGCTGATATTTTTACAAAACCGCTTCCACTAGATCAATTTAACAAAATTAGGAAGCAACTGCTTATCACTCCTTTGGAAGATTTTTTTTTGATATTTGTGCTACTTAAACAAAAACTCTTACTTGCATCATTTTGGCTTTTAATGGACATCTTTTTCATTAGATTTGATGGGACATCTAATTAAGGGGGAGTTTTTATTCCTAAGGGATATCTTTTTGAAATGACAAAGGGGGAGAAATAAATATAAAACTAAAACTTAGTAATTATGAAAAACTCAAATCAATGAGTTTCATACATAAACTCTTGGCTTCATATTGAAAGTTGCTATATTCCCTAGTGAATTGGATTTCATGTTCCATAATTCAAGGGGAATAATAAGCACACATTTTATAAATAAGAGGAAAAGCTACAAAAGGTAATCTAAAGGTATGAAACTCATATGGTTTATATTTCCTTTATTTATATTTTTGGAAATGTTTGTCATCTTCAAAAAGGGGGAGATTGTTGGCTAAATGGACATCTATAAATCCCTTTGTTTTGATTATGACAAACATTTCATTTGATCTAACGAGCTACTTGAGTGTGCAAGAACAAAGTGGATGACAAAAGCAATTAGGGAAATCCATATGCTTATATGTTTGTATTTTCATGAAATGTAATCGCCTTGTAAAAACTTGTACAAATATATAATGTACAAGTACTTAGATTTCATGTAAATCAAGCGTTAGATTCTCCCTATCTAAACCCCACATTTAGATAAGTCATACCCTTCAAATAGGATTACATATGCACACTCATACATATAATTAATGCCTAAATTGAAACATTGAAACAGGATCAATCTCGGTCGACAAACTCCTCGACCGAGACACTCTCGGTCGACAATCTTCTCGACCGAGAAAGATCCAAAGTAGCCGTTAGACACAACTGACAAGGTAGTTGGCAGTTGGAGATAGACGTTGCAAATCACTTGTTCCAGAGAGCCTGTCGGTCGACAAAAGTTCGACCGAGTAGGTGTCTCGGTCGACCATTCCTCGACCGAGATGGTCTCTGACAGCAACTGCAGAATTAATTAATTAGCCGTTGCTAAAGCAACAAACTTGTACCTAACGGCTAGTTAAGCACTTAGAAACCCCTATAAGGTGTCTAGAACGTCCTTAAGCATCCATAGGTCATTCCTATAAATAGGACAAGCCATAGGACACTAAAACTCACTTGTTACACTTGAGAAATCCTTGAGCATACTTTGAGCAATCTGTTTGTGAGCAATTTGAGCATTGTGACAATTGGCTACTTCCTTCCTTAGCTCAAAATTCGTGTCCTATAGGCTAGTATCTCCTACCCACTGCAATCACAAGTCCACACACTTGGTTAGGAGATCTATACGCTTGATCTAGGAAAATCAAGCCTTGGGCTACAAAGGATAAGTTGTAATTTCCTTTTTCCTTTCTTGTTCTCTATTACCGTTTGTACTCTCCTTGCTACTCCTAGGTTGGAGGCTGCAGATTGGAGAGGGTGGAGATCTTCTTGGTGAAGAAGGCGACTTTGAGCTACTTCAGAAGGCTGGTGCAACAGGAGGTTACTTCTAGAGAGGAAGGCTACTTCAAGGGGGAGCTTGGAGTTACTTCAAGAAGGCTACCTCAAGTTGGTGCACCTACTTCAAGTGAAGGCTGTTCAAAGGGTGTAAAGGAAAGTATTGTATTTTGTATAAATCCTTGAGAAGGTAATAAAATAAATACTTTCAAAATCCCGGTTGGGTAAGCAACCGGGTAGTGGACTGATAACTTTAGTATTTGCTAAAGTTGGAACCACTCTAAACACCTGTCTCCTTCTTCCAATTTTCAATTGTGGTTGTTTGAGTTCAATAAATTGTTAAAACTATTTTAAAACTCTATTCACCCCCCTCTAGTGTTTTTTCAATTGGTATCAGAGCAGGCTTCAAGGAACCCTAACAAGGTCTTGAAGAAATGGGTGACGGAGTGCTCAACAACCTTAACCTTGAAGGAACACTTGTTGCTAGGCCTCCAGCGTTCGATGGAACAAACTACCAATATTGGAAGAGAAGGATGCAGTTCTACTTCCAAGGCATCAATTGGGACTTATGGAGAATGGTGTCAACCCCATATGAGCTCCCTCAAACTCAATTTGCAGAATGGGATGCAAACACGGTAAAGCTAGCTCAAATGAATGCAAAAGTTGTAAGCATTTTATATTGTTCTATATCGGTAGGAGAATTTAATAGAATATCTAATTGTGACACAACCTATGATATTTGGCATAGACTGTCCATAACCTATGAAGGTACAATCCAAGTCAAAAATTCCAAAATTAGCATGTTTAAACAAAAGTTTGAACACTTTCGTATGGATCCTGATGAATCTATTAGTGAAATGTTTGCAAAATTCTCTACTATTGTTAATGGTTTAAGTGCCCTAGGGAAACCCGTCCTTGAAGAAGATCAAGTATCAAAAATCCTTCGATGACTTCCTCCAAAATATAAGCCAAAAGTGACAGCCATTGAAGAAGCAAACGACCTCACTCGACTGAAAATGGAGCAACTTATTGGCAACCTAGAAGCTCATGAAGCAACCCTAGAAGAGGAAGAAAGAAGAGCACGTGAACTTCAGCAAGGAAAGAAGAAGGATGTGGCTCTAAAAGCTTCAAAGGTCGTCACACAAGAAAGTGAGGAGTCAAGTGAAGAAGAAGGAGAAGAAGCCTTGATCGTCAATGGTAAGAAATACAAAAGATTTAAATCTAACAAAATTTCCAATTCTTCTTCTACCCCTCCTAGGTGTTTTGAATGTGGGAAGAAAGGGCATCTCAAAAATGAATGTCCTAAAGCAAAGAAAGGAAAGAAAAGCTCATACAAGAAGAAGGGAGAAAAAGCCTATAAAGCTGCATGGGACGAGTCAAGTGACAGTGAAAGCGGAGAAGAAAAGGTGGAATGTCTAATGGCAAGAGAAGATGATGAAGACTCTCAAGAGGTAAGCCTACTTGATCTTCCTAAAGAAGAGTTAGTTACTAATCTACAAGAAATTCATGATAAGTATGTTGATGTCAAGAAGAAACTAAAGAAGGTTATCAAATCAAATGATGAGCTAATTGCTAAATTAGATAATCTTTCTTCTGAAAAGAACAACATTGATCTTGAGAATTTGTCTTTAAAAACATCTTTAGATGATTGCACTAGAAAGCTACTCACTTTAGAAACAAATGTTGATCTTCTTTCTAAAGAAAAATCTGAATTGTTAGCTAAACTAAAAGATTTTCAGACTCAACCTATTTTGTGTAACCATCTGGACTATGATAATGTTGTAAAAGAAAGAGATTCATTGTTATCTGATTTAGATCAAGCAAGAAAAGATTTACACAAAAAGATGAATGACATTGCTAAGCTGCAAAGAGAACTTTATGAGTTAAGAAGAAAAGATATCCTTGATAACATTCTAAGCATTGTCACTATTTTCAATGGAAGAAAAGGTTTGGGATATGCTCCAAAGAAAAATCAACCCAAAAGAACTCAAACTATGTTTGTTCCCAAGAACACAATGGCTAGAAAGAGAAATGAAGTTGATTCTATTACTTGTCATTTTTGTTTACGTCTTGGACACTATTCCTTTTCATGTCCTTATAAGACTAAGGATTCTGACTTAGTTTGGGTCCCAAAACCCCAAACTTAGTAGAGTCAAATGTAATTTAGTTGAGATATGGCCAAACACTACATTTTGCTATTTATATTGTCTTATCTCAACTAAACAAAAGGGTTCATGCATATTGTTAATTTTCTGCACTGTTGTACTGAAACAGAAACTTAGTCGGTCGAAGTATTGTCGACCGAACCCTTAATCGGTCGAAGTATTGTCGACCGACCGGATGTCTGTAACAAATAAAATCTACAGCAACCAAAAGGCAATTATTTCGGTCAAAAATTGGTCAACCGAGCTAAATTTCTATGTTTCTTTGATTACAGTAACCTTCTCGATCGACAATTAGTCGACCGAGACAAATGTCGGTCGAACAATTGTCGACCGACTGGATTTCTGAATCAGGATTTTTACACAAGTCTTTACTTAAATGATTCTAACCATATCGGACCATCACATGGGTACCAAAATCTACGTTTTAATACAGGAATGGGTGGTTGACAGTGGATGCTCCAAACATATGACCGGGAACAAAGATGCATTTCAAACCTTTGAAGAAAAGAAAAGTGGAACGGTCACCTTTGGAGACAATGGTAAGGGCAAAATAGTTGGAATAGGTAATGTTGGTACAAACCTCGAAATAAAGAATGTTCTACTCGTTGATGGTTTGCACCATAATTTGATAAGTGTTAGTCAATTATGTGATAGTGGTTATGATGTGTTATTTAACAAAACCTGCTGCAAGTTATTGATAGAAAACACTACAAATGTTGTTTATGAAGGAAATAGAGTTGAAAATCTTTATATCCTTAAACCTAACTCTATGAAATCAGTAGTGGGAAAATGCTTGCTTGCAAATGAAAATACCTTACAATTATGGCATAAAAAGCTAGGACATGCTAGTTCACATGTTATTAAAAAGTTAGTGAAATATGATCTTGTTCGTGGATTGCCTACTTTATCTTTTGATCAAGTTGAAAACTATGAACCATGCACAATGGGAAAGAAAACCAAAAACTCTTTCAAACCAAAACATGTACTTAGCACCAGTAGATCCTTAGAATTAATTCATATGGATTTATTTGGACCCATGAGGACACAATCTATTGGTGGTAAAAGATATTGTTTTGTTATTGTTGATGATTATAGTAGATACACACGGGTACACTTTATTGCAACTAAAGATGATACTATTCATGTTTTTATACAATTTTTTTCCAAGATTGAAAATCTATTACAAAGCAAAATATGTACCATTAGAAGTGATCATGGTGGAGAATTTGAAAATCATACATTTGAGGAATTTTGTACATCTCAAGGGTACACTCATAATTTTTCTGCTCCACGCACCCCACAACAAAATGGTATAGTCGAAAGGAAAAATCGATCACTACAAGAAATGGCTAGAACTATGATGCTCGAACACAACACACCCAAAACCTTTTGGGCTGAAGCTGTAAACACTGCATGCTATGTGTTAAATAGAGTAACTGTTCACTCTCATTTGAAGAAAACTCCATATGAAATAATACATTCTAAGAAACCTAGAGTTGACTATTTTCATACCTTTGGCTCCACATGCTATATTTTAAATACCAAAGATGATAGAGATAAGTTTGACTCTAAATCACACAAAGCATTCTTTTTGGGATATTCCACTTCTAGCAAAGATTTTAGAGTATATAACACTATCTCTAGAAAAGTTGAGGAATCTATTCATGTTTCTTTTCATGAAGAGTCAAAATCTGAAAATCTAGAAATCATAAATCTCACTAATCAATTCGAAAATTTAAACATACCAAATGATAGTGAGAAAGTTACTACAAACAATCACCAAGCTGAAACACAACCTACACCTAGGCTTATTAAGGATCATCCTCAAGAACTAATTATTGGAAATCCTAATGATAAAGTCAAAACTCGGTCTTCCTTCAAAGATGTTGCAAACATGGCTTTTGTTTCTATCATTGAACCTAAGAAGATATCTGAAGCTCTTAAAGATGATTATTGGATAATAGCCATGCAAGAAGAATTGAATCAATTCACTAAAAATGATGTATGGGATTTAGTTCCTAAACCACAAGATAAAACCATCATAGGAACTAAATGGGTTTTTAGGAATAAGCTAAATGAGGCAGGAGAAGTAATAAGGAATAAAGCTTGGTTAGTAGCACAAGGATATAACCAACAAGAAGGAATAGATTTTGATGAAACGTATGCACCGGTAGCTAGACTTGAAGCTATTAGAATGTTACTAGCTATTGCTGCACATAAAAACATCAAACTCTACCAAATGGATGTAAAAAGTGCATTTTTAAATGGCATCATTCAAGAAGAAGTATATGTTGCCCAACCACCTGGTTTTGAAATACCGGAAAAAGGTGACTATGTTTATAAACTTAAGAAAGCACTTTATGGTTTAAAACAAGCACCTAGGAATTGGTATGAAAGGCTCAAGACATATCTTTTTGATAATAGTTTTTCTATTGGAAATTCAGATTCTACTTTATTTTTCAAAACATATACATCTGATTTTCTAGTTGTGCAAATATATGTTGATGACATTATTTTTGGAGCTTCTAATGATTCATTGTGCACACAATTCAGTGACATTATGCAAAAAGAATTTGAAATGAGCCTCATGGGTGAACTAACTTTCTTTCTTGGTTTTCAAATTAAACAAACACCTGCCGGAATATTCATAAGCCAAGAAAAATATACTAAAGAAATCTTAAAACGTTTTGGAATGGATCAGTGCAAACATGCTACTACTCCTATGGCTACTTCTATTAAAATTGATAAGGATGAAAATGGGGAACCTATTGATGATTCCTTATATAGAGCCATGATTGGTAGTTTGCTTTACTTAACTGCTTCTAGACCGGACATTATGTTTTCCGTTGGTCTTTGTGCTCGATTTCAATCACAACCTATGCACTCTCATTTTCTAGCAGTTAAACAAATTCTTCGTTATCTAGCCGGCACTACTTGTTTTGGTTTATGGTATCCAAAAGGACAATCCTTGGATTTTAAAGCTTATACTGATGCGGATTATGCTGGTTGTCGACTTGATCGCAAGAGTACTAGTGGTAGCTGTTTCTTGTTAGGGAGAGCTTTAGTATCTTGGTTTAGCAAAAAACAAAATACGGTTGCCCTATCTACAACTGAAGCTGAATATATGGCAACCGGGTCTTGTTGTGCTCAAGTGCTTTATATGCAACAAGTATTAAACGATTATGGTTTTACTCTTTCATCTACGCCTATTTTTTGTGACAACACGAGCGCTATAAACTTAGCACACAATCCTATTTTACACAGCCGAGCTAAACATATTGAAATCCGTCATCACTTTTTAAGGGATCATATCTCCAAGAATCATGTTTCCCTTCATCATGTTGATACAGAAGATCAATTGGCTGATATTTTTACAAAACCGCTTCCACTAGATCAATTTAACAAAATTAGGAAGCAACTGCTTATCACTCCTTTGGAAGATTTTTTTTTTGATATTTGTGCTACTTAAACAAAAACTCTTACTTGCATCATTTTGGCTTTTAATGGACATCTTTTTCATTAGATTTGATGGGACATCTAATTAAGGGGGAGTTTTTATTCCTAACAGATATCTTTTTGAAATGACAAAGGGGGAGAAATAAATATAAAACTAAAACTTAGTAATTATGAAAAACTCAAATCAATGAGTTTCATACATAAACTCTTGGCTTCATATTGAAAGTTTCTATATTCCCTAGTGAATTGGATTTCATGTTCCATAATTCAAGGGGAATAATAAGCACACATTTTATAAATAAGAGGAAAAGCTACAAAAGGTAATCTAAAGGTATGAAACTCATATGGTTTATATTTCCTTTATTTATATTTTTGGAAATGTTTGTCATCTTCAAAAAGGGGGAGATTGTTGGCTAAATGGACATCTATAAATCCCTTTGTTTTGATGATGACAAACATTTCATTTGATCTAACGAGCTACTTGAGTGTGCAGGAACAAAGTGGATGACAAAAGCAATTAGGGAAATCCATATGCTTATATGTTTGTATTTTCATGAAATGTAATCGCCTTGTAAAAACTTGTACAAATATATAATGTACAAGTACTTAGATTTCATGTAAATCAAGCGTTAGATTCTCCCTAGCTAAACCCCACATTTAGATAAGTCATCCCCTTCAAATAGGATCACATATGCACACTCATACATATAATTAGTGCCTAAATTGAAACAGGATCAATCTCGGTCGACAAACTCCTCGACCGAGACACTCTCGGTCGACAATCTTCTCGACCGAGAAAGATCCAAAGTAGCCGTTAGACACAACTGACAAGGTAGTTGGCAGTTGGAGATAGACGTTGCAAATCACTTGTTCCAGAGAGCCTGTCGGTCGACAAAAGTTCGACCGAGTAGGTGTCTCGGTCGACCATTCCTCGACCGAGATGGTCTCTGACAGCAACTGCAGAATTAATTAATTAGCCGTTGCTAAAGCAACAAACTTATACCTAACGGCTAGTTAAGCACTTAGAAACCCCTAGAAGGTGTCTAGAACGTCCTTAAGCATCCATAGGTCATTCCTATAAATAGGACAAGCCATAGGACACTAAAACTCACTTGTTACACTTGAGAAATCCTTGAGCATACTTTGAGCAATCTATTTGTGAGCAATTTGAGCATTGTGACAATTGGCTACTTCCTTCCTTAGCTCAAAATTCGTGTCCTATAGGCTAGTATCTCCTACCCACTGCAATCACAAGTCCACACACTTGGTTAGGAGATCTATACGCTTGATCTAGGCAAATCAAGCCTTGGGCTACAAAGGATAAGTTGTAATTTCCTTTTTCCTTTCTTGTTCTCTATTACCGTTTGTACTCTCCTTGCTACTCCGAGGTTGGAGGCTGCAGATTGGAGAGGGTAGAGATCTTCTTGGTGAAGAAGGCGACTTTGAGCTACTTCAGAAGGCTGGTGCAACGGGAGGTTACTTCTAGAGAGGAAGGCTACTTCAAGGGGGAGCTTGGAGTTACTTCAAGAAGGCTACCTCAAGTTGGTGCACCTACTTCAAGTGAAGGCTGTTCAAAGGGTGTAAAGGAAAGTATTGTATTTTGTATAAATCCTTGAGAAGGTAATAAAATAAATACTTTCAAAATCCCGGTTGGGTAAGCAACCGGGTAGTGGACTGATAACTTTAGTATTTGCTAAAGTTGGAACCACTCTAAACACCTGTCTCCTTCTTCCAATTTTCAATTGTGGTTGTTTGAGTTCAATAAATTGTTAAAACTATTTTAAAACTCTATTCACCCCCCTCTAGTGTTTTTTCAATTGGTATCAGAGCGGGCTTCAAGGAACCCTAACAAGGTCTTGAAGAAATGGGTGACGGAGTGCTCAACAACCTTAACCTTGAAGGAACACTTGTTGCTAGGCCTCCAGCGTTCGATGGAACAAATTACCAATATTGGAAGAGAAGGATGCAGTTCTACTTCCAATGCATCAATTGGGACTTATGGAGAATGGTGTCAACCCCATATGAGCTCCCTCAAACTCAATTTGCAGAATGGGATGCAAACACGGTAAAGCTAGCTCAAATGAATGCAAAAGCTGTAAGCATTTTATATTGTTATATATCGGTAGGAGAATTTAATAGAATATCTAATTGTGACACAACCTATGATATTTGGCATAGACTGTCCATAACCTATGAAGGTACAGTCCAAGTCAAAAATTCCAAAATTAGCATGTTTAAACAAAAGTTTGAACACTTTCGTATGGATCCTGATGAATCTATTAGTGAAATGTTTGCAAAATTCTCTACTATTGTTAATGGTTTAAGTGCCCTAGGGAAACCCGTCCTTGAAGAAGATCAAGTATCAAAAATCCTTCGATCACTTCCTCCAAAATATAAGCCAAAAGTGACAGCCATTGAAGAAGCAAACGACCTCACTCGACTGAAAATGGAGCAACTTATTGGCAACCTAGAAGCTCATGAAGCAACCCTAGAAGAGGAAGAAAGAAGAGCACGTGAACTTCAACAAGGAAAGAAGAAGGATGTGGCTCTAAAAGCTTCAAAGGTCGTCACACAAGAAAGTGAGGAGTCAAGTGAAGAAGAAGGAGAAGAAGCCTTGATCGTCAATGATAAGAAATACAAAAGATTTAAATCTAACAAAATTTCCAATTCTTCTTCTACCCCTCCTTGGTGTTTTGAATGTGGGAAGAAAGGGCATCTCAAAAATGAATGTCCTAAAGCAAAGAAAGGAAAGAAAAGCTCACACAAGAAGAAGGGAGAAAAAGCCTATAAAGCTGCATGGGACGAGTCAAGTGACAGTGAAAGCGGAGAAGAAAAGGTGGAATGTCTAATGGTAAGAGAAGATGATGAAGACTCTCAAGAGGTAAGCCTACTTGATCTTCCTAAAGAAGAGTTAGTTACTAATCTACAAGAAATTCATGATAAGTATGTTGATGTCAAGAAGAAACTAAAGAAGGTTATCAAATCAAATGATGAGCTAATTGCTAAATTAGATAATCTTTCTTCTGAAAAGAACAACATTGATCTTGAGAATTTGTCTTTAAAAACATCTTTAGATGATTGCACTAGAAAGCTACTCACTTTAGAAACAAATGTTGATCTTCTTTCTAAAGAAAAATCTGAATTGTTAGCTAAACTAAAAGATTTTCAGACTCAACCTATTTTGTGTAACCATCTGGACTATGATAATGTTGTAAAAGAAAGAGATTCATTGTTATCTGATTTAGATCAAGCAAGAAAAGATTTACACAAAAAGATGAATGACATTGCTAAGCTGCAAAGAGAACTTTATGAGTTAAGAAGAAAAGATATCCTTGATAACATTCTAAGCATTGGCACTGTTTTCAATGGAAGAAAAGGTTTGGGATATGCTCCAAAGAAAAATCAACCCAAAAGAACTCAAACTATGTTTGTTCCCAAGAACACAATGGCTAGAAAGAGAAATGAAGTTGATTCTATTACTTGTCATTTTTGTTTACGTCTTGGACACTATTCCTTTTCATGTCCTTATAAGACTAAGGATTCCGACTTAGTTTGGGTCCCAAAACCCCAAACTTAGTAGAGTCAAATGTAATTTAGTTGAGATATGGACAAACACTACATTTTGCTATTTATATTGTCTTATCTCAACTAAACAAAAGGGTTCATGCATATTGTTAATTTTCTGCACTGTTGTACTGAAACAGAAACTTAGTCGGTCGAAGTATTGTCGACCGAACCCTTAATCGGTCGAAGTATTGTCGACCGACCGGATGTCTGTAACAAATAAAATCTACAGCAACCAAAAGGCAATTATTTCGGTCAAAAATTGGTCAACTGAGCTAAATTTCTATGTTTCTTTGATTACAGTAACCTTCTCGATCGACAATTAGTCGACCGAGACAAATGTCGGTCGAACAATTGTCGACTGACTGGATTTCTGAATCAGGATTTTTACACAAGTCTTTACTTAAATGATTCTAACCATATCGGACCATCACATGGGTACCAAAATCTACGTTTTAATACAGGAATGGGTGGTTGACAGTGGATGCTCCAAACATATGACCGAGAACAAAGATGCATTTCAAACCTTTGAAGAAAAGAAAAGTGGAACGGTCACCTTTGGAGACAATGGTAAGGGCAAAATAGTTGGAATAGGTAATGTTGGTACAAACCTCGAAATAAAGAATGTTCTACTCGTTGATGGTTTGCACCATAATTTGATAAGTGTTAGTCAATTATGTGATAGTGGTTATGATGTGTTATTTAACAAAACCTGCTGCAAGTTATTGATAGAAAACACTACAAATGTTGTTTATGAAGGAAATAGAGTTGGAAATCTTTATATCCTTAAACCTAACTCTATGAAATCAGTAGTGGGAAAATGCTTGCTTGCAAATGAAAATACCTTACAATTATGGCATAAAAAGCTAGGACATGCTAGTTCACATGTTATTAAAAAGTTAGTGAAATATGATCTTGTTCGTGGATTGCCTACTTTATCTTTTGATCAAGTTGAAAACTGTGAACCATGCACAATGGGAAAGCAAACCAAAAACTCTTTTAAACCAAAACATGTACTTAGCACCAGTAGATCCTTAGAATTAATTCATATGGATTTATTTGGACCCATGAGGACACAATCTATTGGTGGTAAAAGATATTGTTTTGTTATTGTTGATGATTATAGTAGATACACACGGGTACACTTTATTGCAACTAAAGATGATACTATTCATGTTTTTATACAATTTTTTTTCCAAGATTGAAAATCTATTACAAAGCAAAATATGTACCATTAGAAGTGATCATGGTGGAGAATTTGAAAATCATACATTTGAGGAATTTTGTACATCTCAAGGGTACACTCATAATTTTTCTGCTCCACGCACCCCACAACAAAATGGTATAGTCGAAAGGAAAAATCGATCACTACAAGAAATGGCTAGAACTATGATGCTCGAACACAACACACCCAAAACCTTTTGGGCTGAAGCTGTAAACACTGCATGCTATGTGTTAAATAGAGTAACTGTTCACTCTCATTTGAAGAAAACTCCATATGAAATAATACATTCTAAGAAACCTAGAGTTGACTATTTTCATACCTTTGGCTCCACATGCTATATTTTAAATACCAAAGATGATAGAGATAAGTTTGACTCTAAATCACACAAAGCATTCTTTTTGGGATATTCCACTTCTAGCAAAGCTTTTAGAGTATATAACACTATCTCTAGAAAAGTTGAGGAATCTATTCATGTTTCTTTTCATGAAGAGTCAAAATCTGAAAATCTAGAAATCATAGATCTCACTAATCAATTCGAAAATTTAAACATACCAAATGATAGTGAGAAAGTTACTACAAACAATCACCAAGCTGAACCACAACCTACACCTAGGCTTATTAAGGATCATCCTCAAGAACTAATTATTGGAAATCCTAATGATAAAGTCAAAACTCGGTCTTCCTTCAAAGATGTTGCAAACATGGCTTTTGTTTCTATCATTGAACCTAAGAAGATATCTGAAGCTCTTAAAGATGATTATTGGATAATAGCCATGCAAGAAGAATTGAATCAATTCACTAAAAATGATGTATGGGATTTAGTTCCTAAACCACAAGATAAAACCATCATAGGAACTAAATGGGTTTTTAGGAATAAGCTAAATGAGGCAGGAGAAGTAATAAGGAATAAAGCTCGGTTAGTAGCACAAGGATATAACCAACAAGAAGGAATGGATTTTGATGAAACGTATGCACCGGTAGCTAGACTTGAAGCTATTAGAATGTTACTAGCTATTGCTGCACATAAAAACATCAAACTCTACCAAATGGATGTAAAAAGTGCATTTTTAAATGGCATCATTCAAGAAGAAGTATATGTTGCCCAACCACCTGGTTTTGAAATACCGGAAAAAGGTGACTATGTTTATAAACTTAAGAAAGCACTTTATGGTTTAAAACAAGCACCTAGGAATTGGTATGAAAGGCTCAAGACATATCTTTTTGATAATAGTTTTTCTATTGGAAATTCAGATTCTACTTTATTTTTCAAAACATATACATCTGATTTTCTAGTTGTGCAAATATATGTTGATGACATTATTTTTGGAGCTTCTAATGATTCATTGTGCACACAATTCAGTGACATTATGCAAAAAGAATTTGAAATGAGCCTCATGGGTGAACTAACTTTCTTTCTTGGTTTTCAAATTAAACAAACACCTGCCGGAATATTCATAAGCCAAGAAAAATATACTAAAGAAATCTTAAAACGTTTTGGAATGGATCAGTGCAAACATGCTACTACTCCTATGGCTACTTCTATTAAAATTGATAAGGATGAAAATGGGGAACCTATTGATGATTCCTTATATAGAGCCATGATTGGTAGTTTGCTTTACTTAACTGCTTCTAGACCGGACATTATGTTTTCCTTTGGTCTTTGTGCTCGATTTCAATCACAACCTATGCACTCTCATTTTCTAGCAGTTAAACGAATTCTTCGTTATCTAGCCGGCACTACTTGTTTTGGTTTATGGTATCCAAAAGGACAATCCTTGTATTTTAAAGCTTATACTGATGCGGATTATGCTGGTTGTCGACTTGATCGCAAGAGTACTAGTGGTAGCTGTTTCTTGTTAGGGAGAGCTTTAGTATCTTGGTTTAGCAAGAAACAAAATACGGTTGCCCTATCTACAACTGAAGCTGAATATATGGCAGCCGGGTCTTGTTGTGCTCAAGTGCTTTATATGCAACAAGTATTAAACGATTATGGTTTTACTCTTTCATCTACGCCTATTTTTTGTGACAACACGAGCGCTATAAACTTAGCACACAATCCTATTTTACACAGCCGAGCTAAACATATTGAAATCCGTCATCACTTTTTAAGGGATCATATATCCAAGAATCATGTTTCCCTTCATCATGTTGATACGAAAGATCAATTGGCTGATATTTTTACAAAACCGCTTCCACTAGATCAATTTAACAAAATTAGGAAGCAACTGCTTATCACTCCTTTGGAAGATTTGTTTTTTGATATTTGTGCTACTTAAACAAAAACTCTTACTTGCATCATTTTGGCTTTTAATGGACATCTTTTTCATTAGATTTGATGGGACATCTAATTAAGGGGGAGTTTTTATTCCTAACGGATATCTTTTTGAAATGACAAAGGGGGAGAAATAAATATAAAACTAAAACTTAGTAATTATGAAAAACTCAAATCAATGAGTTTCATACATAAACTCTTGGCTTCATATTGAAAGTTGCTATATTCCCTAGTGAATTGGATTTCATGTTCCATAATTCAAGGGGAATAATAAGCACACATTTTATAAATAAGAGGAAAAGCTACAAAAGGTAATCTAAAGGTATGAAACTCATATGGTTTATATTTCCTTTATTTATATTTTTGGAAATGTTTGTCATCTTCAAAAAGGGGGAGATTGTTGGCTAAATGGACATCTATAAATCCCTTTGTTTTGATTATGACAAACATTTCATTTGATCTAACGAGCTACTTGAGTGTGCAGGAACAAAGTGGATGACAAAAGCAATTAGGGAAATCCATATGCTTATATGTTTGTATTTTCATGAAATGTAATCGCCTTGTAAAAACTTGTACAAATATATAATGTACAAGTACTTAGATTTCATGTAAATCAAGCGTTAGATTCTCCCTAGCTAAACCCCACATTTAGATAAGTCATCCCCTTCAAATAGGATCACATATGCACACTCATACATATAATTAGTGCCTAAATTGAAACATTGAAACGGGATCAATCTCGGTCGACAAACTCCTCGACCGAGACACTCTCGGTCGACAATCTTCTCGACCGAGAAAGATCCAAAGTAGCCGTTAGACACAACTGACAAGGTAGTTGGCAGTTGGAGATAGACGTTGCAAATCACTTGTTCCAGAGAGCCTGTCGGTCGACAAAAGTTCGACCGAGTAGGTGTCTCGGTCGACCATTCCTCGACCGAGATGGTCTCTGACAGCAACTGCAGAATTAATTAATTAGTCGTTGCTAAAGCAACAAACTTGTACCTAACGGCTAGTTAAGCACTTAGAAACCCCTAGAAGGTGTCTAGAACGTCCTTAAGCATCCATAGGTCATTTTTATAAATAGGACAAGCCATAGGACACTAAAACTCACTTGTTACACTTGAGAAATCCTTGAGCATACTTTGAGCAATCTGTTTGTGAGCAATTTGAGCATTGTGACAATTGGCTACTTCCTTCCTTAGCTCAAAATTCGTGTCCTATAGGCTAGTATCTCCTACCCACTGCAATCACAAGTCCACACACTTGGTTAGGAGATCTATACGCTTGATCTAGGCAAATCAAGCCTTGGGCTACAAAGGATAAGTTGTAATTTCCTTTTTCCTTTCTTGTTCTCTATTACCGTTTGTACTCTCCTTGCTACTCCTAGGTTGGAGGCTGCAGATTGGAGAGGGTGGAGATCTTCTTGGTGAAGAAGGCGACTTTGAGCTACTTCAGAAGGCTGGTGCAACGAGAGGTTACTTCTAGAGAGGAAGGCTACTTCAAGGGGGAGCTTGGAGTTACTTCAAGAAGGCTACCTCAAGTTGGTGCACCTACTTCAAGTGAAGGCTGTTCAAAGGGTGTAAAGGAAAGTATTGTATTTTGTATAAATCCTTGAGAAGGTAATAAAATAAATACTTTCAAAATCCCAGTTGGGTAAGCAACCGGGTAGTGGACTGACAACTTTAGTATTTGCTAAAGTTGGAACCACTCTAAACACCTGTCTCCTTCTTCCAATTTTCAATTGTGGTTGTTTGAGTTCAATAAATTGTTAAAACTATTTTAAAACTCTATTCACCCCCCCTCTAGTGTTTTTTCACCAACTTTTAGCCAATACCAAAATGTAGCTTTTTCTTCATTTTTGGGATCAACTAGTTCTTCATTTTTAGGATCACCTCCAATGTTTACAACTATGCCATCCACTCGTCCACTAACACCACCACTTCCTCCAAGTAGGTCTACACGTGCAGGTCATCAATCACAGTTGAGTCCAATTGAGGCTTCTCCATACCCAGGGCGTTCTTCGAGACCACGAACTCGAGGTAGAGGAAGTAAGAGACATTAGGTATGCATAATTTTTCCTAACTCTTTACTTATAGAAGAACTATATGTAGTTAAATAATTATTTTATTTTGATGCCAGGGTTGATGCTATTAGATGCCAGGGTTGATGCTATTAGATGCCAGGGTTGCTGTTATCAGATGCCAGGATTGATTTTATGAGATACATATGATAACTTCTTTGTTTCTATCTCCGTTGAACTGTTAAATGTTTGACAATGTAGAAGAATTTGTTCTTCTTTCTAGTAGAAGACTGATTTTGTTAAATGCAGAGCCCAACTTCTTCTTTATGTATTGTGCCAAACTTCATATTCTTTTTGTTAAGTTCTGTTATACTTAGTATAACTCTTTTATTTGTCTCAGAATCATCTAATCTTTGTATCAATTCTATACCATTGCAATTTGTGCATAGTATTGCTAAAATGACTTGGATGTAAAAGTAAAAAATAATTTGTGCATAGTATTCATAGTATTGCTAAAAGTAAAAAAAAAGGGAAAAACGCCAGGAAGTTGGCGCCTTCTGGTGAAAACGCCAGGAAGTTGGCGCCTTCTGCTGAAAACGCCAGAAAGTTGGCGCTTTTGTGTGAAAAAGGCCTAAAAACGCCAGCAAGTTGGCGCTTTCTAAGGTAAGTGTGCTATTTTCGGGAATAAGATTGGTTTCATGATATTAGGATAAATATTTATATTAAACTGTGCTATTTTAGTTTTTAATCCAAATAACGCCATGTGTATCTATACCCTCTTCTTAATTCACTCTTTTTTTATTTTTTTAAAGCAATTTTGCTCCTATAAATATTTATTATCACACTCTTCTATTAACTTTTATTATCTTTAATTATGTATTTCTTTCTCCATCTCACAGAAACGGGTCATTGATTCTCTCCTTTCAAACAACCAATACAAATATCTTTTACCGTAGGGACTCTTTCGTGGACGAGTCCTCTCTCCGCACATTTCCAACAAATTTTATATGTCACGTACATGTGCACGTGTGTATTCACTAGTAGTAAATTAGATCACAGTTCTTAGATACCTAAAAAAATCCTCATACGCGTGCTCCTGAAAAAGACTCCCCATAAACGTGTACATAGGTCAAACAAGAGTAGCATGCACACGTGGGCCTAGTTTGGTTGGGTGTAGTAGAGTGTAGAGTTCAATTAGTTTGGTGTAAGTCATAAGTTATGTGAAAAAAAAATTTAATAACTCTAATTCAGTTTTTGAAATTGAAGTTCCATTTACATGTGATTGGTTTGTTGTACATGTAGATATAGAAATCAATTAAAAAATATTGCTGATTTTTAAGGATGGCAAAAGAATAAAGAGAATCATATTTGTAAATAATTATAATATTTTTTAACCGTAATAATCTCAACAAATGGTCATGATGCAGATGTTGTTCTTTGAAAAATATTTTAATTAGTATAATTATAATTTTACATAATTAAATTTGTGGTACAAATCACATTAGAATTATTTTATTTCTTTTTGTATATACAAATTATTGTAATGATATCTATATTGCATGTGTTTGTATATAACATTTTTGGTTCATCGTTATTTAAAAAATATACAACATTAATTTTTTATATTCTTCGCAAATGATTATACTTATTCACATCATATTATTTAAACATAAAATACAAAAATATGTTGGATGAATCACATATTTTTGTTACATGGTGCAGTGTGATTACTATTTCACAGTGTTTATATATTTTTTATTTTATAGATCACAATGATAATGATAGTCGTAATGTAACATATTTTTATGGTATCACTTGTAGTATATAGTATTTTGTCATATTGTGTTATGATTTTGGCAATGAACCATATGCACGCGCCAACATTCCTAGTCATAAATAGTTTTCATGTGTCATTCATGTAGAATAAAGAATATAATTGTACATGAAATGTTGTCAATGGTTCTGGAACTCGTTTTCCGCTCTTTTTAAGAGAGAACTCAGGACCTCTATTTTGTATGTAACTCTGTAACTCACTCGAAGTCACCAAACTCAAATTCCAGCACTTACTTTAAACCAATCATGAAAAGCACTTTAGGAACTCTAATTCATAAGTTTTCTAGACCAGTTATAACAAACCAATTGGAGTCGTAGTTTAGTGAGTTGGCATTATAAAGGTGTATATCAAACACGCACCTTGTCATCCAACTACACCCTACCAAATAGACCCTTAAAAAAGCAGCAAATGTGGAATCGTCTTTCTGATAACTTCGTTCACATTATAAAATAAAGATAATAATATGTCGGCGCATAAACTGAATAAACTATCAAAAGTGTCAACAAAATATTGTTAAAATTTATAAAAAATTATTTGTTCGAGACTGAGATTATGAATCATGGTTGGGCTAGTCGATAGATCTGATTACTTTATCTGAATTCGGTCATGTTTATGTTTGGTAACTCAATCCCATCCCAAGCACTCATTAGATTGGACTGACCTCATACTTGTATTTTTCAGTGTTGCATATAAATAAAATAACACAAAGACGTAGTCAAATCCGGACTGGGATTCCTAAATCCTACTAAGAGCATGACTGATTTGTTGGAATTAGAGGATTACGAGATCTGAAACAGATTTGTCCGTCTAGTTTCTCCCAAATAAACAAGACTAGAATTGGACTGAATTAGTCGGAATTAGCACATACGTGTCAAAATATAAAACATGACATAATGCAAATCAGATCCCAAACCAAACAACACCTAAAACAAAAGACTTAAAATGACTAGATTAGTAGATATGTGGCTAGTTTGCTTCGAAATCAAAAGCACACGAGGGTTTTGCAAGAGATGGAAATGTACTTAGTATGTGGGGGCTAGAATCCCACCAGAGCCATTGTTGACGCCCTTCTTTCAGGATGTGCTCACACATTTCAGTCGTCCTTTCCTAAAAAAAATTAGAGATATTTGTGCACAGTGAAATACAAATGTGTTTCATTGTGCACATAGATCTCTAGGAACGGCTGAGATTGGTGTGAGCACCGTCCTGAAAAACTGTCAGCAGCATTGGATCTTTTTCTTCCCTTGAATATAACACACTATGTATCAGGGGTGTAGCGCCATCGTCACTACTCACTAGAAATACAACAAAACAACATCAATCATCAGCTGCCAGTATATGATGTGGGGGGTGGGAGTGGGGGTGGTCACGTAAGCATCTTCTTCAAAGTCGATGACGCCCACTTGGTAGATGCATCGGCTTCTTGATAGATGGTGAAGACTCTTGGAACAGTTATTACTTTGAGGACAGAGTTAGCATTTACCCATTAAGTGACATATGCATCCAGAAAAAATAGAATTCAGATATGATAGAAAACTTGTCCTTTTTTATATCGAAATAACGGCGCTTACATTCAATCCAGATATGCCACATGATACGAACCAATAATGACCTTGTATTTTCTTTATAATCCATTTCCAGACATGAGTAATGACAAAATAAAGAATATAGTAGAATATCGTGATTTGTTACTTGTGCCGTGTTTATGGCCAAGAAATGCGCACATATTGGTTGAGAAAACAGACACATAAACAATAAGCGAGTAATATTGCATTTTCTAAAGCAAAGATGACATATGTAGGATCCTAGGAAGCCCCTAGGCATACAAACCGAACCTAAAAGAGTATGCAATGTGTTTTGTGATCCACATGTCCAGCCTGATTGTGGTTCGTTATGGAGCTTATATAGGGATTTTGTAAAGTGTGTAATGTGTTTTGTAAGAGCTACTTAGTCCAAATGCGCATTGAGCGTGTTTGTCTTGTGGACAATAGAATCTTGAGAGCCTTAATTTAAAATGATGATGTTATTGGGGATGCTATGACGTAGCCTAGTTTGATCCAACCTCCCAAATTCAGACAAATTATCCTACAGAAAACACATTGATCCCAAACAACGGCAAGGGATATAGATTGTGTCCTCGATAGGTCTAAAATAATTGTTAAGGTATCACCAAAAAAATGATAGATGTTTGTTATTGTTTATTTGTTTGCAAGGAATTATTTCCTATAGCATTTATATTTGACGAATTCATGCAACCGGTATCCTTGTTAACAACCAAACAAGCCAACAGTTTGTTATATAAATAATATGAGTGCAACTTAAGGTTTATAATCCCCCTTGTCTTAGGCTTTTATAGTGTAGATCAGTTGACCAGATGATTTTTTTTGTCATGTGTACTTCCTTACAATTTTTACTCATTTTGTCTATATATTTACTTCTTGGGAAGTAAAATAGAACTAAGAAAACAAGATGGCATGCCCGTAAGAGCATTCACGATGCGGGTATGTCGGTCATTTTATCTATAACAGTCACATGAAGTTTATTTGATGACAAGGATGAGTCTGGATATCTTAGTGGGAAAGTCTGAAGTTTGCATTATAGAACATGACTATATCTCTCCAAGTTGACTCTGTATGTATGAACTCCAGCAAGAGTTGATTTGTGAAGGTTTATTTTCAGCCCCTACTGACATGGAATTGGCCCGAAGCCCTACCCCAAAAAAGATGTGATATCCTCTTTTATCACAATCTAATTCATTCACCATGCTCAAATGTAACCTCCAGCCATGTCCCCGTCAATTAGTCTCCCTATTGCAATTCTTTTACCAACACTACAAGTGCCAAGCAAGCAGTGAAGGGGTGTGTGAAGGCATCAATCAAGGTAAACAAACCTTGCAGTTGCTTAGGCCAGTATATTTTCAAGATCCTTAATACATGGTGTGAGCAGACTTGACAATATTCATACTTACTAATGTTTTCTTGTAGTTTTACATTATTTTTCACTAGAATTAGCTATAATTTTCTTTTTCTATATAAATTCATTGATTTTATTAGTTATCTAATCATTTTAAATTGCATATTTCTATGTTCTGATGCTGTCTCAAACAATTGAACCTCGACAGATGTAAATGAAATAAGGAACATTTATGGCGTCCAGCTTGAGGTTCGCTCTCTACTTATTTATCGAGATGTTTATTAACTTCCAAACATTATTATAGAGATGATGTTGCTATTTTGACTTATAATCCATAGCTCAACATGAGAAGTCAACAACATCCCAAGTTTCCAAATCCTCAATGTAGAAAACTCAATTGATCACCTCCGCTCCATGCATGATTTATTGTGAAGATGTCTAATTTTCTCACCACTTATAATATGATGACATAAAATTCCAAAATTTAGCTGCCTATTCCATAATCGCATGTTAGACCCATTAAATATATTATAGGAAAAGTGAATATCTAATGGGCTTCTTTCTAAGTGTATCAACACACAAGCATACAAAATGCACAAAAAACACAAAATGTTATTGAATCATGATTTAAGTACATAGGGGTCAGGTCATTGAGTCTAAAAGTGAAATTTAGACACTAATTCACCCTTTAATTGTGAATCAATGTTGTGTCTTTTTGTCCATTATTCACGTCTAGATGCTCCTAATGCATGCTATTTCTCCAATAAATATTTTTTATATCAAATGAATTCATGGATAAATTTTTACATGATTTGCAGGTACCTTGAACACTAATTAATGGAAAGGACAGAAGGAAGAAGATTTGATGACTTCCCTCTAGCTTGGAGAAGCTAAAAGTTATATCAAGATTGCCCCTAACATACTCCGAGTGTCCAAGAGCCACTGAGAAGCAAAACAACTCCGTGTTTGAAGAATTCAAGACTCAAGTGCACAACATGGCCCCTAAACAATTCTTCTACCCATAGAACGGTTGTGCTCCAACAAGCAACTTCCTCTAAAATCCACAAAAATAGTATGATTTACTTAGATATTTTACCATGACCGCTTTTAGTAGAAAGGTCATTCCACTTACCCTCCACAATGGTCATTTTTCTCTAAGGATGACGATCGCGACCAACCCAAAATTTTCAATTAAATTAGCATTTCAACCTCTCCATCTTCACCGCAATTGTTCTCAACAGAACAACTTTTCTGCTATCACCCGCAACGGTCACAATGGAAATATAACAACCATTCTACCTACCCTAGGCACCATCCCAAAATCAAGTATTGCCTAACTAAACCCACCACCACTCTTGTTGTACCTAACTACTTACCATGGTTGTGCCACATATTCACCCCACGACCTTTGTGGGGGTAGAACAGATGTTCTCCCCCCAGCCCTAATGCTTCCTTGCACTACTTTATCATACCACCCCCACTTAACCCTAGACCCCTTACACCTCAATAAAAGGTATAGTGGTGGCTAGGGGATAAAAGTTAGAAATCATTATATCTTCTAGCCACCACCTAGCATTCCACACACCCTTTACTCTCCCATTTACACCCCACCCACCTTAAAACCCTACTTTTTAGGATTTTGATTGTATCCCTTCCCATTTCCAATGTCAATCACCACGGCCGATGGAGGAGTTGATGTTTGTTGTTGTTGGAATTGAAGATAGAATCCCATTGATCCACTTTCATGGCTCATCTCTCTTCTTCTTCTTCTTCTTGTGAATGTTAACGTGTAGCTAACCCCCTTTTGTGGGTTGTTTGGGGGACAAAATGTGACTTTCATACCATGTTGGGGAGTAATCATGCATAAACATTTTTATCGTTTCTAATGTAATTTCCATGTTTTTTCTTTATCCCTTTCCCTTGCTTTGTTTTTTTTATACGTGGAACCACTAAGATATAGGGTAAAGAGAAAAGAGGAGGCTTGTGTGGGATTAACTCCTAAGACCACATGTGAACCCTTACCTAGTTTCCCTCTCTACCCTTGTCTCCCTCTATCATACTAGTCTTAGATGGGAGATTGAATTAACTAAGTGTGTCTGTGACAACCCAGATTTTCTCTCCTATCCAAATAATATACATATAGACTCATATGATGCTCTATCGTATTCAATAACAACCCACACTTTCAATTGCATGACTTTGAGTCACATCATACACACATGATGACTTCGATTTGATTAAATATTACACTGTGCTCATTTTAGTAAAGATGAGTGTGTTATTGGACTTTTGAACTTGAATTTCGAATATTGGGTACCCTCAACATCACTATTCTAGATCCAAACTTCTTATGTAAGAAGTATAGGGTTTTTTTAAATTGAGAGTGAAAATTTCACACCAATCGAGGTTACAATGTGAGAGATATGATGTTCACCAGATTGCCAAAGAAACACAAATTTTGAATGATTTAAATGAGTCAGCAATTTGTATCCCCTCTCTCTTGACCAATGAGAGAATAAGGATTAAGGTTGCAAATTGCCCATGTCAGCAATTGCCTTAGTTTCCTATCAGCTTGTTGCAGCCCTTGGGATCAGAAGGCCATATTGTGATAGCCATGGGGTCATATTCACCACATGATCCCAAGGATGGTAGTAGGTGGCCGAAGTAGCTATTCCACCCCCTCTATACCCTATATCATGCTCAATTGAACCCCCAATCATCTTCCTTTCTTCTTCTTCTTCTTCTTCTTCTTCTTCATTTCCCGTCTCGTTTCTTGGGTTTTTGCACACTACATGCCCTTCTTCCCATTCATCTTCTACCTCCATCTACGAAAACCACCATGGTACCACTACAAACCCTATTCCAAGGTTCTCCGTCTACACACAACCACAAGTCAAATCTAGCAGGCAGTCAACTTCGAGTAGTCCAAGTATGGGTAGGCAACCACCTTTAGAGGCTGCAATGACCCTCCACCCAACTCTGGGTAGCGCCAGTGGACTTGGCCATTACCAAGCACTATTGTTCACACATGAGGGTCAACTAGAAGAGAAGGCATGCATATGTTAGATCCAATTATTTGACTTGGATGGGTCCAAGGGACTAGATCGGGTAATACCTAGACCATGTCCCTCCTTTCATTCATGAGTGGGTGCTTGGCATCAAGACAAGGGGATCAAGTAGATCCACAGTGTGCTTGTCATCAACAACCCTCATTTTTATATAAAAAATGGTATGTCACCCCCACTCTTAGTATTAGCATGGAAAATGCTATATCTTGCATAATTTGTGACGAAAATGACCCTTTGTCCAAAAACAGACATATAATATACCATTTTGGTCAGAAAAGTGTTACCTTCCTATTAAGAATGTTTCAAGAACTGGAATTTATTATCTCTTCAACTGATATCCTAAAATGCTTTCTTTTGATGTCTTTTTGAGATGGATTATACTGCTCAAATGCATGGTCTTGGTCTTTTATGCTCCAAAACTTAATGTTATCTCAAAATCAATATCTTGTACAACTTTATGCATCAAGATTCGAACTTTGTTCATCTTTGTACCCTGAAATGATCTAATGCTACTCAAATGACCTAATATAGAATTTTATCAAAAGGTCACTATTTTACTACCTAATCTTTTTCAAGTTTCCTTCAAATCTATGTCAATGCTATAGATCATTAGATCATACCATGGAATCAAATATATTTTTTATCATAATGCTTCTTGGATGCTAATGATGGCCTTGCGAAACTTATAATGTCTTAATAAGCCTTAATGTGAACTTTGGATGTTAATTCTTGAATGTTGCTCAAAGGTTGACTTAATACTACTCAAATATATTTTATGACCACCAAATCAGTAACTTATTTTGATTTGTGCCCCTAAATTCTATATGGATTATTGTTGTACGCTAATGTGACTAAGTACATAATCTAGACTTGAAGTATGACCTATGGTGCATGTTGATGATTATATATCTAACTATGTGAAAACCTAACCCCAATGACGATACATGCAATCTTATGCTTTCAAACTAGTATATATATGGTGTTTGCGACACACAGTCGCATGATTACTATCTTGCACGATAGTGACTCAAACTGACTCGATATTGACAATGGTGTTCACTAGGTTGAGTAATATTGCTTGAATCCTATGATCATTCCACTTTATATCTTGTAGCCTTAATCAAGAATCCCTAATATTAGTTGTGATGTGTCGCCCTATGTTCTATATGTATCCATGTTGTATGATGTGACTTGATAATGAACTTGCATGACCTAATTGAGGTATTGTAGTCAATACTAAAGAAGATTATACCTCGACTTATATGACACACTCAAGCACCATGATAATGATTGGTGAGACCTATGATACCTAGCCTTAGATTACACATTCAACCACCATGATAATGATTGATGAGACCTATCATGTTGATGATAATCCAATTGTTAATATCATGATCACTTTGTTGATTTCATTTCTAAGATCTTGTCAAGCTTGTTATATATCATGTCTAAATAAAGTAGTTACTATTGTTCTCTAATGAAGGTATGCTTTTATCCTCCTATTCTCCAGACTAGTGGTATAAATATTGCATGTATATATGTAACTTATATAATCTGACTTCATATACTTGTTTGAGCTACTTGTTCCCTACAACTAGTACCTTTGTTTTTCTTGATATATGTTGAACAAACATTGAAACTTAATCATAGTTGTCCATTCTACAAACCTTATACACCTACATGTATTCTTAGGGTAAGGATATAAGGTTGGGTGTCCTACATGAGCTGTCAAGAAAGGGCAAATAATATTGATAATAGGGTTAGGTATTGACATTTAGTCTTGTATACCCCATGTTGAAACATGTGTCATTGATAGCACTAGATTTAATGAATCTCACAGACCGTTACTTTGGAAGTTGGTCAATGACCATGATGTTGTTGGTATAATGGAAATAAACTTAAAACACACTTGTATATTAACGAGAAAGTCTTTAATGTTTTTTTTCTTGTAATTATATTAAGATTTGTCAAGTATACATGTTATCTTAAAGTTACGAATTTATGTATTTTATAGCATACATAGCACTATCACGCTTATGTGTACCCATTTTATGATTTTAGATATCAGGTAAATAATGACAATTATAATGATTGTTGCTTCAACTCTATTATGATAATATGTTTCTCATACTCTATCAAAATCTAGTGACATGCAAATGAAATTCACACGGTTTGATAAATGGGACTAAGATCTTAATTTTAGGTTTTAGCTTATCATTCTTTTTATATGGCATGTTGTTTCATACTTTGGTTCTTCTATGTTGTTGATGTTGGCTTTATTCATACATATGTTATGTTATGTGTTTCATTCTACAAATGGATGCCCAAGTCCTTTCACACTTGATTTTCTAGCAATTTGGAGTTTGGATTCAGGTATTAAATACATCTATGATAGTGGCTATCCTCCTACACTTGGAAAAAAGTACGTTAAGTTTTGGATAAGTGGTAATAAAAGGTGAAACACCCTTCTCCCACACCTTACACCAACCCTTACCATTAAGTGAGATAGGGGAACAACACTAGAAACCTAGACTAGGGTTGGTCTAGGCCAAGAACTACTTTTCCACTATTCAACTAAGCCTCATAAGGCTGGATAGAGTGTGATATGGATTACTTCCTCCATGCACCCTCTACTAACTCCCTTGGACAACTAGTAGGGTAGGATTTTTAACCTCACATTCCCATGTTGTTTGGTTTGGTAGCATTACTATAGGATGATTTTATGAATATGACCCTACACATGGTGAGTAGTTACATATCCCAAAAGGCCCACTCTTTAGTTGATTGATAAAACCCTAATTGCCTAGGTTAGCTATTTTGGACTCTCTATCTTGCTTGTTTAGTCCAAATTGATACGTTGATGGTAGATTGCCCTTTTAAGTGTTATTGCTTGGTTACTTTATTAGTTTAGTCCTAGAATGCTTTTATAGCTAATTGTCTTGTTTTCTCTTGCTAGTCTAGTGTAATTGCTTACCTTGTTTATCCCAATGTACTTCAATTTCCTGCTATTGGGTTAGTTGCTCTCATAGTTAGCTCGTTATCCCTAATTGAAGGGGTTTTAGTTTTCAATTTTGTTCTTTCCCCTTGATAACCTCTTAGTGTTAATCTATCAAAACCCCAAATAAACTATTAAAGCCTAAACTCTCTACAGTAGAAACATAAACAACCTAGCTTTAGTGCCTTCTCCTCTCCTTACAGATCAACCCCGACTTGCCACTCATGTTTTACTATCTCAAGGTTGTGCACTTGCAGATAGTGTTATAAGATGTGCTAAATATGGTTATAAACTGCAATCCTGGTGTATGCACATCAAGATTTATTGTGCCAAGTGGTGTTTTAAACCTAGACTTTTTCTAGTTGCCCTCACAATTGATGTTCTTTATTCTTTATATTGCTTTTTGCATTATAGGTATCTAGCTTGTCTTCTTTTACTTGGTTGTGCAATGCACAAATGACAATACATGTTTGGTGGGAGCTCACTTTCTATTGAATTTTTCTTTGAAGATCCATAGATAGGCATGGAACGACAAATAAATGGACATGGACAAGCAAGAGAAGAAGATCTTACAGATAATCTAGGTGGAGTACCACCTCCACACAGTGACTATGAGGAAATACTTGAATATCTTCATGAACCACCACCTCCTCTGAGAACTTTTCATGATTATTTCATGTCAAGAAACCACACTTCACCTATTGCTACTAGAGTCAATCAAATGCCAAAACAATTTCTCTTCATATCCAAATCTAGTGGGACTTCTTCTGACATTCTATGGTATGGAAAATGAGAGATTGTACCAGCACATAGAGACTTTTTGGAGACTTGCTATACCTTTTGCATTCCAGCAAATATTGATTATTCAACTTATCTAAATGTATTCTCATTCTCACTCAAACACATGGACAAGGATTGGTATTCCTTAGAGACTGATATAGTGATTTTAGAGGCTATGAATAATATGTCACTGAAGAAATTCTATCTAATATCTAAGCTCACAAAAATATAGGATATTCATCACTTCCTTCATTTAATTGGGTCATATAAAGAAGTGGGAGAGGTTCCAAAAGTTGTTAAGGGACTGTCCCCACCATGAGGTACCCTTGTGGAGATTAGTGCAATCCTTCTACTCAGGGTTATCTCAACTGAGTCAATCTATGGCTAACTCTTCATGTAGCTGAACATTCATGGAAAAACCTCTTAAATAATATATGCCTATCTTTGAGCACTTTGTTGACAAATCTAAACACTATGCATCTGGTGTCACAAGTAACTATGATCAGCAATGTCAGTGTAACATACTGAATCTTGGACATTTGTCTTTTCACCCTATTTCCCATCTTTTCCTTTCATTTATATCAACTTTGGCCTTTCTATTTAATTAGTGGAGAATATGATGGTTTAATGAACATTTGTTCACCTTTTTCACAAATATTTGGGTTTATGCACAAATACCTTAGTGGAAGCTTAGTAATGGGTCTAATATGTGAAGTGTCCACTTAAGCGATAAAAAGAATAAAGAAATTTGTGCAAAAACTTTTTAGTATCTTTTAAAGTATGAAAAAGAAAAGAAATCCTAAAATATACATAAAGGAGATGATAAATGTAATAATTGGAGATACTGTGGGATATAATGGATAAAAGGAGATAATGAGGAATATATTGTTCCAAAAATCCCAAATAGGAAGCCACAAGATAATTCGATGAAAAAAATTCATTTCCTGGAGCCAAAAGATACTTAATGGCCAAGTATCTTCTAATTTGGATAATGAATAAATATATAAAAGCCTTTATTACATGATAATGGGAAATAAGCCAAGAAAGAGAAATAAAATATCTAATGACCTCAAATTGGAAAATTAACTCCAAATTCGTAATCTAAACATGGAAATAAGCCTTTGGGCAAATTTACAACTAATTTGGATAGTGTTTGGATAATGAGTAAAAATAGGAGAGAGAAAGTGTGTAGAATGTTCTTTTGGTAAATAATTTAATAAATAACATCAACATGGCTAAATAATAGCAAAATCGTATTAAAGATGTCAAAAGGGACACATGGGTAAAATATCATCATAATTGGGTAAGTTGAGAGTCATAAGTGAAGGAAGAGAGAGAAAATCAGGAATATAATATTTCATTAACAAAAGTTTCTAAAAATGTAAAATAAATTGGATATTCTGATTCTAAACGTATTAATTAACCTAGGTGCAAATTTTGGCATTATTTGGGACATGTTGTATCCCTAAAATGAATTTGGGAAAGAAATACCCTTTGGATGGCTTAATATTTCAATGATTTAATCAATGCAACCCTTTCCATATAAGTCCAGGGTTAATAGTCGTCGCCCTCTTATTTTGTGATTTTTACCCTTTAACATGCTAATTAGATGACTGTTATTTATTCTTTATTTTCTCAGCCTCATCCAACGGTCTCGGGTCTTTCCCCTTCCTCACGCTGGATTCAGAAATTAGACGAGGTCCCCAGTTCCTGGTCGCCATCCACACAGCGATTTCCTCATCCCTCTCCCCTTCTCCCTTCATGTTCTGTCCCAATTTCTTTTTCCCCACCTACTCAAATGTAAATCAATTGCAGTGGCCCTATTTATACTAGGGTTCTAAGACATCACCGCCTAGTCTACATCCCGTTTTCACCTTCCCTTGTTCTTCCCCTTCTTTCACCTTATTGTCCGCCTCCTCGCAACCTCAGGGCATCATACCTCTGGGAAAACCTTCCCTCACATCTGCCCAATGACCCACTTTTGTTTTTCACCACTGGATCGACCTACTTTATGTTGGAGCAGGCCCTCCCTACTCGCCGCATAGGCGGAGTGGTTCCCCGGCTCCGGTGATGGTACCAAAGATGGTCTGCGTCATTTCCAACCTCCCAGATGCACTCAGTAGGACCCCGTGGAGCTTTTAAGCCGAAGACTTTATTGTTTCAGGTATCCATATAGTCCCCCTTTTTTATTTCATATCTACAGTCGACGATGATAAAAAGTTGGGAGGAGTTGCCCGGATGTCATGTGTTTGGGATCCTTTGGTTCGCCTCCGGGTGTAGAAGGCGACTGGGTCATCTCTTGACCTTGCCCTTATGTCGCTTGTGTGTTACCAACTTAGAATTGAGACTGGAACAACTTTGTTTTCCTCATTGTATCGATGTATAATACGACCACATGATGTTTTACTTCTCTGCCCTCATTGTCTTCCTAGTTCTTATTTTCCTCACTAGGACAAAACTGTCATTTCTCTCTCTTGATTCTGTTGCTCGCACTGAGTTGGGAACCTCCTAGGCAATGGGCCCAGACACACTTGGCTGCCAACCATTGGACCAACTCAACATCGTTGACCCTGATGACCGTCTTTGTCAACTGACGTGGATTTTTTTCCTACTTTTTCGATTGGTTGGTTTCTCAAAAATCATATCTTTTAATTGGTAACTCATAAAATTATAAATAAGATATGTTATAGACTCAGAAAAATATTGTCTATCCATTAAAAATGTTTTAAATGCCTGGTTTTGAGTTTTCAAGGATGGGCTTTTGAGGATGATTTAATTAACTAAAAATCATGAAAAATAACCCTAAAAGTCAATATCTTCAAAATACATCATATTATATGTTATTTTGATCATAAAACCCTAAATAAAACAATGGTTATGTTTTTAGAGTCTAATTCGAAGGTTTGCACAAAAAGTTAGTAACTTTAGGGTTTTAAGTGTTTAATGAATGAATATAGTTCTAATACATAAACATGGTGTTGATATTAGGAAAAGGGGAACATGGAATCGATTGAGTGATGCAAGTTGATAATTGGAATCAATATTAAAGGTATGTTCATATACACCTTCAGTTAGGAAATTTTATTATACCTTTACCTATGTTCCCTAATGAGGCTTAATTTGACCTAATCCATTATTCTTGAAACCTAATTCATTTATGCCTCAAAATCAGTTGTAGTATTATCTCATTTGGGTCTTATATCCCACTACCATGTAATTTAAATCAATTGATTACTCTTGCCATAACTCTTTTTCTAGCATGTAGTTATATGTTCTATTTAATTTTAAAGTAGAGGTACTTATGTACAACCATCCACATAGGGCATGTATATAATCGCCCTAGGGGAATGTTTGTATTCTCCCCAACATATTGTGTAGGTGACTAGGAATGTTTTATTCTCCCCTCACCTATAGGTTAGAGGTCTGGTAGGTGCCTCAACCCTACTTGGTTAGGTAGACATATTAATTTACATGCAAATACTTTATTTATATTTGTTATTGGCAAGTTTCTTTGTTTAAAGCCTCATACTCTTGATGTCTCATCTTTTGATGAATCCCTAGCCTTATTTACTTGTTATAAATCTTGTCACCTTTAGTATAGTTTAGTGACACATACTTTTATTTTTCTTCCCTTTTGTTGGGTGCTTTCCCGACCACCCAGATGTGGAGAAAGGTGATGGATAAGGCATGAAGATCTTAGCATTGGCATGGATTTAGCTGATGGATATGTTGTTTGGAGACAAAAGTGGAGTAGTCTAGATTCCCTCTATCTAGATCCTAGTTGGGTATGATAATGTAACCCTAAAAGGGAGATTTTTGATGTGTTTTGTACAATCTTTGATGAAATTGATTTAGTCAGAGATTTTTATTCCGATGCTTTCCAATGAATTTTGATTAACATATTTTAGTAAGGAGGTGATCTCACACTCTTTACAACATGGTATCAGAGCCCTTGGTAGTTGGAATCTGGATATTTTAGTTTTGTCTCCCTAGTTAGAATCCATGTCTTACATAGTTCCTTTTGGTGACATGGTTACCCTTGATTTGATCTACCTTGATGAAAGGTTGACTTAGAACCCTATAGTTCCACATTAAAACCTTGATGAATAAAACCCTACAATACCCATAACTAAAACATGCATAACTTGATTTTGTTTATGTTTGCCTTTAGGCAACTATTAAGGCATGAAGTTGAAGCAAGGGTGTCTAGAAAGGATCAGTGTTTCAGGGGCTGGCAATATTTTCCTCCGCACCACTAGCTTGGTTTACGAGGAATCATGTGCCCATATGATACCGGCCTGGCCTGAGCTAATATGAATTGTCCAAAATAGTTTTCTTTTAGGCAATAGTGACCTTAGCTTCTATGTTGTATATCTTTGAGAACCTTAGGTTTCTGGTGTTTGATGACTTATTTTGCTTGAGGATTTATACCAAGATAGTTTCTTATGTCCTTAGAACCTAGACATTGTAGTTTGGGGTTAAGTGAGATATCAGAGTGCGCAGTGGAAGTGTGATGGATCTTGTACATGGTGCAGTAGACTCATCCTTTAACCCTAGTTAGTTTGGCTTGATAGGTCGAACCCTTTAAGGGGTGGAGTATAGTTGGTTTGATGATGTTTGGGTAGTTAGATTTTGAGGACGAAATCCTCTTTAGGGGGATGAAACCCTATAGCATCTTAAAGTCTATCTAATCTATGTTTAGAAACCCTAACCCTGTGAATACGAGGTTAGTATGCCTGTATCCCCAGCTTTGACCAAACAAGTTATAATGCTAACCCTAACATGCTTGTTCATATATTAATGAACGTATAATGATCACCTAAAGAATAATTCATATGTCCAAACCCTAATGGATAACCAATGCACCTAATAAGAGTAAGTCACATATTAATACAAAATTATGGATCACATGATGCTAACCATGCCATAAACCCTAATGTTATGATGAGTAAGATCATTATAACATAATTCAGAATTAATGCATGCTAAGGATGAATAAGTGAAATAAAATGGTCATGTTGACCTAAACCCTAAGTTGTAATAATATAACCCTAAACAATACATCTTTAATGCCTTTCATGATACATTAATGATGTTAAGTGCCATAATCAGTTAACAAACATTGATACACATAAATGATATATATATATATATATAAAATCATCTAATCACATATTAATCAAGTCATCAATATAAAATGCAAGTTACCTTGTTATCAAATACACACGTGATTAGTCAGCTAATGTGAATCGATTCATTAATATGTAACATGTCTCACCTTGATCTTTAAAATACATGTAATGGCTTCAATACAGATAGGAAATGAGTGGATTCACATAAATGTGCAAAATCAGTTACATAAATGAATAAATATGATGAATGATTAATGATGACATTAATGTGAGAAATATAGAAAATGTGACAATGTTTAATATAAATATAAGTCACTAACGTGACATTAATTGGAATAATTGTATGCTTAACCACAAATTGGATAGAATGTCCTCTTTCATGTAAAATTATTTTTATAACTTAATAAAGTGATAATATGAGGATAATGAAGTTTAAGTCTGAATTATTAAAGACAATGATCCAATATAATAATGAATATTGAGATAATTGAGTAACCCCTAATTGTCCTAAAATTCTTAGTAAGAAAAATGAGAAGTATATATATATATATATATATAATGTTCCATAGATGATAATGAAGTATAACCCTTTTGGTAATAAAGTGAATATGACATGACATAATTAAAATAATGATAATGTGATATCATTATGAGTATAATGTTAATGAGCCAAAAATGTAAATACTATTAAATCTTCTAAAAATAATATCTTAAAAATGGAAACCTAGGTGGTCCTTGAGAACCCAACATATGACGCTATATGTGAAGTTTTCTGAACCTTAGGTGTAGTTGAAGTATAAGTTTTGGTGTAATTTGTATGGTTGAAGGAACAACCTGAAGTTTTGTGTTGTGAGGTTGCACACTCACCCTTCCCTAATTGCTAGTGATTTCGGGGACGAAATCCTCTTTAAGGGGTGGAGTGCTGTAACATACCGAATCTTGGACATTTTGTCTTTTGGCCCTCTTTCCCATCTTTTCCTTACATTTATATCCACTTTGGTCTTTCTATTTAATTTGTGGAGAATATGATGGGTTAATGAACATTTTTTCACCTTTTTCACAAATATTTGGGTTTATGCACAAATACCTCGGTGGAAGCTTAGTAATGGGTCTAGTATGTAAAATGTCCACTTAAGTGATAAAAAGAATAAAGAAATCCGTGCTAGAACTTTCTAGTATCTTTTAGAGTATGTAAAAGAAAAGAAATCCTGAAATATACATAAAGGAGACGATAAATGTAATAATTGGAGATAATGTGGGATATAATGGATAAAAGGAGATAATGAGGAATATATTGTTCCAAAAATCCTAAATAGGAAGCCACAAGATAATTCAATGAAAAAAATTCGTTTCCTAGAGCCAAAAGAAACTTAATGGACAAGTATCATCTAATTTGGATAATGAATAAATATATAAAAGCCTTTATTACAGGATAATGGAAAATAAGCCAAGAAAGAGAAATGAAATATCTGATGTCCTCAAATTGGAAAGATAACTCCAAATTCGTAATCTAAACATGGAAATAAGCCTTTGGGAAAATTTGCAACTAATTTGGATAATATTTGGGTAATGAGTAAAAATAGGAGAGAGAAAGTGTGTAGAATGTTCCCTTTGATAAATAATTTAATAAATAGCATCAACATGGCTAAATAATAGCAAAATCGTACTAAGGGTGTCAAAAGGGACACATGGGTAAAATATCATCATAATTGGGTAAGTTTAGAGTCATATGTGAAGGAAGAGAGAGAAAATGAGGAATAGAATATTTCATTAACAAAAGTTTCTCAAAATGTAAAATAAACTACATATTCATATTCTAAACATCTTAATTAGCCTTGGTGAAAAATTTGGCATTATTTGGAACTTGTTTGATCCCTAAAAAGAATTTGGGAAAGAAATACCCTTTGGATGGCTTAATATTTCAATGATTTAATCAATGCAACCCTTTCCATATAAGTCCAGGGTTAATAGTCGTCACCCACTTATTTTGTTATTTTTACCCTTTAACATGCTAATCTGACAACTGTTATTTATTCTTTGTTTTCTCAGCCTCATCCAACGGTCTCGGGTCTTTCCCCTTCCTCGCACAGGATTCAGAAACTGGACGAGGCCCCCAACTCCTAGTCGCCATCCACACAGTGATTTCCTCGTCCCTCTCCCTTCTCCCTTCCTCTTCTAGCCCGATTTCCCCCCCCCCCACCTACTCAAATGTAAATCAATCGCAGTGGCCCTATTTATACTAGGGTTTGAAGACATCATCGCTTGTTCTACATCTCATTTTCACCTTCCCCTATTCTTCCCCTCTTTTCACCTTCTTGTCTGCCTCCTCGCGACCTCAGGGCATCAGACCTCTGGGAAACCCTTCACTCACGTCCGCCCGGTGACCCACTTTTGTTTTTCACCACTGGACCGGCCTACTTTGCACTGGAGCAGGCCCTCCCTACTCGCCACACAGGCGGAGTGGTTCCCCAACTCCGACGATGGTACCAAAGATGGTCTGGGTCATTTCCAACCTCCCAAACGCACTCAGTAGGACCCCGTGGAGCTTTTGAGCCGAAGGCCTTGTTGTTTCAGGTATCCATATAGTTTTCCCCCTTTTTGATTTCATATCTACAGTCGGCGATGATCAGAAGTTGGGAGGAGTTGCCTGGATGTCCTGTGTTTGGGATCCTTTGGTTTGCCTCCGGGAGTAGAAGGCGACTGGGTCATCTCTTGACCTTGCCCTTATGTCGCTCGTGTGTTACCAGCTCATAATTGAGACTGGAATAGCTTTGTTTTCCTCATTGTATCGATGTAGAAGTTGACCATATGAGGTTTTACTTCTCTGCCCTCATTGTCTTCATGGTTCTTGTTTTCCTCACTAGGACAAAACGGTCATTTCTCTCTTTGATTCTGTTGCTCGCATTGAGTTGGGCACCTCCTTAGCGATGGGCCCAAACACACTTGGCTGCCAACCATTGGACCAACTTGGCATGGTTGACCCTGATGACTGTCTTTGTCAACTGACGCAGATTTTTCCTGCTTTTCGATTGGCCGGTTTCTCAAAAATCATATCTTTTAATTGGCAACTCATAAAATTATAAATAAGATATGTTCTAGACTCAGAAAAAGATTATCTATCCATTAAAAATGTTTTCAATGCCTGGTTTTGAGTTTTTCGAAGATGAGTTTTTGAGGATTATTTAATTAACTACAAATCATGAAAAATAACCCTAAAAGTCAATTTCTTCAAAATACATCATATTATATGTTATTTTGATCAGAAAACCCTAACTAAGACAATGGTGATATTTTCAAAGTCTAATTCAAAGGTTTGCACAAAAAGTTAGTAACTTTAGGGTTTTAAGTGTTTAATGAATGAATATAGTTCTAATACACAAACATGGTGTTGATATTAGGAAAAGGGGAACATGGAATCAATTAAGTGGTGCAAGTTGATAATTGGAATCAATATTAAAGGTATGTGCATCTACACCTTCAATTGGGAAATTTTTATAATACCTTTATCTATGTTCCCTAATGAGGCTTAATTTGACCTAATCCATTATTCTTGAAACCTAATTTGTTTATGCCTCAAAATAACTTGTAGTATTATCTCATTTGGGTCTTATATCCCACTGCCATGTTATTTAAATCAATTGATTACTCTTGCCATAACTCTTTTGCTAGTATGTAGTTATATGTTCTATTTAATTTTAAAGTAGAGGTACTTATGTACAACCACCCACAGAGGGCAAGTATATAATCACCCTAGGGGAATGTTTGTATTCTCCCCAACATATTGTATAGGTGACTGGGAACATTTTATTCTCCCTCACATATAGGTTAGAGGTCGGTAGGTGCCTCAACCCTACTTGGTTAGGTAGACATATTATATTACATGCAAATCCTTTGTTTATATTTATTATTGACAAGTTTCTTTGTTTAAAGCCTCATACTCTTGATGTCTCATCTTTTGATGAATCCCTAGCCTTATTTACTTGTTATAAATCTTGTCACCTTTAGTATAGTTTAGTGACACATACTTTTATTTTTCTTCCCTTTTGTTGGGTGCTTTCCCGACCACCCAGATGTGGAGCAAGGTGATGGATAAGGCATGAAGATCTTAGCGTTGGCATGGATTTAGCTGATGGATATGTTGTTTGGAGACAAAAGTGGAGTAGTCTAGATTCCCTCTATATAGATCCTAGTTGTGTATGATAATGTAACCCTAAAAGGGAGATTTTTGATGTATTTTGTACAATCTTTTATGAAATTGATATAGTTAGAAAATTTTATTCCGCCGCTTTCCAATGAGTTTTGATTATCATATTTTAGTAAGGAGGTGATCTCACACTCTTTACAACAAACCCTATAGCATCTTAAAGTCTATCTAATCTATGTTTAGTAACCCTAACCATGTGAATAGGAGGTTAGTATGCTTGTATCCCCAGCTTTGACCAAACAAGTTATAATGGTAACCCTAACATGCTTGTTCATATATTAATGAACATATAACGATCACCTGAGGAATAATTCATATATTAATGCACCTAATAAGAGTAAGTCACATATTAATACGAAATTATGGATCACATGATGCTAACCATGCCATAAACCCTAATGATATGATGAGTAAGATAATTATAACATAATTCATAATTAATGCATGCTAAGGATGAATAAGTGAAATAAAATGGTCATGTTGACCTAAACCCTAAGTTGTAATAATCTAACCCTAAACAATACATATTTAATGCCTTTCATGATACATTAACGATGTTAAGTGCCATAATCAGTTAACAAATATTGATACACATAAATGATATATATATATAATCATCTAATCACATATTAATCAAGTCATCAATATAAAATGCAAGTTATCTTGTTATCAAATACACACGTGATTAGTCAGCTAATGTAAATCGATTCACTAATATGTAACACGTCTCACCTTGATCATTAAAATACATGTAATGGCTTCAATATGGATAAGAAATGAGTGGATTCACATAAATGTGCAAAATCAGTTACATAAATGAATAAATATGATGAATGATTAATGATGACATTAATGTGAGCAATAAAGATAATGTGACAATTTTTATAATAAATATAAGTCACTAATGTGACATTAATTGAAAAAATTGTATGCTTAACCACAAATTGGATAGAATGTCCTCTTTCATGTAAAATAATTTTTATAACTTAATAACGTGATAATATGAGGATAATGAATTTTAAGTCCGAATTATTAAGGATAATGATCCAATATAATAATGAATATTGAGATAATTGAGTAACCCCTAATTGTCCTAAAATTCTTAGTAAGAAAAATGAGAAGTATATATATAGATATATATATATTGTTCCATAGATGAGAATGAAATATAACCCTTTTGGTAATAAAGTGAATATGACATGACATAATTAAAATAATGATAATGTGATATCATTATGAGTATAATGTTAAAGAGCCAAAAATGTAAATAATATTAAATCTTCTAAAAAATAATATCTTAAAAATGGAAACCTAGGTGGTCCTTGAGAACCCAACCTATGAATCTCTATGTGAAGTTTTCTGAACCTTAGGTGTAGTTGAAGTATAAGTTTTGGTGGAAGTTGTATGGTTGATGGAACAACCTGAAGTTTTGCGTTGTGAGGTTGCACACTCACCCTTCCCTAATTGCTAGTGATTTTGGGGACGAAATCCTCTTTAAGGGGTGGAGTGTTGTAACATACTGAATCTTGGACATTTTGTCTTTTGGCCCTCTTTCCCAACTTTTCCTTTCATTTATATCCACTTTGGCCTTTCTATTTAATTTGTGGAGAATATGATGGTTTAATGAACATTTGTTCACCTTGTTTTACAAATATTTGGGTTTATGCACAAATACCTCGGTGGAAGCTTAGTAATGGGTCTAATATGTAAAATGTCCACTTAAGTGATAAAAAGAATAAAGAAATTCGTGCTAGAACGTTCTAGTATCTTTTAGAGTATGAAAAAGAAAAGAAATACTGAAATATACATAAAGGAGATGATAAATGTAATAATTGGAGATAATGTGGGATATAATGGATAAAAGGAGATTATGATGAATATATTATTCCAAAACTCCTAAATAGGAAGCCACAATATAGTTCTATGAAAAAAATTCGTCTCCTGGAGCCAAAAGATACTTAACAGCCAAGTATCATCTAATTTGAATAATGAATAAATATATAAAAGCCTTTATTATAGGATAATGGGAAATAAGCCAAGAAAGAGAAATAAAATATGTAATGTCATCAAATTGGAAAACCAACTCCAAATTCGTAATCTAAACATGGAAATAAGCCTTTGGGCAAATTAGCAACTAATTAGACAATGTTGGGATAATGAGTAAAAATAGGAGATGGAAAGTGTGTAGAATGTTCCTTTTGATAAATAATTTAATAAATAACATCAACATGGCTAAATAATAGCAAAACCGTATTAAGGGTGTCAAAAGGGACACGTGGGTAAAATATCATCATAATTGGGTAAGTTTAGAGTCATATGTGAAGGAAGAGAGAGAAAATGAGGAATAGAATATTTCATTAACAAAAGTTTCTCAAAATGTAAAATAAACTAGATATTCTGATTCTAAACATCTTGATTAGCGTAGGTGCAAAATTTGCATTATTTGGGACTTGTTTTATCCCTAAAATGAATTTGGGAAAGAAATACCCTTTGGATGGCTTAATATTTCAATGATTTAATCAATGCAACCCTTTCCATATAAGTCCAGGGTTAATAGCTGTCACCCTCTTATTTTGTGATTTTTACCCTTTAACACACTAATTGGATGATTGTTATTTATTCTTTGTTTCTCATCCTCATCCAACAGTCTTGGGTCTTTCCCCTTCCTCGCGCTGGATTCAGAAACTGGACGAGGTCCCCAGTTCCTGGTCGCCATCCACACAATGATTTCCTCATCCCTCTCCCCTTCTCCCTTACTCTTCTGGCTTGATTTCTTTTCCCCCACCTACTCAAATGTAAATCAATCGCAGTGGCCCTATTTATACTAGGGTTCAAAAACATCACCGCCTGCTCTACATCCCGTTTTCACCTTCCCCTGTTCTTCTCCTGCTTTCACCTTCTTGTCTGCTTCCTCGTGACCTCAGGGCATCAGACCTCTGGGAAACCCTTCCCTCACATATGTCCGATGACCCACTTTTTTTTTTCACTGCTAGATCGGCCTACTTTGTGCTGGAGCAGGCCCTCCCTACTCACCGCACAGGCAAAGTGGTTCCCCGACTCCGGTGATGGTACCAAAGATGGTCTGTGTCATTTCCAACCTCCCAGATGCACTCAGTAGGACCCCGTGGAGCTTTTAATCTGAGGACCTTGTTGATTCAAGTATCCATATAGTTTCCCCCTTTTTTGATTTCATATCTATAGTCGGTGATGATCGGAAGTTGGGAGGAGTTGCCCGGATGTCTTGTGTTTGGGATCCTTTGGTTCGCCTCCGGGAGTAGAAGGCGATTGGGTCATCTCTTGACCTTGCCCTTATGTCACTCGTGTGTTACCAGCTCAGAACTGAGATTGGAATACCTTTGTTTTCCTCATTGTATCGATGTAGAAGATGACCACATGAGGTTTTAATTCTCTGCCCTCATTGTCTTCTAGTGCGCTCCCGCCAATGGTGTTACATACTACTCAATTGCAGTTTTGAATAGATGCAACCCCGTGGATGGAAGCACACAGTGGATTCACTTTCGGTATTTATAAAACCTAACTTAACACCTACTACTAAAATAGCTACACTTGCAAGCACACGGGGTTGTGTCGTAGTATAGGAAGGTGGCAAGTATAGGGTCAATCCATAGGGAAAAGAGGGGGCACTAGAGCTAGGTTTAGTTTGTCTAGGTTCCTACTACTGAGACTAGGGCTAAGGGTTTGAAGGTTGATTTGATTGTTAAACTACTATGAACAAACAAGGAATTAAAGGCAAGAATGAAATCTACGTTAACCCTAGACTAGATTAAGGCTAAACAAGAAAGAAAGAATTAAGCTAGGTATGAAAGGGCAAATTACACTAATGTAAGCAAGAGAGAAGCAAAAGAGCAATTAAAGAGCTAAGCTAGCATGAACAAGGCAAAAGCAAGGAAATAAGCTAACTAAGCAAGAAAAGAACTAATTAAGCTAAGCAAGCACAAAATTAGGGTTTTAAGAAGTAAAGAGAGGTGTGGGTTGTTTAGGGGTATGAACTTATCACTTAAGTTGGGGGGTGACATATGAACATTATGATTCCATTTAGATTATCCAAACCAAACAAGAAGTTAGAGTCTAATGAATTAACCTAAGCTACTAACTGGTCATGGATATGCTAGGTTGTGTGTAGAGGAACTAGTCCCTAACACCCCCTTCTACCCTTACGAGGCTCAATTGAGTTAGGTATTAGGTTCAATTCAAGTAGAGTCTAATCAAGTCTAGGTTTCTAGATTAGACATTCCTAGGGCAATTAGGGGCTGAGGGTAGTAATGGGGAGGTGAAATTAGGGGTTTGGACCCCAATTTCCCCACATTCTAGCCTTGAGAAGGCTCCATGCTAATTGCACTAGAATTATCTAATCCAACTACTTAGATCTCTCACTTAGGTTTCGGGGAGATTGATTAGGATGTAGGAATATGGAATGCAACCTAGGGATCCAAGAATTGGACCTAGGGGAAAATCCCAAAATTCACACATATAAGCAATTTGCCTAAATTCCTAGGTGATTTGACACACAAACCAACAAACAATCCATGGATAATGAGACAGAAATAGAATATAATCATTAACAAATGGAATTACAACATTTACATGTCATTTCCCCCCAACATGGTATCAAAGTAACATAATTTCCCCCAAACAGCCCACCCAAGGGGCATAGCTACTCATAACAAAGCAAAATACAAAAAGAGAGGGAAAAGAATGAGTAGAGGAGTGAAAAACCATGATGAGGTCAGTGAAGACTCCTCCTTCTCCACCTCCTAGCAGCTGTAGCTCGAGCTCCCTCCTCCAAGGCAGGTGAATGGCATGGATGTACGGTGGAAATGGGTGAAAACAATGGAAAACTAGGGTTTTGGTGGTGGAAATGGTGAAATGGAGGTGGGAATGGATGGAGGACGAAATGGGGGAGGCTATAGTTGCTGTAGGGTAGCTACCCTCATGCCTCAGCCGCCACCTAGGTATATATAGGTGTGGGGGGAAGCACTAGGGTAAGTAGGGGCAAAATAGGTAAAGTAGTGAAAAATGGGTAGGTTTTGTGAGTAGCACGGCCGTGGTGGGTCACCACGGATGTTGTGGTTAGTACGACCGTGGTGGATGAGAACGTCCGTGTTAATTAAAATGGCAAAATGTCAGGTTGGTGGTCAGTTTTGGGCTGAAACTGGCATGACCGTGGTGGTCTGAGGGTAGCACGGCTGTGGTGATGTGCCACACCCGTTCTGCTCTGCTGTAGCATGGTCGTGCTGTGAAGCACAGCCGTGGTGGTTGTCTTTGGCACGACCATGGTGCTTTCAACTTGACTTGGGGTTGAACCTGTTGATTTACAAGTGACCTAGTACGACCGTTCTATGGTACCACGGCCGTGTTGGGTCCTGGTTCAACACTTTGACTCTGTTCTTTGGATTTTCTTGGACATCTTTGCTTTAATGGGTCTTTGGCCACTAGGGGTAGGTTGAGGGAGCACTAAACTTCAATTTGGGCCTCTCCAAGGATAGATAAACCCTAGGATCACTGATTCTCTCTCTCTTCCATCAAGAGTGGTCCAAATGTTTGAAAAACATGCAAATAATGTCCATAAGTGCATTTTATACAAATAAGCATATTGGGAGGAAAAGCATGTAATCTAACAGGTATATATGTGATTGAAGAGCAATATAACACAAGATGAAGCCCTGATGTGGGGCTGAATCATCTTCCTGGTCCTTGTTTTCCTCACTAGGACAAAATGGTCATTTCGCTCTCTTGATTTCGTTACTCGTGCTGAGTTGGGAACCTCCTTGGTGATGGGCCCAGACACACTAGGCCGCCAACCATTGGACCAACTCGGCATGGTTGACCCTGATGACTGTCTTTGTCAACTGAAGTGGATTTTTTCCTGCTTTTCGATTGGCTGGTTTCTCAAAAATCATATCTTTTAATTGGTAACTCATAAAATTATAAATAAGATATGTTCTAGACTTAGAAAAAAGATTATTTATGCATTAAAAATGTTTTCAATGCCTGGTTTTGAGTTTTTCGAGGATGAGTTTTTTGGGATGATTTAATTAACTAAAAATCATGAAAAATAACCCGAAAAGTCAATATCTTCAAAATACATCATATTATATGTTATTTTGATCAGAAAACCCTAACTAAGACAATGGTGATGTTTTCAGAGTCTAATTCAAAGGTTTGTGCAAAAAGTTAGTAACTTTAGGGTTTTAAGTGTTTAATGAATGAATATAGTTCTAATACATAAACATGGTGTTGATATTAGGAAAAGGGGAACATGGAATCAATTAAGTGGTGCAAGTTGATAATTGGAATCAATATTAAAAGTATGTGCATCTACACCGTCATTTGGGAAATTTTTTATTATACATTTACCTATGTTCCCTAATGAGGCTTAATTTGACCTAATACATTATTCTTGAAACCTAATTTGTTTATGCCTCAAAATTAGTTGTAGTATTATCTCATTTGGGTCTTATATCCCACTGCCATATTATTTAAATCAATTGATTACTCTTGCCATAACTCTTTTTCTAGCATGTAGTTATATGTTTTATTTAATTTTAAAGTAGAGGTACTTATGTACAACCACCCACAGAGGGCATGTATATAATCACCCTAGGGGAATGTTTGTATTCTTCCCAACATATTTTGTAGGTGACTGGGAACATTTTATTCTCCCCTCACCTATAGGTTAGAGGTCCGGTAGGTGCCTCAACCCTACTTGGTTAGATAGACATATTAATTTACATGCAAATCCTTTATTTATATTTGTTATTGGCAAGTTTCTTTGTTTAAAGCCTCATACTCTTGATGTCCCATCTTTTGATGAATCCCTAGCCTTATTTACTTGTTATATTTATCTTGTCACCTTTAGTATAGTTTAGTGACACATACTTTTATTTTTCTTCCCTTTTGTTGGGTGCGTTCCCGACCACCCAGATGTGGAGCAAGATGATGGATAAGGCATGAAGATCTTAACGTTGGCATGGACTTAGCTGATGGATATGTTGCTTGGAGACAAAAGTGGAGTAGTCTAGACTTCCCTCTATCTATATCCTAGTTGTGTATGATTATGTAACCCTAAAAGGGAGATTTTTGATGTATTTTGTACAATCTTTTATGAAATTTATTTAGTTAGAAATTTTTATTCTGCTGCTTTCCAATGAGTTTTGATTATCATATTTTAGAAAGGAGGTGATCTCACACTCTTTACAGTCGGGGTCACTCCTTCCACTCCACCAAATCAATACTGATCAGTTGACAAAGATTCTCAATGTTATGATGAATCCAAATAAGAATCAAGGGGAGGTGCTTCAAATAATTTGATTCAATCTATTGAGTCTCTAGATGAAGAAATGAAGGCCCTACAATCTTATGGAAATAGAAACTCTCAAGGCCACATGTCAAATTCTTACACACTTCGAGTGCATAAATCACCCACACTTTTCTTGGAAACAACAAGGTGATGGCATACATGAGTAATCAAGATAATCACAAGGCTAAAAGTATAGTTCAAAGTTTGAATATGAAGTCATTCCAAGGTTGAGAATCTTACACGAGGTAAATTGGATACATTGAGACAAAGTTAATATATCAATAATCTGGAGCAAAGGTTGGATCAAATGTCCTTGACTCTTGCTCGTTGTGAGGAGGGAGACTTCCTCCCCAAACCAGAGTGAGCCTTGACAATGCCAGTAGTGTAAGGCCCCTAACCTAGCTCAGTTCTAGTTTGTGTTTGCTTTGCTTAACGAGATGCTTTAACCTTAACGTAATCTCTTTATATACCTTGATGACATGTGACAATCTTATGTTTTCATTTTGGTCTTGTGTTGGTGATTGTTTGAGCAATGTATGCTTGTTCTGGACTAATTTGCAATTTTCCCATGATAAGGGTTTATCTTACAATTTTTTACATGTAGGTCATGCTTCTTGTGCTTTATCATAATGAGAGAGAATATGATGATATGGGGAACCTTGTTTGGGCCTTAGTTGGTGAGGTGACATCTTGAGGTGACATTAGGGTTTGCTTGAGTTGCTTAGTTGTTGATGTTGACCATGTGGTGTTCTTTGAGTGTAGTGACCGATGATCTCTGTTCCTTGAAAGTGCTGCGACTGATACACCTTCTTTGGGTGAGTTTGTTTCGACCTAGATGCTTTGGTCTTAGTTTTGGTTGTTAGGTTTTGACCTTGGTGGTGTGTTGCGGCCGATACACATGTTTTGAGTTGTGTTGCGACTGGTTCAAGTGCCTTGTTTCGACCTAGTTGAGCTTGTGAACCAAGTGGTTTCTACACCACTTTGGTTTTAATGTTTCTCTTGCATGCATGCATGGCTGATCCTTTGAGGAACAAGTGTCCTTTTTATGCCCTAACATCTTGACACCTCATATCTTTCACCTCCCTCCTACCCATGCGTATATAAGCTTCTTCTTCACATGCAAGCAATCCTTTTAGCTCTCTCTCTCTTCCCTCCTTCTTGCTTGGTCGACCTTGGATCTTGGTGGAGCTTGAAAGGGTTGATCATCAAGCTTTGGTGGTCGATCATCCTTGCATGTGGTGCTTTTGAGCTTGATCATCTCCTTTGTGGTGATCCTTGGTGATCTCCTTTCTTGGTAAGTGGTTCTTTACCTTTGATCATGTTTTCCTTTAGAACCCTACCTTCCTTCTTCTCCTTTCTTGGTAAGTGGTTCTTTACCTTTGATCATGTTTTCCTTTGGAACCCTACCTTCCTTCTTATCCTTTCTTGGTTGTGAGACTATGGATCTATCATGGTGGTCATCTTGAGAGAAACTTCTTTTCACAAGGCTCGGAGACTATGGTTTGACCATGGTGGTACCCAAGTGAGATGAAGCTTTCTTCTCTTTCTCCTCTCTTTCCTTTTGTTTGGCCTAGGGTTTTTCACCTCTTTCTTGAGCTCTTATTTGACCATGGTGTTGTTCTCTTTTGAGGTGATCTTTTAGCTATGGAGTTGCTCTTGGCTGGATCTTCCTTCTCTTTCTTGGAGATCATGAACTTGGAGCTTGATTTTCTCTATAAGGTGGGTTATATAACTTTCCCCTCATCTATTGTTGCACCATTTTCTTGCTTGCATGTTGTTGTTCTAATCTCTAAAATGTGAACTATATATGTAAGATGATGTGATCATGATCTAGGGTTTAAAATTTTGTAGTATTCTCAAGTAGATTGCTCTTTCTCCTAAACCCTAATTTCATGCACCCGATTTCTAAGTGATAAAGGAGTTGTTGATTCTTACATGCACTCGATTCTTGGTTAATCTCAATGATCTATTTTTGGCCATTATGTGGTGTTGGAGTTTGATTATGGTTTCAAGAGTTGGGCTCTTGGTTTTCCTTTGATTTACATGGTTTTTGATGAGTACCTTGGTAATGTTCTTTTAGGGTTTTGGTGATCATATTCACATGGAGTTTTTCCTCCTTAATGATGCTTTCTTTCCTTGATTTTGTCTTCTATTTTGAAATGTGGTTTAGTTAAATGTTGGAGGTGGTTATGTGTTCTTTGGAGTATCTTGAATTTTGGGCCGCTACACTTTGCTTGGATGCTTGTGGTCGCTGCACATGAATGGTTTGTTATGGGCACAACTAGCCCTAACCCTAGTGGATGGTCACTACACATGATTCTCATTGGGATGGTCGTTACAAGTGTTGTTGCCTTGATGTGTTTTGCTTCGGTCTAAGATCTTTTAGCCATGTGTGGTGATGTGTTGCGGTTGCAACACAGCTCTAGTTGGTTGGGTTGAAACCCTAATCCTAGACCTTGTTGCGGTCACTACACTTGGTATTTGTTGCGATAGTAAGGGTGAGCCAAACCTAGTCATCTTGGGTCACTACACCTACCTTGTTGCGGTCGCAACACCTTGCTTTGGTGGTTTGGTTGACACATACATGTGGATGTGGTTGCTACAATATGTATCTTATGGAGGTTGCTACACTTTGTCGAGTTTGGTCGCTACATTATATTCTTGGTTGCTACATGTTGATGTTCAGATGATGATTGATTGTGGTTATTATACCCAACCCTAATGTGTTCCAATGATGTAGGAAATGGTGAACCTAGGGTTTTGGGATTGAATGATGTGATAGAAACCCTAATCAGCTTCGAGTGAAACCCTAACTATAACTGGGCATGCGATGATGTTACTTATCTTATTTATGTGTTAACATGTGATGATATTTCTCTCTCCAATGTATGTAACCCTAACCATGCAGGTGGAATGCATAAGATATCTACTGAATGATATGATGTAATTGATTTGATACATGGTGATAATCATGAGCCTTTATGAGGCATGTGAGATAATTATGATGATGTGCATGAACAATGTGATTTGGGTCTTATGACCTGGCAGAGGCTTTATGCCTAATGTGAGGTGATATCCTCTAGTGACGATATGAGGGATTGCTATCCTCTAATGATGTGATTATGTTGATGGCCTTGTATGACAGTGGCACTAAGTGACGATGTGACACATTCACACTTGATACATTTTATATATTTTGGAGTTGTATCATACCCTGATCTTTGTAGAGTTTGTTTAGGGTTTATACGTTGATTGATGCTAAAAGACACTCAATTGGCTTAGCTAACCAAGTGAAACCCTAATCATGTAGTTACCATGTTCCATAGATCCATCTTCAGCGTCAGTACTTGCTGAATGGTGAAATGAGATCTCCCTTAGTGGAAGCTCCGAGTCATATACATCTGAGTATACACATTTCACAGGATTGGCTATGGTCATACCGTGGTAGGAGAATGGTCGAGGCCACATCTCAGAGATGTGATTCAATATACATACATACATACATACATACATATATATATATATATATATATATATATATATATATATATATATATATATATATATATATATATATATATATATATATATATATATATATTGAGGATGGTGGTGGTCATTCCTTGACAGGAGTACAACTACAGTCGTAACTCAATTTTCACTAGTTATGTGCCTATATACCAAGGCAGACTAGGCTATTTTGCAGTTGTACTCTATATGTCATTATGACAAACTTGAACTGACTGAGGGTGTGGGAGATCATAGGAGTCCGACTCCTCCAAGATCTTGTATGGCACTAATTTTGAGTTAGCAGTGGTAAGTTAGAATATGAGTGGTATACCTCATCTCCTCAGGGCATAATAAAAGACGTAACACATCCGTGTAGTCTACTTTCTTAGGGTTAAACACGACTCACATTGGATGACCCATTTGCCTTATCTTTTGTATCGATTTTTTGAATTATAATACGATAAGAGAAATCAATTGTTATACATGTTCTTCATATTCTTCTTAAAGTATAAGATGTTTCACTGCTTAGTTGTAAATGCTTGAATTACTTAAATAATGACAACTATTTTACTCATATCATTTAACTGAATTTGCTTATCTTGTACATAATTTTATCTTGTTGCTTTAATCTATTTGTGCTTATAATAGGCGTTGGCATAGATTTGTATCTCTTTCCGGGATGTTGGTCTCACTCCATGGGTTTTCACATCTTTTAGGTGGTCGTGCATGATGAGGTAGAGATCGTGCGATTGAGGCTGAGCAACAAGAGGAGCAGTAGTTGTAATAGGTTGGACATGCTGCTAGTGTTTGGTAATAGGGTCTTATGTGTCGTCCATGTACTCTCAGGTCCTTGGGGTGTTTTTGGTAGTCTTTGCATATCAAAATGAGGTTTTGGTAGTAGGCCATGGTTGTACATATATGGCTTGTATATGTGAATAAGTTGTTATATGTAACAGGTTTGGACATGATGACCACTGAATAGTGATGTTTATATCTTTATGACATGTTATGTGATACATGTGACAATGTTTATGGACCTAGATGTAATATGTGTTAGCTTGAGATGTTGTGATTTGATCGGTTTTAATTTATCGTGTTTTTTGATAATCTAGTTTATTAGTGATAGTTCCACGCTTTGTTTTGAGTTGTCCTGTTTTACTGTGATAGGGGCGTCACAAGTAGTACAACGGGTGTTCCTCATAACACATGTTTCCCACCTCAAATGCAAGTGTAGTATGCCTTCAGACACCAAGGACCACCTAACACTCATTGGCCTCCACCACCACCACAATTATACAACTGCCAAATTCCTCCTCAACCACCTCCTCATCAAGAACAAGTTCATCAATTTCACCAAAAATGCCACAAAGAAACATGTCCCACCCACAAAAACATCAAAGACCACCTTCTCCACCGTAATCCAAACAAGCTCCTTCTCCTCTCCATGAGAAACTTAGTGTGATGGCCCTGTTGAGGAGTGGAGGAGTCCTTGAGAAGCCATGAGTCGAAACAAGTAGTGATATAGTGATCCATCATCATGTTCATACCGTGATACTAGAAAGAGTCTCTGTTGACATCGGTAATACTAGAAAGAAACTCTATTGATATGGTGACACTGAGAAGTTCATTGTGATACATATGCCTCTTATTATGATTCCATATGTTGATGTCACTATTCCCGTTAAAAATTATGCACAAGAGCTACCATATCCCAATTCCTTGGATGATCCTTCCTCGTCTAAGAGAAATAAGAAATACATCAAGGACATTCTTCAGACATTTAAACATGTTCAAATCAATATTTCATTGTTGTATGCCATCGAGCATATTCCTTCCTATTCCAAGTTCCTCAAGGGCATGTGTACCTTCAAAAGAGAGTCGGTTGTAAAGCTATCCCAAATAGTAAAGCTCATGGAGCAAATTAGTTCTATATTGCAACATGACACTTTGACCAAGATGAACCACCATGGTGCCCCCATAATTCCCTACTACATTGATGAGTACCACATCGATCAAGATCTTCTTGATTCAGGGAAATGTATTAAACCCTCTAACCCAAGGTTTAAGCCCATCAAGAAGGAATTAGACTAACCATATTTAACTACTAACTGAAAACCAACCTTATTTTCTTCTATTTTTAATTATAGAGAACTAAAAATACATCACGTTAACTTAAAATATAATATCTATTTAAGCATAAGCAACACACATTCATAACTGATAACACCCAAATTTATGTGTATTTGCTAAGCATTTATCTATGGTTTTGTGTCACTGTAGCCTTAATTTACCCAAAATAACCCATGTTTCTTATCTTATAGTAATTTATGTCCTTTCTTAGATAAAGATTGCTCAACTAGCCAATTTTGGGACTTGCAAGCACTGAACCTGAAAAGACATCTATTCTCCATGATTTCTCCCCAAATCCATATGTTTTTGTAGTAGGTAAGTCTACACTTCGACCGCGGTCCTCAGGGTCCTGACGGCGACCGCGGTACTCACACTCACCCCAACCGCGACTGTGATATTTGACTCCACCGCGACCGCGGTCTGGATATACACCTCGACCACTGTCCAAGCCACTGTCGCCACTGATGAACTAACTGCGACTGAGGTCTACACCTAGACCGTGGTTCCAGCCTCGACCTTAACTGCGACCACGGAAGGTACCTTGACTGCAAACCATGACCCATGGTCATCACCACGACCACAGTGACTGAAGCTATGATCTAGTTCAAAACTATGACCACACCATCTATAAATACCTGCCCCTCTCCACCTGAAGAAGGGTTTGGGTCTGGGGAGTTTTCTAGTTGTTGGTTCCGACCCAGTGAGGTTCCCAGAGCTGTGTGGGAGAGTCCAGAGGTCTAAGAAGGCCAAAGTGCTCGTTCTACGCCCGTCTCTTTGGCGTGCTTCCATCTTCCACCCCCAATCTTAGATCTCCACAGGCGGAAGCTGAGGAGAGAGAGGACTGAGGATTCACCTTCTTTGAGAGAAGGAGGATGACCACATCATCATCTTCATCTCCATCCACCAACCAAGCTATTGTTTGGGGCGGATCTAGAGAGAAAGGAGGCCGAGGAGTCCAGAAGATCAAGGAGGATGACCCAAGGACGAGATCCGACCTATACGGAGGCTAGGGAGCAAGAGCCACCTCTCCTATACGGGCTATATCTCTTCTTCTTCTCCTTTCTTCTACTGTTCTCCTTTGTTTCTATGCAACAATGTTCTTTCATCTTTGTTCGGTGCCAACTATACTTGTCCATGGCTAGTTGAGCTCTTTCTTGGCTTGTAGCCCGTTTTGGGCATGTTTATGTACTTTTTCCTTAAGTAAGTAAATTTAATCCAGATCTAGTACATTTTCTATTCTATCTTCTCTTTGTGGTTATGATTGCCAGTTTGGTTGATCTCTCTTTCTTGCGTGAACTGCTATTTCTACATGTATCAAGAGATTCGTCGTAGAAATAGACAAGAGAAGATAGTTTGGATCAAATTATGAAAGGAGGACGGTCAACATTGTCTTTTCCTAATGTCCCAAAATATTCTAGACATGAGAGGGTACCTAGAATATTCTAGGTTGTTGGTTTGCCATCCTCGAGAGAGGTTTCATATCATAGATGGGCTTTAGTCATGCTACACGAGAGCGAGTGGGATGACATGCTATGTTTGAATGTAGGTTGCTTGCTGAGGTGTTTGAGGATTGTCTAAGCCCCAGAACGGGTGCATAGACTACCCAACTTGTGGTTACATAGCCGGGAACTCCTTCTCTCTGATTTAGTAGAATCCTACGAACTCTATTTTATTTTCTTTTCTCTGCTTTATTTTAATTCGTGACAACCCACTAGACTAGTTCTAGCCCCTTACTTTCCTGACTATCGTCTTGGCTTATCTGACTCACAAACAAAATCCCAAGCATCCTAAACATCACCACGTCCCTGTGTTTGACCCCGTATATTTTACTTCGACCCCGTAATAAAAGTTGTGGGGGTCCTTGAAGGTTTCATTTTATAAATTTAAAAGTTTGGTTCCTTCTGAGTCCGCCTCCCTTCCGGACGTGCAATTTGGGACTATCAACTTTTTGGCGCCGCTGCCGGGGAAGTGGTTTTCCACATTTACACGCCTAAAAAATTTTGTTCTGTCACTTTTAAGCCTGTATATATGCATATTTTTTCTTTCCTTTTAAACATACTTGTCCATATATACTGAATAGTTTTCCTTTTTTCTTATACTTCTTTAGCCATGGATCTTCCTTTTGCAAGACAAGTCATCTTGTCCACCTGTCCTCCTGAAATTTTTGGTAGTTTTGACTACTGGCAAATAATTGAAAGTTGTGCCTTACAACTCATCGAGTTATATTCTCCCCCATCGTCGTCATATGTAGACGCTCCAACAACGGACACTGCCAGTCAACCCTCGACTTCCGTGCTATCATGGGATCAAGAACTGATTAAGGTAGTGCAGTTGGTCGGGTAAAGCGTTCACGCACTCACCTTCTCAGCTCCTCATCTCCAAGAACATGTCAATCCACTCCAGCAACTGTTAGAAGAGCAGGAGCACAACTCCAAATAGCAACATCGATTTCATACCGCAATAGAAGTCTACTTCAAACTGCTGAGCAAGGATTCATCCAAGCACTTCAGTTTGATACAACGAGTCTACAACAGGAGTGCAAGGCAGAATTGACAGATCTCAGAAGCTTGGCCGCCCAAGTCCAACAACTTCATGATAAAGATGTTGAACAGGGCAAGAAGCTTCAAGAGCTCATCAATTTGGTTACCACGCAGCTGCAAGCGCCGCCACCTTACAATGAAGATGTTAGTCATCAAGACCATTCCATTGAGCCTGAAGCGGAGTATACCTCACCATCTGATTCAAACCATCAACTAGATTCATCATGATTTTTCTGTGAAGACCAACCCACCCGGGAAAGCCCTTCATTCTATCTAGATGACTCAGTTGATCAACCAATGGAAAATACAAGCCAAGCACATGAATGGTTTTATGATGATGATGATGAAGACTCTTGTCCTCACTATAATAGCCAATCAACCTCACAACCAGAAGGTTGGTTTGAGGAACTTGAGTCAGACATTGACCCAGACCAGAGTGATAGCTCTCACATTGAGACTTGTCACTTAGCCTTGAGCAGTACGCCGATCATGGTTTGGAACAATTTCTTTGATGACGATGACAATTGTTGAATTTGGAACAGTGAATATACTGATGACGACGAGTTGGAGTAACACGAGCTAACATTTACCACCATTCCCTTAAAAGTCTTGGTGGACATCGACGGAGCAGGATGGACAATTCACTGAAACATTGCTGCTAAGCATGAAGATACCTCAGACCCCATAAAGTTGACAAGATTGGGGTGGTAGAATTGCAATTAAATTCACCTGGGGATACTTCCTACTCAGAAAATGATTGGATGACTCATACTATACATGAAGACTTATCTGAGCATCCAACCTCAAGTTCCGAGGTGGAGAGAGAGGTGAGGGGCCTTATAGAAAACTCTCAACCTCTCTCCTCAATCTCATCATGCGTCGACACCCTGGGGCCTTCCTATTCATATCTTTACCTTGAAGGCGGCCTTAAAGATGAGCTGCCAAAAAATTCATCCCCGTGTAGTTCAATTGAACATGAGCATAGGGATGACTTCTCTGGATGGCCAGATTTCGGCCCTCTCCTCCAGAGTCAGAAGGGGGCCCCTTTCCTCAAGCCCTACCACTATGCCATAGGTTCAATCACTGAGATATAGGTAAATGGGACCCAAAAACTTAGGATTTGGGATCCCAGTGTCAGAATTGTAGGACAGCCACCCCCTATATCCTACATAATGTTCCTTTAATTGTTTACTTTTCTTCTCACCTACAAATAAAGCAATATTGTTCATTTTGCATCATCTAGTTTTCATCTTATTTGCCTTTCACTTACATCTTCACACCCGAACATCAGCTTTTGGTACGTATCTCTACCATCCTTCTTTGATTACCCCACCTTGGTTTACAATTTTGTGTTTTGCCCTCTGAAGATTCATCTTTCCTGCATGGTATTGATGGAACTGCGACCGCGGTCTCATGATAAGAACCACGACCGTAGCCCGACAACAAGACTGCGACCACGGCTTGTTGAGTAAGAATCGCAACCACGGTCTGAAAGCCAAGAACCACGACCGCAGTCTTGTAGGAGTGAGACCGCGACCTGGGGAAGCTTTTTCATCCTGGTCTGACCAACATGTCAGGTTGTCTCCGCATTTTTGACCGAATGTTGCTCTTTTGACCGAGCTTTTTCTCCTTTTTCCAGTTTTGTCGGCATTTTGTCTGCTGCTTCAAGCATTTCACGTGAAGGTGGGGCCTGATGCTGACCTATAAATACCTCTACGGTCAAGGCATCACCTCCCCTTTTGCCTAAACCATCGGGTTCCCTCCTCCACATTGCTTTCTGCCTATTTTTCCTCCTTCTCCTTGCTCCCGCTGTAGGATGACAAGGAAGGAGCACACGGGTCGGCACCAGTAGCTGCGACTGCGATCACAGTCGGTAGGCAGTGGCCATGCAACTCGCCAGCCACGCGCCCCAAGCAGCGCCAAGCTCAAAGGTCCTGACTGTAGTCTCTTCTTAATAAGCAAGTCAGCGGTCAGAGTGCCTTGGCGAGAAATATCACAATCTTCATGGTCATGATTCTGAAGGTTGAAGTCACCTCGTACACCCGCTCGTGGTGTCCTACATTCGTAGGCTGGGGTTTTCAAGTCTGCTTCACAGTCACGGTTCCTCAAACCGCAGTCGCCTTCTTAACCATGGTCGCGATGATAAAGGAGTCAAGGTCGCGGTATCCCCGTACGCGCCGCGATCGCGGTCTCCCTAATCGCAAGCACCTACCGTGATCATTCACAGTGATCGCTGTCTTCGATTATGCGATCGTAGTCTTTGATACCATGTTTGCGGTCTTCAACTTGGTCGCGATCCAGACCGCAGGCTGATTTGGTGCATTTTCAAGAATCTTCATTGACCTCCGCCACAGTAAAAGCTACCGAGTCTACATCAAAAGTATCGACATCATGGACGCCATGAAGAGTGGTTTTAAAAAGCTCAAAAAGTCCATAATCAGGAAGAAAGGGGAAGGGAGCTCAGCATCACCATCAAATTACGAGATCCCCTACCCACAACACGCCTCTCGAACTATGAACCCAATATATGAAGATGAAGTTATGCTTTGTACATCAGGGTTCAGGTCGCAAGAATTTGGCTCTAGCTTCCGCAACCTTGTTGGCACACCTATGGATACCCACAACGGCGAGTCAGTGCAAGAAGCTTTAAGTGAGAGGATATCGATAGAACATCGCGACGCTGAACTCCAGACTTCGAGTGAGTATCAAGACGGCCCGACAGTTCTTCATAGAGCTTCATCCACGGGAGATCAACATCGACAATTAGCAGAACGTTCATTTTTCTTACGACAGTCAACCTCCTCATGAGACTCTTTCTAGGGGAACAAACACCAAGCAACCCATAGTGATGTCAATCAAAGCTCAATCCCCTCTCCATTATTTATGAGTATAAAGAAAAAGCTAAGTTTTGACGCTCTTCTTAGAGACAAACGTAGACTTGCGGGACCGAGGTACACCGATCCAGGGACGCTACTTAGACTCGGGATCCAAGAGCAAGTCAACACATATCTTGCAGATGTCGGACTTGATGTGCTCGCATACACACAATGCAATGCTTACCATAGACTCACTTGTGAGTTTTATGCCACGGTAGATCCATGCAAGGATCACCAGTACACTGTATTACGTTTTCATCTCCTTAACCAACCCCGTGAGGTTACAATGGAAAAACTCAATAGTTGGTTATGAAGGTCTGCCGAAGACTGTGCTGAAATGACTAGGGGACGGCTGGAGACAATGGACCATGACATTAACATTGTCTAAGTAGGGAAAATGATTATGAGGGAAGACAAGTACTCCAAAAAAGCTCCAAAGCCTCGCACATACACAACCCGACAATTCTCTATCTACACCGAGTACTAACAAACTGTGTCTTGGAAAAACAAGACAGTCAAGGGGCACTCAGTGCAACTGACCTCTACATTCTGTGGTGTGCAGTGGTAGGAAAGAAACTAAATGTGGGGAACTTCGTAATCCGTCACATTCACAACTCTTTCAAGAAACAAATCCAATTCATGCCAATGGCGGGAATTATAACTTTTATGGCATGCCATTTGGGAATTGGGGATGAACAATTGGCACTCATGCATGATACTGCCGAATGGTCAAGGTTAGACTTAGACCACTTGATCCATTCAGGAATGATCAGACAATGCAGCACTGACTATCTCTACGTCTTTGGTCACTATAAACACAAAATTTTATTGTCGGAAAATGTAGATTTCACGTGTCGAACGTCGTTTATGGACATCTCTCTTTTGGACGCCCAGGGTAACGTTCGTCGTACAAGCGGAGCTGCAGGAGCTTCTTCTTCTATGCCACCAGTACCAAGGACTCATGAGGGAGGACAGTAGATGAGGGCAACCTTCCACAACATACCTTATCAGGGAGGGCCCTATGTAGAGATGCCTACTACAAAGTATTCACAACCCCCTCCACAACAGCCGTACGCGCCAAATGATAATCAGGAGAACTTCTACGATTTCATGACATGTTTCAGAGCTGACTCTAGAAGGCAGTTTGACACATTGGAGCAAGACATGCATTACCTCAGAGAAAGGTTTGACATGGTCTTTCCCCCAGAGCTTCAACAATTTTATTAGCAACTGTTCCAACAACCCCCCAGGTCTTATTATCAACCTGGACCCCATGTCTATCAACCGCCCTAAAGCTTCGACCAGGCAGTTCAATTTCAGCAAGACCTAAATTAGAACTTTGAGAACACATCGAGCAGTCTAGACAACTTGGATCAATATCTGAATAGTGACTACCAATAAGCGCTGCTTGTTGGGTTTTGTGGAGAAAACATGCGCGGCGGAAGCAATAAAATCCACGCAACCCGAAACAGGATCTCGTCGACAACTACATATTTGGAAGGAATGTTTGCGGGATATACCTTATCGCGGAGCAAGTCCGACGATGTCTCACTGCACGACGGTGTGCAATGCTGCTGGCCTACACGGACGGAACTTCTCTCTCGTTCATCAAGTGTGTCACAGAAAGATCCGACGGCGTTTCTTTGGGGTAGTGATGTATGCCACTCATAGTGCGTACAGGTGGTCGTCGACGTCCTCCGAACGCAGGCGTCAAGGCGTCTGCATCTCTACTCCGTCCACACGGATGGACGGAACTCCACGTCGCGCTTCCCAAGCCGACGGGAAGGAGTCATGTCTCTGCGGCGGCGTGCTAGCGGCACGTTTCTCTCCTAAGGACGATGACGGCTAGGGTTTATGTGCATGAGCGTAAATTGAAAAGTGTCTCCCGATATCTTATATAGATATCGGCCGTCAATCCTCCTTTAAATAGGATACGAAGGGAAATAGGGTTTCCTAAACCCATCAGTAAACAGAAACGTTGCATTAATTAAAACGCTCGTGGATTAATTAGAATATTTCGGAATTCATTAATTAACCAAATAATCACATTAATTGATTAATTAATATTCGACTCTATGCAATCACTTGGGATGGCTTTATGTGCATATACGCCAACAAACTCCCACTTGCACTTAGAGCCAGTCACTCCAATATTATTCTAATCGATTACATAAACATTTTAGTAATCAATGTGATTCAAAGCAATTCCAATCAAATCCACAATTATACTCCTATTCCAACACATCCTATGCGTGTGACCCGGTAGGCTCCAAATTATGTTGGCAGTGATATCCATAATCATATTATGATTTCACAAGCAATGATTGGTATCTAGCAAGACTTCATTGCTACCCAAGTAATTGGAGAAGTTGGAGAACAACTTAACCTATCATTCATGACTGGTGTTACAATGATTGTACAGTTCCTTTGTCGCTGATATCCGGATTGAACTCGAGTCATGGAATTGTTATCCTTTTCAACATTCAATCCATGTTCCTTGAACTAGAGAAGACTGTCTGAGATATATGTAAGCTCAATATCACATATTGACTTGCATCAGCATGTCCATGCATTTCTCAGTCTCGCTTATCAAGTGGCCAGAATGTCAAACTCCCGTAGGAAGGACAAATTCCATCTACATCACTCACAGTCATCCCCATGTGTCACAGTGCACCCAATCACCATCTTTATGGCAATCCTTATTCAGGACCACGGTGGATGATGTCAAAGTGCACCGAATGATATGTGATAAGTGTAGTGACTTCAGGTCTAAGAACCACAATCACCACCATCATTATGAGATGTGACTCTAACTACTAATCATGGTATCCATGTGTCACTCTCAAGGTGGGTCTATCCGATACACTATTCTCTAACAAGTATCTATGTATTTGGTTTGATATCTCCATATCATGGATAATGAGATTCTTCCATCAACCAACATACATTCTAATCTTATGTGTTATTGATGTCTATGGATATTTCCACAATAACAACCGATTAGGGACAAAACAAGAATACATACTCTTAGCATACATATGATCTCACTGTTCAGGTCATCAACCTGAAGACATATGTCATTGAGTATATCATTCTATAGACATCTATAAGTTTTATGGTCATCTCACAATATAAAACACAAACATATAGATTGGAAACTTGCCTTTATTGATATGATCAATGTAATATTACAAATCGCTTACATAGTATCCCATTACAATCATCGAATGATAGTCTCTATAGGCATACATACCAACATATTCCCACTTGCACTTATACCCAATCACTCATGAATCTCAATCCAAGTGATCGAACATGTCCGTCATGTTTCTGCTGTGAAAGTGCTTTTGTGAGCGGGTCAGCCACATTGCTTTCTGTAGGTACTCTGCAAATCTTCACATCTCCTCGTTGTACAATCTCTCGTATGAGATGGAACCACCATAGAATATGTTTGGAACGTTGGTGCGATCTTGGTTCTTTAGCCTGTGCAATTGCTCCATTGTTGTCGCAAAACAACTCAATTGCATCACCAATGCTTGGAACCACTCCAAGTTCAGAAAATGAACTTCTTGATCCACACAGCTTCCTTCGTAGCTTTAGATGCATCAATATATTCGGCCTCTGTTGTAGAATCCGCAACTGTCTCTTGCTTGGAACTCTTCCAGCTCACAGCTCCGTTGTTCAGGCAAAACACAAATCCAGATTGCGATCTGTAGTCATCTTTGTCAATTTGGAAGCTAGCATCGGTGTAACCCTTTACCATGAGCTCTTCCTCACCACCGTATACCAAGAATTGATCCTTAGTCCTTCTCAAGTACTTTAGGATGTTCTTTACGGCTGTCCAGTGACATTCACCTGGATCTGACTGATACCGGCTCATCATGCTCAAAGCATACGACACATCAGGACGAGTACATAACATCGCGTACATGATAGATCCAATTGCTGATGCATATGGAATCTTACTCATGCGTGCCCGTTCATCACATGAACTAGGACATTGGGATTTAGAGATTGTAACCCCATGAGACATGGGCAAGTTACCTCTCTTAGAACCCTCCATGCTAAACCTCTTTAGCACCTTGTCAATGTATGTGCTCTGGCTTAGGCCTAGAAGCCTTCTAGATCTATCTCTATAGATCTTGATCCCTAGTATATAGGATGCTTCACCTAAATCCTTCATAGAGAAGGTCTTCCCTAGCCAACCTTTTACTATCTGAAGAGTAGGGATGCCATTTCCCATCAATAGTATGTCATCCACATACAATATGAGAAATACGATTGTGCTCCCACTAACCCTTTTGTAAACACAGGGTTCATCTTCATTTTGACTAAAGCCAAACTTTTTGACTACTTCATCAAAACATAGATTCCAGCTCCGAGATGCTTGCTTCAATCCATATATTGACCTTTGTAGCTTACAAACTTTATTGGCTTCCTTTGGATCGATAAAACCCTCAGGTTGTGTCATGTACACATCCTCGAGTAAATTCCCATTAAGGAATGCTGTTTTAACATCCATCTGCCAAATCTCATAGTCATGATAAACTGCAATGGCAAGCATGATCCTGATGGATTTAACCATGGCAACTGGTGAGAAGGTCTCGTCATAATCAACACCTTGAATTTGATGGAATCCTTTCGCAACCAATCTACCTTTATAGGTTTGAACATTTCCATCCATGTCAGTCTTCTTCTTGAAGACCCACTTGCACCCTATGGGTCTTACCCCTTCGGGTGGATCCACCAAGGTCCATACCTTGTTGGTGTACATGGATTCCATCTTAGATCTCATGGCTTCGAGCCATTTCTCATATTATGGTCCCTTAGTAGCTTCTAGATAGGAAGTTGGCTCATCTGCTATGCCCAATTCATCACTGTCTTGAGTCACGAGAAATCCAAATCTCTCAGGCTCAAGTCTTATCCTACTAGACCTACGAGGTTCCTGTATTACATTTGGAACTTGAAATTCCACAAAAACTTATGAGTCTTCATGCTCCTTATGTACCTCCTCAGGTTCTCTGCTTTCTTGTTGGTCTCGAACTTCTTCGAGCTCTACATTCCTCCCACTAATTCCTTTGGAAATAAATTCCTTTTCAAGAAATATAGCAGTCCTAGCAACAAACACTTTGTTGTCAGTTGGTGTGTAGAAGTAGTATCCCCGAGTTTCCTTGGGGTATCCAACAAAATAGCATTTTTCCGATTTGGGTCCAAGCTTTTCAGGAAATTGTTTCCTAACATAAGCTTCACATACCCAAATCTTTAACATAGACAAATTGAGACAATTCCCATTCCAAATCTCATATGGTGTCTTTTGAACCGATTTGGAAGGTACACGGTTAAGTGTAAACACTGCAGTTTCAAGAGCATATCCCCAGAATGATATTGGAATTTCGGCTGAACTCATCATTGATCGTACCATGTCTAATAATGTACGATTCCTTCTTTCTGACACACCATTATGTTGTGGTGTATCAGGTGGAGTCCATTGTGATACAATACCACAGTCTCTCAGAAGGTCCTCAAACTCTTGGCTTAAGTATTCGCCACCTCGATCTGAACGGAGTGCTTTAATACTCTTACCAAGTTGCTTCTATACTTCATTCATGAAAGTCTTGAACATTTCAAGAGTTTCTGACTTGTGTTTCATAAGATATACATAGCCATACCTACTAAGGTCATAAGTGAAGGTAATGAAGTATTGATAGCCTCCTCTAGCATTTGATCTAAAAGGTCCACATACATCAGTATGTATGAGCCCTAGCAGATCACTGGCTCTCTCACTGTGTCCAGTGAAAGGAGTTTTGGTCATATTCCCTAATAAACATGCCTCACATTTCTCTAATGATTCAAAATAAAAAGAGTCTAGATAACCATCCTTATGGAGTCTAGATATGCGCTTCTCATTTATGTGCCCAAGACGACAATGCCATAAGAATGTTTTGTTTGAGTTGTCAAGTTTTAACCTTTTAGTATTTACGTTGTATATGCTAGTCTCAAGTTCTAACAAGTAGATACCATAAGACATAGGGGCATTGCCATAAAAGATCTCATCTTTAGATATAGAAATAATTCCATTCTTAATGTGAAATTCAAATCCACTCTTGTCCATACAAGATACAGAAATAATATTTCTATTAATGGCAGGTACATAATAGCAATTCTCTAATTCTATTACGAGGCCCGTAGGCAAAGATAAACTAATAACTCCAACCACGGTGGCAGCAACTCTTGCTCCATTAGCAACCCGTAGCTCAACTTGGCCCTTTCGTAAAGGCTTACTTCTTATCAGATCCTGCATATTAAAACATATGTGAGATCCACATCTGGTATCCAGTACCCATGATGAAGAAGTATTTAAGTTTATCTCAATAACGTATATACCTGAAGTGGAGATCTATATTCCCTGCTTCTTCTTCCTCAGTTCCACCAGGTAGAGAGGACAATTTCTTTTCCAATGTCCAGACTGGTGACAATGGTGACAACTGCCTTCTTTAGAGATCCCACCTTTAGCTTTGAGCGTGGATGACTTTGGCTTCTGCCCAGCTTTAGAACTTTTCTTAGCCTTGCCTTTGCCTTTGCCTTTTGACTTTCCCTTAGCCTTGTTGATCACCATCACAGACTTGGGCTTGTCTTTCTTCATCTGTGCTTCAGCTGTCCTCAACACGCCTAACAATTCTGACAATGGCTTGTCAAAATTGTTCATGTTGTAGTTCATGATAAAATGATTATATGATTCAGGCAACGATTGTAGAATCACATCAGTGGCCAACTCTTGACCTAGGGGAAATCCCAGCTTGGATAGGCTTTCCACATACCCAATCAAGTTGAGTATATGGGTGCCAACTGAGTCTCCCTCTTTCATCTTGCTTTTGAACAAAGCCTTTGAGACATCATATCTCTCATGTCTTGCTTGATGTTGATACATGTTCTTGAGATATGTTACCATCTCCATGACATTCATGTTCTCATGTTGCTCTTGCAACTCATAGTTCATTGAGCACAACATAAGGCACTTGACATCCACAACATCATCAAGGTGCTTCTTGTAAGCATCCTTTTCAGCCTTGGGTGCATTTACGGTGGGCTCCTCTGGCTCTGGTGTTTCAAGGACATAGATCTTACGCTCATGTGTGAGAACAATTCTCAGCGTCCTAAACCAGTTTTGAAAGTTGGTTCTAGTAAGTTTGTCCTTCTCAAGGACCGATCGCAACGAGAAAGTGTGAGTGTTGGTTGCCATTTGATTGCTACAAAAGAAAAATTTGCATTTAGTCCAAAACATTTTGACTTGTAAAGATTTGATAAACGAGATTAATTAGGCCTTTAATTAATTACGCTCCCACTATTTTATTCAAATTGATAGCCCTCACTATCAATTCTGAAGATTGCAATGCACAACCTTCTAGTGAGGCAAGACCCAAAATAATTAGATCAACGCCCAGCCAACGCCGACGTCAAAGACCAAATACTAAGGTAGGCAACTTTTGCCAATTGCATCATATGCAACTCTTGGATAAATGATCATGCACAACTCCTTGCCATGATGCATCTGTGTGCCTCTAGGTACTTGATCCTATCAAGGTTCCCTAGTTAAGTCCAACCCATAAGCCAACACAATGAGTGTGCACCCTGCGGAGGTAGACCCACACACCCACCATCACACTTCCACGAGATAGACAGTGTACCACGCGGAGGCGTGCCCACACATAGTCGATCAAGCTTTTCATGTGTGTTGCTTTATGGAAGGCAACTAAAACTTAATATTATTAATTGAGGGGTTTTATTAATACATATACATATCCAAACACCACATACTTATAGTATGTATCATATACTACTATATCCACAACCACAAACGATAGACATGCAATCACAAACACAAATACATCGGTTATGGCCATACTATTGTAATCCTTTGGAGCAACAAAGGATTATGGTCCACCTATGGTCTTATGCATCTCATGCAACACCTGTGAATCAACCTGTAAGCCTGTAATGATCAACATTACAATGAACAACTTCATGGATGCTTCGTGAGGTTGGAACTTCAAGTTGCTTCTTGGAATTGGATCTTCTTGTTGCTTCTCAATGGACGCTCCTTGGAGTTGGACCTTCCGGTTGCTTCTTGGAATTGGATCTTCATGGTGCTTCTCCATGGACACACTCCTTGGAGTTGGATCTTCAAGTGGCCTCCTTACATCAAGTATACAAAAACTAAAACTAAACCTATCTCTATTACATCATGTGAGTACAAATATAAAAGGAAAGAATTAATTACACTTTGAAATAAGAGATGAGGCTCGACATGCAAGCCAAATACTTTATACAAAGGATCCATATGCAACCATTATACATCCATAGAATTCACAAACAAACATATCCACAAGATTGACATCCACATTCATTCACAACATTCACAAAAGGAGATACTAGGCCATAACCGTGTATGCATTCACCACATAAAACAGATTTTAAAGGCGACGTGTATGCTATCATAGGTATATCTACATATACGTATATACATATTAAAATTGTAGTACTTTTAATGCGGGACATTCCCCATTAAATATATTTTTGACTCCCACGCAGACTATGCGGGGTACACAGGGGCAGCGCCCCTGTGCGGGGTCTATGGAATTTTACTTCCGTGCACTTAGGAAAATCAATATTTTCCATAGTCGACCCCGTCCAAAATGTCAAAAATAGAAGCATGCGGCGTATGTGGAATTAGGTTTAGATTTGCACATTAGTAGGTTTAATTCACATCGTATGCAACATAAAAATAGTATACAACGATTCAATCATATCGAAACGAATCCAAATACGTCGTAGATCGACGCTGCTCTGATACCACTGTTGGGTTTTGTGGAGAAAACATGCACGGCGGAAGCAATAAAATCCACGCAACCCGAAATAGGATCTCGTCGACAACTACATATTTGGAAGGAATGTTTGCGGGATATACCTTATCGCAGAGTAAGTCCGACGATGTCCCGCTGCACGACGGTGTGCAACGCTGCTGGCCTACACGGACGGAACTTCTCTCCCGTTCGTCAAGCACGTCGCAGAAAGATCCGGCGGCGTTTCTTTGGGGCAGTGATGTACGCCGCTCGTAGTGTGTACAGGTGGTCGTTGACGTCCTCCGAACGCAGGTGTCAAGGCGTATGCGTCTCTACTTCATCCACGCGGATGGACGGAACTCCACGTTGTGCTTCCCAAGCCGGCAGGAAGGAGTCGTGTCTCTGCAGCGGCGTGCTAGCGGCGCGTTTCTCTCCTTTCTCTCCTAAGGACGATGCCGGCTAGGGTTTACGTGCGTGAGTGTAAACTGAAAAGTGTCTCCCGATATCTTATATAGATATCGACCGTCAATCCTCCTTTAAACATGATACAAAGGGAAATAGGGTTTCCTAAACCCATCGGTAAACAGAAACGTTGCGTTAATTAAAACACTCATGGATTAATTAGAATATTCTGGAATTCATTAATTAACCAAATAATCACATTAATTGATTAATTAATATCGGACTCCATGCAATCGCTTGGGATGGCTTTATGTGCATATACACCAACACTGCTCTCCTCTTCACCTACTATGGCCAGAAGAATTGCTCGAGGATGAGCAAAGATTTTAAGCTTGGGGTGGTGTCTAGGGTGTACCCCCTCCTAATTCTTCTTTATTTTAATTTTTCCATAGCATGCATGCATTCTTCCCTTTCTTTGAATTTTAAACTTTGTTTCGTAATTTGTATCTTTACAATTAAGGCTATGCAATGCAAATCTTATAGCTAAATGCTTGACCTTATGCCTAAATTTTTCATCTTAAACTGCTTGATCTTTTGCTTGACTTGCTCATTGACTCTTTCCTTAAGTTTGGTAATAAATCTAAGGTTATGCACCTTTTTCATAGCTTGAAACTATATTCCCTTGATCTATGTTGTGAATGACAAATCCAAGGTATGGGACTGTTGGAATGAGCTAAAGCACGATCAAAGACTCCTAGCTGCGGTTTCACAAGCTTGCCTCTATTCTAAGGATCCTTGAATCATAATTGCTATCTTTCCACACAGGTTTCAAGTGGAAAATGATGAGTTTTGAGCTATTGTCAAGTTAAAATGTTTTCCTTGATAGAATACATGTATTCTCACCTTAGATTAAGTCAAAAAGATGAAAAACTAAAAACTTGCAAAAGAGGCTTGGCCGCCCACAAAATCCCAAAAAATATTAAAAATAGTTCTCACCCAGACCTACAAATTATAATGCAAGGAATAAAAGTTTGAGTGTGAATAAATGAGCACTTGTTTCCTCTTTTAGGAGAGTTGAGGATGGTGCCAAGCCGGTGTATGACTGTGCTCATGAATGCGGGTATGTCATGCCTGGTAGTATCACTCTAAAAGCTCATTAGAGAGTCATTAAGAACGCATAGGAGACCTATGAGATCATCCCAGTAGCAGGGTTGGTTTGAACAATACGAGGAGTTTGTCTCACTGCTCTGGGCTAACTGGATCAGACTGATGCTCATTACATGGACCAACCTGACGCATATCGAGATCCTCAGAAGTCATTAGAGTCTTTTCGCTTTGCTTCTTAGGACATGGATACGTGAGAGGTGCGTTGTCCCTAATTGGTCAACATGGATACATGATGTTTGCTCATTTCTCATCACCCACATGATCGTTTATGTAAAAATTCTTTTATGTTTAATAATTATGATTCAAACCCTCATGAGTACGACAGGTTGTAGTGAATTCACTTAATCTTTCCTGGACGCTCTTTGACCTTGCTTTGGTAGGATTGTGCCTGATTGGTGGGGGTTTGTTCTGAAATGACATGGATCAGGAGTATTGATGTTTTAAACTATTTTTCTTAGCCTTAACATCTATTGCCACATTTATTTTGGATGTTATCTTTTTGTTCTTTGAGCACAATCTTGCTTGAGGACAAGCAAAGGTTTAAGCTTGGGGTGGTTGATAACAACCAAATTTATGTGTATTTGCTAAGCATTTATCTATGGTTTTGTGTCACTATAGCCTTAATTTACCCAAAATAACCTATGTTTCTTATCTTCTAGTAATTTATGTCCTTTCCTAGATAAAGATTGCTCAACTAGCCAATTTTGGGACTTGCAGGCACTGAACCTGAAAAGACATCTATTCTCCATGATTTCTCCCCAAATCCATATGTTGTTGCAGCAGCTAAGTCTACACCGCGACCGCGGTCCTCAGGGTCCCGACCATGACCGTGGTACTCACGCTCACCCCAACCATAACTGCAATATTTGACTCCACCACGACCGCAGCCTGGATATACACCTCGATCGCTATCCAAGCCACCACCGCCACTGATGAACTAACCCCGACCGAGGCCTACACCTCGACCGTGGGTCTGGCCTTGACCGAGGTGATTCATTGACCTTAACCATGACCGTAGAAGGTACCTCGACTGCAGACTGTGACCCGCGGTCATCTCCATGACCGCGGTGACTGAAGCTGCGATCTAGTTCAAAACCGCGATCACACTGCCTATAAATACCCGCCCCTCTCCACCTGAAGAAGGGTTCAGATCTGGGGAGTTTTCTAGCTGTTGGTTCCAACCCGGTGAGGTTCCCAGAGTCCATGGGAGAGTCCAGAGGTCTGAGAAGGCCGAAGTGCTCGTTCTACACCCGTCTCTTCAGCATGTTTCCATATTCCACCCTCGATCTTAGATCTCCACAAGCAGAAGCTGAGAAGAGAGAGGAATGAGGATATGCCTTCTTCGAGAGAAGGAGGATGCCCACATCATCATCTTCATCTCCATCCACCAACCAAGCTATTATTCGGGGCAGATCTAGAGAGAAAGGAGGCTGAGGAGTCCAGAAGATCAAGGAGGATGACCCAAGGATGAGATCCGACCTATACAGAGGCTAGGTAGCAAGAGCCACCTCTCCTCTACGGGCTATATCTCTTCTTCTTCTCCTTTCTTCTACTGTTCTCCTTTATTTCTATGCAACAATGTTCTTTCATCTTTGTTCGGTGCCAACTATGCTTGTCCATGGCTAGTTGAGCTCCTTCTTGGCTATGTAGCCCATTTTGGGCATGTTTATGTATTTTTCCCTTAAGCAAGTAGATTTAATCCATATCTAGTACATTTTCTGTTCTATCTTCTCTTTTTGGTTATGATTGCCAGTTTGGTTGATCTCTTTCTTGCGTGAACTGCTATTTCTTCCTGTATCGAGAGATTCGTCATAGAAATAGACAAGAGAAGATAGTTTGGATCAAATTTTGAAAGGAGGATAGTTCAAGGTCGTTTGTTCCTAACGTCCCAAAATATTCTAGACCTAAGAGGGTACCTAGAATATTCTAGTATGTTGGTTTGCCATCCTCAAGAGAGGTTTCATACCATAGATGGGTTTTAGTCATGCTACACAAGAGTGAGTGGGATGGCGTGCTATGTTTGAATGTAGGTTTCTTACTGAGGTGTTCGCGGGTTGTCTACGCCCGAGAACAGGTGCATAGACTGCCCAACTTGTGGTTACATAGCCGGGAACTCCTCTCTAATTTAGTAAAATCCTACAAACACTGTTTTATTTTCTTTTCTTTGCTTTGTTTTAATTCGTGACAACCCGCTAGACTAGTTCTAGCCCCTTACTTTCCCGACTATCGTCTTGGCTTATCTGACTCACAAACGAAATCCCAAGCATCCTAAATGTCACTGCATCCCTGTGTTTGACCCCGTATATCTACTTCAACTCCGGAATAAAAGTTGCGGGGGTCCTTGAAGGTTTCAAGTTATAAATTTAAAAGTTCGATTCCTTCTGAGTCCACCTGCCTTCCGGACGTGCGATTTGGGACTGCAAATAACTAAGCTTACTCCTAAATCATAACCAACTGAGATGGAATAGTTCTTTCTCTAATATTCATCAATTACATCTTATGACAAAACTGCTCTAAATCCTGACTCTCACATTCCCAAAACCAAAGGAAAGATAAGAAACCTTGTAACTACACTGGATACTCCTCTCAAGATCTCACCTAATTTGTTCTCGATGAAAGCTATCTTATGACTCCTACTGAGCTAGACCCTTTCCTAAAAAAATGTTTCAGTAGAGTGTGTGAGCTTCTAGCTCAATGCATGGAAGGTCATCAAGAAACCATAATAGTTCAAATATATATTTTTAGTAGAATTTCACATAAATGAGTATAAGTATACTAGTTGAAATCTATAAACTACACACCTAGGAGGAGTTTTGACAAATAAATGCATTAGTAAGTAAATTAAACCCATTCATTTATATTTTATTTTATATTTTATTTCCTTTTAATATGTCTGAGACCCACATGAAGTGTACCACATCATATGGAAGCATCATAGTAACTTATGATCTCACCATATAAGACTTGTAGTAGACATAGGACTATAAGTCTACTAAACTAGTTCCTTGGCCTACAAAGGGGCTCTCCACGTCTGGTCTTGGTGACAAAACAACATGTCAGATAAATTGGAATGCTCCTCAAACTTGAGTACTTAGGCAGAGAGTTAAATCACTTTGTGCCACTTGAATCTCAGTTAATGTTGGGTCCCTTACTATTTCAAGGAGAATGTCTTCATTGGAATTACTCCCCCATACCTCTATGGTATGCTCAGACCACCTCATTTGGGATTCTTACAGTCAATATGCATGTTTCCTCTCTCATAGTGTACACATCTGTGATGGATTCTATGGTATTTAGAGCATCGTCTAGTTGATTATTTATTTTCATTGATACTATACTGTTCATAGCTTAACTCTGACTTAAGGCTTCTATTTTTACTTTCTAAACACTACAAATAATCAAAATCACCGACACCAATAAGACATATCGTAGTATATTGAAACCTAGCTTCTTGATTCTAGAAACTCTAATTCCACGATTAGGAGGTTGGTATGCTTGGTTCCATAGATTTGACTAAACAAGGATGAAGTTATACTTTAAAATATATAGTTAATACATGTAACATGACGAACCCATGGTAACTCTAATATATATCAAATGGGAAAAATATAATACATTTAATGGAATCACATAACATGATATATGTCACATATGTTTCCTTTGATAACCAATATTCACATAGTGGCTAAGATATGTTTAATAAGTGGCATAATGTACTTAACACATGAATAGAAATAACAATGTCAATTCCCATGTCCATAAATATGAATATTGTGCCATTGTTTAAATAAATATTGAATTAATGGAATTAATAGGTTAAATAAGTAAAATATGGACATTCATGCATAATCATACAAGGAAAATATTTTGGTAGCAACATGAGGATAATAGGACCCAATAGTAATGAATATTGATAATAGTGATAAAATACTATAAGAAATATAATGGTGTTGATCCTAAAACCAAATTATATCAGAAATCATAAAAGGAAACCTCAAAACCCAAATCTAATCGAAAAATCGTGTTCCTTGGGTTCCAAATTTGAGATTAAATGATTAAACCTAGATGGATTAATTTCATTTAGGAAAGAGAATATAAGTGAAAGTCTAAAATAATAAATAATATATTGGATGACCCCAAAAGTGAAAACTAATGTGAAAATAAGAATCAACATGCTTTAGTTGACTCATGTGTCAATTTTCATTAGGATCAGACACATGTAGAGGCCTAGATTAATTTAGAAAGAAAGTATTGTAACATACTCAAACTTGGGCAATATTGGTATTTCCCCCTTATCATACATTCTTTTATTTTAGAACCCTCTTCTTAATTTCAATTATAGTAGGATGTCAATAATCTTCAATTATAAGAGTTTTAGCCAATAACATAGTTATTTGAGACTTTAATACAAGAAATAGGAATAATATACTAATTTGGGCTTAATTGTGAAAATTTACCACATTGAAGGATTTAAGTTCAAAATAAGTCTTCTAGACTTCTCCTATGAATAGGTATGAGAAAGAGAGATCCACACATGAAATTAGGTTATTAAATGATAAAGGAATAAATTAATATGTTTAAAGTAACTTTTCCCTCAAGTCATGATTTTTGTGTATTAAAGTTGCCAGAAGGCAAAATTAGCTTCAAAATCAAATTTCTTGGGATCCTAATTAGTCTACTTACCAATTTTCATCTTATTTGCACTTTATTTGCTACTCTATTTGGACTTAGAAAGATAAAGGATATCCATTAAATGTCACTTTATTCAGAATCCTATTTTTCCAATTTTATTGAGCACACGTTGTCACGCGAGCCTTCAAACTTAGTGGATTGATGCACGTAATTTCAGTCATTTTTCACATGCTATTTTATCATGTATTTTGTGCGTATTTGTTCATTTTGATGTTTTTTTAGAAAATTTAGGAGATCATCTATTCATCCCACTCTCCTCTTACAGGAGAAATAAGCAAACATGGTCTACAAGAAATATTAACCGAATTAAATGTGGTAGTACTACTACCATTACAAAAGTCTTTACTGATCCACTCTCAGATCTCATATGGCGGTCTGATGTACTGAAAATGACCCGACTTGTTTCTAAGGTGGAATTTAGCCAATCCATCTATAGATTTGTTGCAAGATCTATGAGCAAACTTGAGGTTCCAGCCATCTTTCCCTCTTAGCTTGAGTTGAATAGAAAATAGGAGGCGTGCATATTTGGGGTTTGCTGACAGGTCCTCCTGTACCATCAAAACTGCCTGTCTATAGTCTGTTTTGACTTCCAACCATTCTAGATTCAAATCTAAGGCTCTCTGCAAAGCAAGGCTTATGGCCCCTAGTTCCGCATGTAGTGCAGAGTCAGCTATAGAACTCCAATCATTACCTTCAACCCAATCACCAGAACTATCTCCGATGATCATTGCTGCCGCACTT